>OY292395.1:4068642-4593480 GCA_958496205.1 Idaea biselata
GATTTTGGGGAATGTAGTGATAATTCAAAACGTAGAAAGACAGCTGATTTGCGCGCGGATTTGGAAGCGGATGTTTTGGTTTATGCTGCTCAGATGAAATTAAGAGCATCCGGAAAAACCACTGAAGCTCAAGTTATTAAACAAGTTTCAGATAAACCTGACTACGCTAATGAATGTTTAAATTTATGGTCATCATCACAGACGACAGTTAAAAAACTTTCCCCACAAGAAGCTCTTTCTTTGATTATGGAAGCCCAATTGTCTAGACATCAATATGAAATTATAAGAAATTACGCGAAAGATGTTTTTCCGTCTTACAAAATAGTGCAGGCTGAGAAGAAATATTGCTATCCCGAAAATATTGAAGTAACAGAATCAGAAGCTGTGGTACCTTTGCAACCATTGTTGAATCACACTGCCACACGTCTACTACAGGCTCAGCATGAGGTTTTAAATTGTCATCAAATAAGTGTTTCCGATAAAATGATTCTACATTCAAAATGGGGATTTGATGGAAGCTCGAGTCACACTCAGTACAAACAAAAATTTATTTCCGAAAGTGCTGATGATAAATACATGTTTTTAACGTGTATTGTTCCCATAAGGCTCGTATACGAAAGAGATGGTAAAACATTTATTTTGTGGCAAAATCCAAAACCTTCTTCCCCTCGATTTTGCAGGCCTATAAGTTTACAATATTTAAAAGAAACGAATGAATTGGTCAAAAGTAAAAAACAAGATGTAGATGAGCAAATCAAAGCCCTCATACCGACAAGTATTGAATTAGACGGAAAAAATTATCTTGTTCATCACAATCCGATTTTCACAATGGTTGATGGGAAACTGTGCAATTCGCTTGCCGATAATAAATCTACAATGAAGTGTTACTTGTGCGATGCAACTTCCAAAGATTTTAATGATCTTCAAGAAGTTCTAAAAAAACCTGTTAAAAGTGACTTTTTATCATTTGGAGTATCGGTACTGCATTCGTGGATTCGACTGTTTGAAAGCTTATTGCATATTTCCTACAATTGCCTGTTCTTACATGGAGAGTGAATAAGGAAAATAAGCCGATAGTCGAACAAAACAAAATTCGTATACAGAAAGAATTTAAAGATAAAATGTCACTTATTGTAGATAGGCCAAAACCTGGGTATGGCAATAGCAATGATGGCAATGTAGCACAAGCGTTTTTCCAAAACTATCCAATATCTGCAGATGTAACAGGCATTGATCAGTTAGTTAGTTTCGCTGAGCCTTTTCCGCACTTAGCCTCACAATTGGGCCATTGTACGTGATTTCTTAGAGGGCTTAAGACGCCACGGGAGCCTACCCCGCATTGGCGAATATCCCATGCCTTCGGACCGTGGTTTATCCTAGGACATGTCGGTTTCCTCACGATGTTTTCCTTCACCGTAAGAGCGATGTTAATAGCGCACTTAAATTTTTCTTAAAGAAAAAGACATCGGTGCGCGGTCGGCCTGGATTCGAAACCACGACCTTCGGAATGAAAGTCGCGGTATCTACCACTAGACCAACACCGCTCTAGGCATTGATCAGGAATTAATAAGAAAACTTTATATTATTCTCCAAATAATATCGAGTGGGTTTAAAATAGATACTGTAAAGTTCAAAAAAAATTTGTTTGGAGACTGCTTCTCTCTATGTCAGTTTATATCCTTGGATGCCAATGACACCAACCCTTCACAAGATACTTATCCATGGCCCTGAAATTATTGATGTGGCATTATTACCGATTGGACAATTAAGTGAGGAGGCTCAAGAGGCCAGGAACAAAGATTTTAAGTCATACCGAGAATATTTTAGCAGGAAACCATCTAGAATAGACAACTTAACTGATATTTTTAATCGCTTATTTATATCATCAGACCCTCGCATTAGTTTAATGCGCAATTCACCCGTTAGCTTAAAAAGAAAGTCATTTGACCCCGAGGTTCTGAATATGTTAGCAGAAGAAATGATGAGATAAAACAAGTTTTTGTTTTATAAATTAATTTTTTTTTATTTTTATTATTATTGTATTATGATATTTTTTTGTTTAAAACATAATAAATTTAAGCATAATAAATTGCCGGAAGCCATTTACTAGGTTTTGGGTATTGACTTCATATAGCCTGCCCCAGTGTGCGACGTCAATCCAGTATTTCTCGTGACTTCCCAATCTTCCACGGCCGGGCGGATAGCCCTAATATTTGTTTTCTACGTACCTAGTTGCATTACACTTGGTCGTACCAGCCATCAAGCAATTAATAGGTAATGTCTCGAACATGAAGGCTGCCTCAGTTGCGGAAATTCGTAACGCGATCTGTCCATGTCCACATCACTCCACACATCCAGCGCACCATCTTCATCTCCGTGATACGCAACTGCTGTTTATGTCACTTAATCACTGGCCCATCGTACAAAAGGACAGATCTAATGATGGTTTTATAGACATGTTCTTTCACTTTAACCGGCATACCCAAATACTTAAACGGGTATATCTGCTCATATCTGAACATGACTGTCTATGCAGACAGATGTGGATTTCGTGATATTCCAAGTGTCTGTCAGTCTTCTAAAATTTAGTTGCAAACAGATGTTTGCGACCAACTCCTTCCACGTATTTACGCGTCTCCGTAGCCGTTCCTAATCTAATGACAGCTCAATATTATCAGCATACCTACATGAGCGAGCAGCTATGGGGGCCGAAGTCAGTTCATCTAATATTGCTCTTAACAGGAACGGGCTTAGGACGAATCCCAGGTAAACTCTGACTATAAGGGAAGGGATAATTAGTGTTACCAACATCAGTTCGTATCGAAGGCATCTAAGGCGTTCTCCATAAAGATTAAAAACAAAACAGGATATGGACTACGATCTGGGCGGAAACCATACTCGCCCTTCGAGACAGTACACTTCTGTCGGATCCGAGAGTCGATTAACCACTCAATTATCCACACACTCTAGCTTCATGGTGTGGAGTAAGATCTTTATACCTCGATAACTTCCATACTCATGCACCTAATTTTTGCCCTGATACTGGTGTAATAACACTCAGTCTCCGTTGCGCATGGATGTCGTCGGTCTCGCGGATGGGGTTAAAATGTTAGTTAAGATGCTTACACAACAAGAACCCATCGCCGTTCTTGTGTTAATAAGAACTCTATCGATGCCAACAGCTTTCCGATTCTTTATGCTGTGAAGTTTTGATGGATGTAGCTGTTTTTCTGCTGATAAAACAACTTGGCAGAATAAGATTTCCATTTTTCCTTCACAACGAGGTCCTCGCATAGCCTCATCGGCACGTCTTGGATTCTATGTTGCGTCGCTTTGATCCTCAAACAAGGTTTCTAATAAATAAGCTTCTGCCTTTCCAACTCACGACGACCTTAGTGGAGCGTCGGGGGAAGGCCCGACTGCGATGCAGGGGGTTGCGTGTTCAATTCCCGCCGGGTAAAAGTATTTATGCTTAAAATAAATATTTGTATCTGATTTGGGTGTTTTCTATGTATCATATGTATGTATTTACAAAAAAAAAGTATATTATGTAGTATATCCGTTGTCTAGTCCCATAGTACAAGCTTAGTGCTTAGTTTGGAGCTAAATTGCGCTGTGTGTAACGTCGTGCAATATTCATTTATTTAACTTATCATACAGTGACTGTAACTTCTTTCTGGCTCTGGCTACTGCTCTTTTTGTGAAACTTTGGTGGTCCTGTACGTTTCGACATCTTCAGAAGAGGTGCTCGGTTGCCATATTTTAAACAGGGCTTGTTGAACAGTTAAACTATCCCCTTCCAACAAATATTGATGAACATAATTAAAATAAAGCTAGGTAGTACAGGACACACGTGTCATGTTTTATTTAGAAATGTAAGGCTGTAAGGGACACACGTGTATGTTTTATTTCGAAATGTAAGGGTGTAAAGGACACTTTGCAAAGACGATGTCCTTTACAACCTATTTTTGAGGTGACTTATATTAAACACTCTAGGTCGTATAAGACTTTGCTTTACTTTGATATGCTTTACTACCACAGTAAGCACATTTTTGTAACTAAGTGTTATTTACATACCCATTTTTATGGAAAAGTTTGTTTGGCGTACCAAAATAGGTGGGTCGTAAAGACCATTTTTTTGCGAATTTCGCTACTCCGAATATACAGATCGATAGAGAATTAAAAACTAAGTAAGATAGTGCCATCAAGTCCTTTACGCCCAAATGTCCCTTACGACCTTTGAGCCCAGAGGTGTCGATATGGGTAATCCATCTATATGTACAGGATGTTTCGACCAGGGGGTATTAAGCCTAAAGGAGGTTGTTCTAGAAGTCTAGGCGAACAACTTTTATTGTAAGACTTTTGGAAATTCGAACTTGTTTTTTCTATTTTAACGGATTTGTTTAGAAACTGCTTTTTGGGCAATGGTTTGGTGGTTGGCAAAGTTGGCAAGTTCACTGAAATGAAACTATAGAAGTACGCTGGAATTGCTATACCATACAAAATGGCATTAGATCTTTGTGCCGATTTGATTTGCGCCATGGGCGCAGATCAAATAGGCACAAAATTCAGTGAGAGACCTCCTGTCCATCAAACTCAGTGATCGCCATTTTTTTTCTCGTCCAGCCAGAGAGAATATAATTATGGTGGGCACAGCACACTGCTCCTTATTATTTTTGTTCTAAATATATTGTTTTTTCCTTATGTTCTATTGTTTGTTTTCTTTCTTTAAGAGGATAGTCTCCATTCTCTTTCTCCATACAAACGTAGTTTAAATTTTCCTCCCTGGATAAAGACATTAGAGCAAATATCTTTATGCCATAAAACTTATATCTGTCATGACTATGCATCTACCTTTTTATTTTTTTCATTTTATTATTTTTTATTATTATTTTAATTAGAAAAAAAAAGGTAGATGCATTGTCATGACATGACAGATATAGATTTTATGGCATAAACATATTTGCTCTAATGTCTTTATCCAGAGAGGAAAATTTAAACTACGTTTGTACGAGAAAGAGAATGGAGACTATCCTCTAAATTGTACATTTTTTTATATATTTCGTGCCGTGTTTTTGTCAATAAAATGTTTCTATTCTATTTTTTATATAACTGGGCAGATAAAAAAAATCGTAAAAATTAAAAACAGAAAGTTTAACTTACAGAAATGGTTTGAGATGGAGGATAATTTTCTTGGCATAATCATTCAGGTAGGTATGATAAGGAAAGCTGTCTTAATAGGTACCAGTAATATTTGGTCATTTCTAGATATTGGCAGTTTGTAATTAAGAAAACATTTTTTTTGGTGCATTAAAAAAATATTTTACCAGAAGTAAAAATAAAATTAATGTTATACTACAATTAAATACTTATTTCCAACTGAACATATCTATAAATTAATGATTAACTTATTGAAAGAAGAATATTTCGTCTTTAATGAATTCAAAGAATACCTATGTTTCTTAAACGAATGATGTTTAGTTTAATTTAATGTAATCATATTTTACTTTGAGTAAACCCTTCTGGTCTGTTCAAAAATGTTATGTATTTTGTTTCAAATACATAAAATTTCATAGAAAAATAAAAATATTGAGCCTGGTGACAGACGGACAGACAGCGAATCGATCTCAGTAATAGGGACCCGTTTTTACCCTTTGGGTACGGAACTTTAAAAATTAGCAAAATTAGTTTGCTCGGGAGCTCCACAGCTCTATCTATTGTAACAAAACTTATAATAAAAGAAGAGAGGACAAAGAATCTCTTATTCGACGCAAATAAAAATAGGAAAAGCAAAAGAAAAAGAATTTACAGTTTTTAAAATTCATGTGTGTGTTTTTGCTTATCTGTTAACTTATTCATTGAAAATCTACTAAACCGGTTGTGGTATTTTTTAAATCGAAATCAACTAACAAGCCCGAAACCCCTAAAATTACAATATCAAATGTTTTAAATACACTAATGATGTAACATCGAAGTATGGAACCCCTAAGTTTGCAATTTCTAACATTGAGATTCCCTAATGGTTGAAAATATCAACAATCATAATCTATAAGTAAATAATATCGATGTTTACAACATTGAAAGTCATAACATAAATACTAAAAACAACATAGACAGGAAAAATGTGGGTAGATAGAATTATGATGTTGCGGTTTTGTGTATTTCATAGTGTCAATGTTAAATATTAGTTAGTTTCTGATATTGCAACTAATAGATGGTGTTAAAAATGACAGAATATAGTATCCATATTGTTATGTGATAAAATTGTTTCGTTGTGTTAATTAGTTTTCAAGAAATAAAAGATCAGATTACTAGAAAAAGTGTTTTCATAATTAAGTAGGTAACTTAGGTATTTAGTCACTTATTTGGCAAAGTAATAAATAAAATACACATTTTATTAATATTATACCCTTTTTTTAAAAGGCATTATAAAAACTCAAATACGGAGCACCCCGACTAGGATAGATTAGGTTAATGTTAGAACATGATTACACGCAGCGCTTTGGCGAGCGAGCGCAGCGAGCGTGCCGCTGCAGCGGTCGCCAAAGCGCCAAAACTATAAATAAAAACATTATTTAGCATAATGTTTATTTAATTTTATACAGTGTGATTTTTATACATCACGCCTTTTTTATTTACAGAATAAGGCACTTTGGCGAGCGAGCGAAGCGAGCGTGCCGCGGCAGCGGTCGCTGCGTGTAATCATGTTCTAACATTAACCTAACCTAACCAAGTCGGGCGCTCCGTATAGTTTTTTTCGTGGTTTAGACAGCTAGCTACTTAGATTTTAGATAAAACATGTGTTGGTATTGTAAATTTAATTTAAATGTACTTCGATAAAATGTCCTTTCGATATTTTAAAACTTTCATTGTTTTGAAATTAGAGTAACCAACCGTTTGCTATTGTGATTTTAGGGGTTTTGACCGTCGGGATTTTAACTGTTGATATTTTAATTTTCGATATTCGAATACGTACCCGCGCGTTCGCATACTGAGTCAGCGGACCGCCCGGCGCGCCCGTCATATCCCCCGAGGTTTCCAGTGGTTCGAGACAAGCGCGGGTGAAATCGCAGTTTGCAGCTAGTAAGTACATACTAGGGCATGCAACCCGGTTTTTTCGTGTTTTTCTTTTCTTCATACGGCAACACTGAATATTGTACATACTAAGTGACTTAGTTTTGTTTAGTTAGTTTAGTTTTTAAATACTGTGTGTTTCCGCAACCAGCCCTATAACTGGGCCTTTTTGCGTGTCTTTAAGCTGTAGGTTTCTTCACGATGTTTTTCTTCACCGTAAGAGCGATTCAAATAGCACACTTATTTTTTTCTTAAAGAAAAAGACACTGGTGCGCGGTCGGCCAGGATTCGGAACCACGACCTTCGGAATGAAAGTCGTGGTATCTAGCACAAGACCAACACCGCTCTACAAATGACTTACCGTTGCCGTGTGCGGCACAGGCACAAGGTATCTATATCATTGATGTGTTTAACCTTTCCATCTTGGAAAAAAAAGGTCATACATGCAAGTACATCCGGTGCGCGGTGCAATGTAATGCATCGCGCGCAATGCCTCGACGCAACAAGGGATGTTCGTTCACTTTTTTATTTTTTCGATTTATCCTTTTGTAAGGTATTTAGTTTTAGTAAAGTGAAGTTAGGGTCATCGATCTATATTTCAAATGACACTATATTCTTTGCCTGTACCTACTCCTACTCTACTCCTCCTACTCTCCTAACTGTACACTTCTACGTATTTAAGACTTTGTCCTGGGGAGACACCACGGGTAGACACATATCGGGGCAACGAATGCGACCGAGCGATTTTCAGCGTTTCGGAAGTAGGTAAGCGTACGTTTTAATTTATATAGGTAGGTACCTACTTAGATGAAGCTATGAATGAATTCATAAATTCTAGCAATCATTTCTTAATATCACTTGTCTCAAATACTTAATTCTGTAAGAATTAACAATTAGTACGTAAATACTTATATTTCGATTAACACAACACACATTTCATACAGATACATCTGTAACACTATAAACTAATTTGTCTTCATCGACGACTTCAACAGTGAAATCTTCAGTTGGAGGAGTTGGAGTTATGCCCCAATGGCTGTATGGATAATTACTGAAATGAAATGAAAAAAGTACAATTTTTTTTAAATCATCTTTTCAGTGTTATGACGTACTTTGCTGCGTGAGCAAAAGCCACCGAGTTAAAATAAAGAAAAAAAATATTTATCGAGCGAGGTTCGGTTCGGTCCTAATTTACCAGAACTGTTTCCGCAAGACCTACTTGAGGTCTACTCTTTTTGCATCGGAAGACCACGGCAGATCTGCCGTGGTACAGTTGCACCATACAAAATTAAGAATATCCATATTTATTTTGTATGTTGGAGTTCTGTTTGAGACGCCTTGGTGAACACGTGGTCCTGAATTTTCATGAAACGAAGTTTTATTTTACTTTTGATTTATTTTAATTATGTACTCATAAATTTGAAAAGACTGCTCAGCTGCGATAATGAGCAATGCAATTAATGAGCAATCTTTTCAAATTTATGAGTAGGTTAAAAAAAGAGTAAAATTTTAAATAAATTCCGTTAAAAATTGGTATTTAAGTTGGTAATTTGTAACAACTTTTTCCAAATTGCAATCACATTGCGCGTGGTTCGACGAGGCACGCACTTGACTAGGTTTTTTTTATACAGGCTTTTTCGCGCTATGTGACCGTTGGGTGTTAAAGTGACATCGCTCCGATCGCGGTGGGAACGCAGCTTCAGAGTTTGGTTAAAACTTAAAAAAAAAAACTTACCGTTCAGGTTCATGGTCACCAACATTGATCTTTATATCTGGAGCTTTATTATTAAGGGTTTTACTATGTTCTTCAGTTTTCCTTTGGTGATTATAATCATCACCATAGTCGACGTTTACTGTGGGAGAGCGAGTTGGGGCGTAGTCGGTCAAACCTATCGGTCTGAAGTCTCTCATGATTTCTGTCCTGCCTGGTATGACAGCAGTTGGTAAGCCCAGGTTTGGTGGTACGGAAACGATACGAGGTGATACCTCCGAATCTGTCCTGTGTGGTATATAATATGTTGACGACATTTGTGACTGCAAAATAAAATAAAATACATCAAAATATAACGTAAAATATATGGATTTGTGGGCGTCCGCCACAGATTAGTATTAACAGAGCAGCTTTTTTCCTACACATTCTAATTTTCGCCGGAAATAACAGTGAATTTCTTCGTTTGGATATCTAAATTTCTTTGAAACTACATAGTTCAAGCGATCGATAACTTCCAACTGCGACTTTAAAGTAATTTAAAATGTCGGACGGCGAAATTCTAAAACTTCTTCGAAAAAATATTTATCGTTCGTTCGTAAAAAGCTAGTAGGCCCCCAGGACCTAGACAGATTTAACCATAACAAGTACACACTGTAACTTAACAGCGGATTTTGTAAAGAGGATGTTCAGATTTTTAACGGTTTTTTTCTTTTGTCTCTATGACTGTTTGTCATCTAACGCAGAGTTTCTTCATCAATAGTAAAAGACAGAATAACAGTTAAAATAACGTCACATAGCTATATAGGAAATTCACATAAATATTGCTCGAAGGATCCACTTTAGCTTATTTTTACTATGATATCGGTTGAATAAACTCGTAGTGCAAAACAACATTTAGATAATTTTATTGGTACTAATAATCGATTCATACCTCATCGATATCTTTAGGTGCGACTTTTCTAGCAGTAGAAAAAATAGGACCCGGCGCAGGCGCTATCCAGCTTTTCGATTCGGGTTTTTTCCTAGGTGAGTCGTCAATTTGTAGTTTCGTTAAGTCATGAGCGTATCCTTTTGACTCCTTGTTTCTAAACCACGTGTTCCCAATCGGATGGATGTCTTTTTTCTTCTGCTTTTCATTTAATGCTAAGTAGTCCACCGAACTGTTTGGTGCAAATGCTGTGTGTAACATAAGAATAAACTTTTTAAAATGACGCGATTTTTTAACAAAGTTACATTTTCACGGGTCTTAATCGCGTATTATTATCTATTTTCTTACCTCGACGTTTCAACCATGTTACAATAGTCTTGGCCAGTCCCCTCGCGACCAAGACCATTGTAACTTGGTTGAAACGTCGAGATAAGAGAATAAATTATAATAAGTAATTAAGACCCGGAAAAATGTAACTAACATAAAAACAGTTCTCGTCAGTAACAGTCAAAGTGATTAGAAACAGCTTTAAAAAGCCTTGTTGGAGTTTTGGCAGGAACGCGCTGAGGAAATGTGTGGCTGAATCTTCATTTTCGTGAAACCTAGTTAAAATGTGTCTATACTTCGTTTTTTAATTGTAGAGTATGATTTGACACATCTTCCTGAAGAAAAAATTTCAAATACATACAAATAACCAAAACGTCAGTCGTAGTCTGAAATTATAAAACGAAGGATACAGTTTATATTTTAATTTCGGTGGCAATTACTCAATTTAGTTTCGTGAAAGTGTAGTGTAGTGAAAATGAAAAACAGCGTCAAACGTGTACTTTTCCGTTGCTTCTAAACCTCGTACTTACCTAAAAAGATGCCATATGCCGGTGCCATATCTACTGTTAAGGTTGAGATCAATGTAAGTGTTCGAAATGTATTGCGACTTACGGTCGTCATCGCCAAATCGCCTGAACTTCGGTGAAAGCTCAGGCTTGTCGTGCCACTGTCCACGCCGAACGTACACTGATACGTCTTGTCCTAGGTACAGATATATTCTGATTAAAATTGGGTTTTTAAATTAAAAATACACATAGATTATCAAGATGGTGGGTTTTCTAACAAAGAAGTTCGAATTTTGATCAATCTTTTTTAAAGGTTTGTCAATAATTTCCCGAACAGTCGGACTTTGGAACTGGTAAAGCTCGTCCTTCAGAGAAGAATTTGAAATGGATCACTATCAGGCGACCTTTCTTCTTCTAGTCTCTACTAGAGACCAGCGTCCAGTTCTATGAAAAATAGTTCATGTTTTAGTTTTCCCCTCCTTTCACGGAAAATATGCATTTAGAAAAAAAGCTTTTTTACCCTACTAGAGAAGGGGAAGACGTGGTTTCAGGTCCCAAAGGGACCATTGTATTTTGGAACAATCTCTTCTAAGTCTTTTCTAAATACAAGAGTAATATGTTTACACTTTTGCAAGCTGTAAAGTGAGAAATAGCAGGTTCATACTTTTTCTTAAACCTTAAGACCATGTCACCAATGTTTGTAAAAAATATATATGTGATAATAAGCCCCTTATTTAAAAACAGCTGCATAAACAAAGTATCGTTTGTCTTTTACTGTAACACGAAGTTTCAAAGTTAAAGCCAAAATTACATGGTTCACTTTTGAGTCTTTCAACCAAATTGAATTCAATGTGGTTGAACTGTGTAATTCTGCCTTAACTGACAATGACAAAAGTAACATAAACTTATTCATCGTTTAGAGACAAGGCGGTAGATAACTAACTTGTAAAAGTGAGGAATTCTGCCATCGAGTAGTGGTAGCCGTATGCAATCCCGGCAATAATGGCCATTGTAATGCCGATACAAATAACTATCATTATGATACAGGCCAGGGCAAATGTCAGCAATCTGAAACGTACTATTATAGCTAATACATATACTTGTAATATGACTGAAATAAAACTCATATTTTCGGTTTTAATCGTGTTACTTATATATTTTTCACTAGCAGTGCCCGCGACTTCGTCCGTCTATTTTAAAAAAAATATAATATAGCACATAGCCTTCCTTAACCTCACACGTTTCACCCGCACCGTACGCGCCGCATTTCGTAAAGTGCGGTGCGGGTAAAACGTTTTACATCATTCATTACATACAATGAATTCTATAATGCGGCGAGTGCGGCGCGTGCGTTGCTGATAAATGTGCGATTACCTTAAATCATCATCGCACAAACCGAAGAGTAATAATATATTACATTTATTAAGAAAAGAAAACACAGAATAAACAAACACAAATAAAAAAATATAATAAAAAATTAATACCAAAGAAATCTTAAAATTACAACAATAAACAAACACAAAAAATTATTCAAAAAGGCCCCCCGGATTGCTCCCGAAGCAAAGGATCCCATCACACTAGCAGAGTTCCCACGCTGCACCGCGATGGATAACCGTTGCAACAGGAACAACCCTGAACGACCGTCCAAACCCCTCTCCCTGAGACGATTACCCACCGCCCGAACGAACTCCAACCCCTCCCCACACCAACACCCCATAACCTCCACAGCCAAAGGAACGAAAATGTACGCCCTCTCCAAATCAGCGTACTTCACCCGCTTGCCCACAGCCGCTGCCTCAGCAGCCGCCGCACCCACACGCACTGTACGGGCCAAGTGACTGGCCGCAAAGGTACTGACGCAGGTGGCATCCCAGATAAGGCACCTCCCCCTCTCCCAGGGAACCAACGTCAGCCCATCCGGCCTCTTCCCGTCCGTACGACTTAGGCCAGGCGGCTCCAAGACACACGGGGTATTCGCCGAAATAAGGGCCCTCCGATTTACGTCATTGAGTGCGTGGTGACGAGGAAATCTCCCAGCACATCGACGACAACTCAAAGCATGGTGGCCACTGGCCTCCACCATCCACGTCGGATCCCAGGCGAAGAGCCACAGCCACCCGCAGTGAACTGTCATCCAACAGAGTGCCAAGATGAGGCGATGGTAGTGCCTGCAACCACGCACCCGAATCCGGCCTCGATACAGCCCTTAATCTCGCCAAGTCTACCCTCACCGCCCGGTCCATGAGATCCCTCATCAGCCTAACAGCCCCGACATCATCCCACAAGCGCTGCACATCAGGCAACCCAGGGATATCCGCCCCAGGATTGAGAGCCAACCAAGCCTCCCGTGCCTCACGCGCATAGGGAACGTCCACCTGGCCACCATTGGGACATAAAATGTTAGTCACCAAGCCCATTACCCCATGCGCGGAAGCAAGAAAGGCCGGAAGACCCACATCTCCAGCGCGTCTCACACCCAATAATATATTTGTATTATGTCTTTGGTGTTGCATTATAGGTAAGTAGGTACGGCACGAACGCGAGCTACGAGGAATCTTATAAAACCGGTCAAGTACAAGTCGGACTCGCGCACGAAGGGTTCCGTACTACTATCACAATTGGGTACGGAACCCTAAAATGAACACTAGACCAACCAATTCGTGAACGCAAAGCGAACGTAAAGTCTATCAATCCATTACTAGATGGCGTTAGTGGTCAAAATACATCGCGGTATCGTTGCGTTTTTACGTTTAAAACCCCTTTTTTTGTTTGGGAGCTTCCAACAACAAACGTGATTTTAAATATTTGTTTTATTTTATTTTTAGTATTTAGTATTTGTTGTTATAACGGGAACGGAAATACATCATCTGTAAAAAGATCTGTGGACAGACAGCGAAGTCTCAGTAATAGGGTCCCGGTCCGTTTTTACCCTTTGGGTACGGAACCCTAAAAACGTTGTCGTCGACGGAAGTCTTTGACGGAAGTCGATATTACGTTATCGATAATTATGGATTCCTCGGAGCTTGCGTGCGGATTATAGGTCAGCTTCTTTACAAAATAATATCTACCGTCGGGAAGAAACGTAGCAGTATCTAATCAGCGAAATCTTGCCCCAAACTAAGCACTAGGCTTGTACTATGGGTACCTACTCGACAGCGGATATACTACATATTATACTTTTATTTTGTAAATACATACATATGATGCATAGGGCTAAACCCCAAATTGTTTTTTTAATTGGGGTACGCGCCTGGCACCAACCCTCCTAGGGACTGTTAATCCGCCACCGCGCTGAGAGATTAATAACTTAAGGTTTGCAAGTCTGCCGCTGATTCCTCATTCGCCCTTTACGACACCCACGAGAAGACATGGTGTAACCCTATACTATGCCGGGGCTTCACGGCAATTGGCATATTGATTGGCATATATACATTATACACGGCATATTCGTATATGTTATTACCATAAGTAAAAGAGATAGAAAATGATACCTTTGGATAGCGTCTAATATCCATCCAACGCATCTAAATATGTAGCACATAACAAATTATTTCTTCTTTTAATAAATGTTCTAGAAGCTCCATTGATTTGGAGAATTGATTTAATTATCATCTGAAACAAATGATTAGCAACTATAATAAACATTAATTAGTATACTGGCTGCGGCTGGGGAAATGCAACCATCAGCATAATGGGCACTATTGGCCGTAATGGACTTACGCCGTGTATCCCCGGCATAGAATAGGGTTACCCCATCTCTTCCCGTGGGTGTCGTAAAAGGCGACAAAGGGATTAAGGGGGGATAAGCAAAACTTAAGTTCTCCCCGCGCGATGGCAGATAAACTGCTCGGTCCTTAGAAGGGTTGGTGTTAAGCTGGCGGCCGCCGGCCGTAAAAGTATTGACAAATCTATTAGCAGAAGGTAATGAAGACTGCGCCAACCCCAAATATTTGGAGTTTAGCGGAAAATAAAGGATATAGGATACTTTTAATCCCGTAAATCAAGCAGGATCGGGACTTACGTTACGCGGGTGAAACCGCAGGGCGCAGTTAGTTTTCTATAAATCTCTAAGTAGTTTGTAAAAACCAGCCGCTGTTTTCTTCTGGTCTTTTGACTCTGGTCAAATATAATATTATACTATACGAGTATTAGATAAGTTTCCGTTGACAATTCTTACTTGTTATCCGCAGAAACTCACCTAGGTACCTAAATAAAGTTTAGTAAAGTCACTACGTAATCATGATTCATGAAAGCAATAAAACTAGCAAAAAATAAACTACTTAACCTTTTAAGTTAAGCAACGCAGAACAAATCTTAATTACGACAATTATCTTCAGCAAAATTAAAACCATCTTGACGCCCTTCATTTCACGAATTTTATTAGAATACTTTACTTAGTAACCTACTAAATTGAAAATACCTGTCAAAAACATCTAAGAAGCCCACAATTAGGGGGTAGGTAAAACATTTATCTAACATCTCAAACAATTTCGTACAAAATGCCAAAGCATTCCAAGTAGCCTTAGGACACACGTAACCTCGTTACGTATTCACGGAGTTGGACTGAGTAAACACATTTTCCGCGCTCTGTAAGCCACCGCGCCGCACCCCGCTTCGTCAATTCAAAAAAATTAAATAAATCATGCATGGAGACCCTGACCAGTCTTTATGTACAATTGTACATTACAAAGGTTAGCACAACACGTAACATTGTTTAGGTAAAATTTCAAACAATATTTTGAACGTAGGTATTTTTCGTAATTTGACTTGTATTGGGTGTCGGGCGAATACCCAACTACAATGCAGAAGGTTGATAGAGATGGATATCTTTTATACCCAGGTATTGAATTCAATGTCCTGACTGGTTGACCAGAACTGTATATCAACGCAAAGCCCAAACCGCTCGCTGGTTGTCGCTGGTCCTAGAGACATGAAACTAGGAGAATGTGTTCTAATTAAAACTAAAACTTGTCAAATTAAAGATCTTCGAAGGTTTGTGTTGCCGATTTGTCGGACTAAAATTTGTCGAAGTACGTACAGGCGAAACAATGTCTTGTCGAATTTTATGTTTTCGAAGTAAGTGTGGAAAAGATCCAGGAAAAGATCGTGGCCCGGTATTGGTTCGTTTTCCTACCGGGAGAACAGAATTTTAAGAAAACACTTTATAATTAACTGAAGACAAAAAACTTGTTTTAGACATTAGACAGCAATAAATCAGTACAACTTACCGAAAATTATGAATCCATTAAGCACTAAAAGTCACGTAAAAATAAAGAGAAATAAACAGCCTTTTGTGTAAACATAGAAATAACCTCAATTTACTGACTTACTGACAGTTTGTCACGGCATGTCAGATTACAAGTAGAAGTTATTTTTTTTGGAAAAACCTTAGAGCATTTAGTTTCTTTTTGTCTTGGCAGAAAAACGGTAAATAAATAATCCCATTAGTAATTATAAATGCAAATATTAAATAAACGAAAAATCTTTGTCGTAACTGACTGACTAAGTCACAAAGTCTACACTCTCAAGAATCAAGAAAGGAATTTACTAAATACACTGCTCTTTAAAACTATAGGGTTTCTTAACTAAAAACTTTACCATAGTTAACTCTTCAGTAAAGCACAAAACAGCTAATCAAACGCAGAACGGAAATTCCGTGACTAAATTAGGTAGGTATGTATGTATCTGCCTGGCAGAAAAATATAAGTATTGATCCGGCAGCAATGCTAGAATGCTGGCAGCATTACCATGTTAACACCAATGCTGATCCTCAGCGCCAAATAGAAGCCAACATTCGGGTCTCGTGTTATTATCACAAAATACTCGGCCATTTCAAACAGATTGTTCTTTTAATTTTAGCTCAAAGCTCAAACACACGTAATAAATAAAATATTGCACAAAACATTGTTGGCAGGTACTCGAACTCATAGTATATTCAACACACATGAAATATTTTTCACAAATCCGAAAAGTTAATTAAAAACTAAAAAGCGTGGTCGTGAAATGCGGTTGCGTGTTGATACTTCAGTAGCTAAGCGCGTTTTAGACTGGGCGGTTGTCTCCATCCGCCCGCCCTACATTTACGCGGAATAAAAGCTTGACGTGAACGTTACAAAGTTTTCTAACTTAACTATAAAAAACTTGAACATAAAGTGAATTAAAGTAGTGTAATTTTGTTCCGGTTTACTCTACGGATTGATAAAGGTAATGTACCTGAAATTGTACTCTGATTAGTTTGTGCATCTCGAGCCAAATAAGAATAATTTATAGTGCTTTTTAAAATGCAATTTTCTCCATTTAGGTAACATCCCCGAGTTAGGTAACATTTTCTGTATTTTAGTACAAGATAGTTTTGTTCGTGTTTTGTTTGAGAAACGTCGTAACATTAATTCGTTTGTTTATTTTGTAGTTTTTCTATTCTACCGACTTTCAAAATATGGACCTCAAAAATATTTTTCTTCCTAGTTTCAAAGTTCCTGAATGAATCGTAGGTACCTACCTACTCAATAGCTTTTATATCGTTCTGATACATAGAACCAAGTTTTGATAGGCTCTTTATTAATAATAAGTGTTAGAGTGGGATGGGTTGATTGCTAAATGACTAGGAGGAAGCAAGACGAAGTATAATATATAATATAATATAATATATATATATATATATAAGTCTTCTGTCTTCAATTTCCGCGTATCGCAATTATTTGCCTGACAGTCATATCTTCTTCTATATCTATAAAATGCTTTGTCCTGACTGATCAACACACAGCCTAAACCGCTGATAGTAGAGAGCTGTAATTTGGAGAGTGTGGTTTATATAATGTAGGCATCCGATAAAAGAGGGTTTTTCGAAATTCGCACGTGATCGTGACTTATACACGGGTGAAACCGTGAGACACAGCTATAGTATTGCTGTCAAATTGACACAAATAGGCCACATTTCAGTAAAAATATTGATATTACACTTACCTTACTCCTTACGTGGACGCCATTTCATTTCTAGTCTCCTCGGAGTAATGAAATTATAACTTAAACTTGTCATACAAGTACGAATATATGGAGGAACTACGAAGAGACCGTAGTACCTAATTCAATTCGTTGATAGCCCCCTGATGTAGGCCGATGCGATCCCGACTATTCTACGATGTAAACGAGTTTTAGGCAACGGCCCTCGTGTCGTATTGTATCGGGACATTTACGAGACTAACTTAGTTAGGTTAGTAACTAAATTTAGTTTTCTTCTATAGAATACAGTTTACGTTCATATCTAGGTATTTCCGTTTACCGATACAGTATAACGACATTGTAGGTATACCCACCACGCCTTTTTTAGGGTTGCGTAGTCTTTAGTATACATCCGCCCCTTTCCGCCCGTCAATCCGCAACTTAGGTTAGAAACGCGTACGAAGTGACTACGAAGTTTTGTTTGATGACAAATTGGGGTGCGATTGACCTGGCTTTAGTTTATTCTTAAGTTACTATGCGGGGATTTAACTATTTCATCTTTGACCATCGAAGTAGTTTTTTCGTGCAATTTAAGGCATAGCTATTCTTTTGTATATCAACACGAGTAAAGAATAGTGAACTGTGAGTGAATGTTATTAACCGGCAAAACTAAATGCCGTGTAACTCGGTATAAGCGAAACTAATTCAATGTCATTCCTATTTTTAACCGACTTCCAAATAAGGAGGAGGTTCTCAATTCGTCAGGATATTTTTTTTTATCGGATAATGTGGACAAAGTAATGGCGGCAGTCATTGTCACTTATCCCTTTTTCGAACAAACTCGACTACTTACTACTAAACTATTAAGTAGTATTTTAAGTTTTGGTCGTGCAATTTTTTTTTTGATACCCAATAATAATTGACCATAAGTATGTAAAGATTAATAAAAATATCCTGACATCTACACATGTGTGAAATGTTTGTTCTGACTAATAGATGGATCAACGCACAGCCCAAACCGCTGAGAGTAAAGAGCCGAAATATGGAGTGTGTTTTTATATGATGTAGGTATCCGATAAGAAAGGGTTTATCAAAAGTGAAACCGCGGGAGCCAGCTAGGTCACATAAATATTCTCCTATGACAGGATTCGAACTTGTGCCCCTCGCTTGCCGGGCGAGTGCGCTACCACTGCGCTTTTGAAAATGCATTTCTCCTTGTAAAATATTTCTAGTAAAAATGCCCTGGGCAGTAAGAACAAAAATAAATATATAAAATCCTGTCAATATAGGTACTGAACCTCTACGCGTGGCCCGACACGACACTAGCTTGTGTTTACCATTCACGACCTTCAGCGTTAATAATGGCTAACCATTGATTTACCATTTACTTACGTATAACAAAACTTCTTCCATAAAGTCTAAAAAACGTCCGCAGCGTTATTCGTAGGTAATTCAATAACGTCGACGTAAATGTAGTGTAAGTACTTCGTTTTTTTAATTTCAGACTACTATCTGACGTTTTGGGTCTTTGTATTTGACATTTTTCTCCATGAAGATGTGTCAAATCATAGTTTACAATTTAAAAAATCCGCCACATGTGGTCATCTTAGCTTCTTAAGGGCCCTATTCTGAAAAACTGAAAATCCATGTCCGGCGCATCGAAAATTGTTGATTATTTCATGACGGAATGTCGTAGAACTTTTTTTTGTGTACAGATTGTAGACGACATTGTTTCCGATATTTTAGTGCAGTTTCCATACAAATATGTCGAAACGTATTGAAGCCTATCGACATTTTAGCCAAATCAGACATTTTTTGTCTAAAATTTGGATAGGCTTTGCACCAATAGGAGGTTCTTGTCTTAAAACTACACCAAAATGTAGGAAACAATGTCACCTACAATCTGTGCACAAAAAAAGTTCTACGACATTCCGTCATGAATTAATCAACAATTTTCGATGAGCCTGACAGGGATTTTCAGTTTCAAGGTCGTTGGTGTTGATACTCCTCTTAATAAACATAATTTAACTGCGAAAGTAACTCTGTCTGTCTTCTCATCCGAGCGATGTTACCGATGCATCCCTCTCGGGAGCCCGGGGTCCGCTAAGCTCCAAATTGTTTTTATTTATTTGGGGTCGGCGCAGTAGGTCATACCTTCTGCAAATACATTTGGCAATATTTTTACAGCGACCTCCTACCTGACACCAACCCTCCTTGGGACTACCTAATAATACCTACATTCTACACACGTGTTGTAACGAAAAACTATTTAAAGTGAAATCGTTTCCTCGTTACCGCTACTGTATTGTATTGAATGGTAAGGTTTCAAGGTTTCTTCATGAAAAATGTATAGGCAAAGACCTCGTCGCTGAACCACGATTATTGACAGGCTATTGAATTCAGTGCTACAGTCATTCAGTACAGTTCTCTTTGAACAAAAGGCAGATTTGGTATAGAAAAATAGGGATAAAGATTGATTTATTGTCGTACTTTTGTAGTTCGATACTGATATAAATTGGCAGTAAAAATGTATTTGGGATCTTCAATTAAACAAAACCGTTCTCCGAAAAAGCTTGGGGAGCAACAGGAATGGTATGGTTACCTAAATCAATTACAAAAAGTTAGGGGGTTATTTGGAAAAATTGTCTTCTTCTTCTCATCCGAGCGATGTTCCCGGTTGCATCCCTCTTGGGAGCCCGGGGTCCGCTAAACCCCAAATTGTTTTTTTTTATTTGGGGTCGGCGCAGTCGGTAAGTATCATTGACCATACATTCTGCAATTAGATTTGGCAATGTTTTTACGGCCAGCCGCCTGCCTGACACCAGTTCTCTTAGGGATCAAGCAGTTTATCCACTACCGCGCGGAAAGAACTTTAGGTTTGCTAATCTCCCTCGGATCCCTTTGTCGCCTTTTACGACACCCACGGGATGAGATGGGGTAACCCTATTCTATGCCGGGGCTACACGGCCTCTTTGGCCTATTTGGGAAAATTGTAATCATCTCTAAACATTAAACGCATTCTTATCAATAAAAACATAATACTCTCGTAGTCAGGTAAAAATAAAGTGCATTACAAAAGTATAGTATCGCATAACGATGTGAAATAAATAATGACTTACCTGGCTAATTTATGGTAAAATTCGTGACCTTCGCTGTAGTGCCTCCGCCGCCAATGGTCAGCCATGCAAAATTCAAGAGGGTAGGTCACGCGATGCATGCCAACTAGTTACTGAACTATTATGTTTACTTACTTAAATATAAATGCATTTGACCAAGTTATTTTAAGGTAATATGAGATGCTGTTGAGGCTCCCCTCTTTCTGCTCTGCCTCGGAAATGTTTGCGAGGACTCGAACTGACGGTTTTAATGCCCTCCTTCGTAAAAAAATCACATCACTGGTTGGGAGGCTGGGGGGGGGGGGGGGGGGGGTGGCAACAGCATTTTGAAGGTAGTGGAAGATGATCCGCGTGGACCTGTGTTTCGGCATCGAGTGGTGGCCGCCGTGGAAACACACTCTGTCGGTGGTCGTTCGATTAATTTGTCGGCCAGGTACACGAAGTATTGAATAAATATTATTTTTCTACGTAACATATGTAGTTTTAAGTTTTTATTTTTACTAATTTTAATGGATTTTTGCTGTCCGGAATAAAGAAATTGAATTGAATTAAAGTGACCTAGTGCTTTTAGTCCCAGTCGTCAGTTAAACAGTTAAACGGTGGTTAAACGCTTTGGAGGTTTATCATAAACTTCAAGTCATTTGATTAGTTCATGTATCAACCTAAGACCTTAGATAAATAACAATAGAGAAACTTTGCTCAAGACGCAAAATGGCAAACTTGTTTTTCCTCTTGGGAAATAACTTAATTTTAAAAGAAAACAGCAGATTGCGATTGAGAAACGCGACCGTTGAGAAATACAGTAACATGATTTATTTTCGTTTGCACTTTTATGATTGCCATCTTAACTTAGTTAAATGGTTACCAATTAAGGAAATTAGTAGGTACGTAATCCACCTTTAAGTTAATCTTGAATGAGTTTTGTGGGCGACGCAAGACCGAAACTTTTCTTTTCTTATGGTAAAAATAACTTTATTTCTGTAAATAGCAACAGAACATTTTATTGCGACTGAAAAATGTTTAATAATAAATGTACAACAGAGATTTATTTTTAAACCTATCACTTAAAAATATTCAACTTTATAACATTGGCAGATGGAGGAAAACGTACCATACTACCATTCGCAAAAACAACTTTTAAGTTTGTTTCGCGAAAGCAAATTTCGCGGTACCAAGTACTCAGTTTACGATATTGGTGATACAGTATTAAGTTATTATTTATACTTACTATTTCTGCTAGTGATTTTAGTTTTACTCTATGAATGCTAGATAGCTTGATAATCTTACAGTCATCAGAAATGGGATTTATTCGTTCGATCATCACCAAAATTCATATGAATTTCGACAAGATAACCCCTAACTCTCATCTGAAGTACATGTCGAATATTTACGTGCGGTCTTTCAGAGGGATGTTTCAAATGATTCGTAAGCAGGTACCTACCGCCTACGGACACCGCTGGTTAGGTATGCGGTCGCTCTGTATGTTTTCGTTGCGTTGTGTCTCTTTGAAGTTCCAGAGTAGGTACTTTATGATATAATTTATTTTATTATTAACTAGTTGACCCGACAGATATTCTCCTGCCCGTTATATATAAAAAACCTACAATCCTACACTACTTCTACCCTATCCTACCTTACTACTACTACCCTACCCTACTACCACTACTCTACCCTACTTATACGACTTTCTTATATGTATCTATTTCCATACCAACATTCATCAAAATCGGTTCAGCATTTTTTTCTTTCATAAGAAAGAACCTCCTGACAATAGCAAACACGACAAAAAAAAAGTTGTGTCATTTTTTCAGATCTTCTTTTCGTGTAATAGTGGCTTGGCTCACATTGTGTTAGAGTTTTCTCTAACTTGACCTAACGACTGCAAACAGAGATAACAACCAAGATCAACTGCTTAAAACGTGCCTTTCGAAGCATGACAGGCAGCAGGCACGTTAAGCCATGAAAACTAATAAATTAAAAATTCAAATGGATGTCTCTAGGAAAGGCGCCCAAAAGGTTGGCAGTATTGTATTTAAGCCCTTTGTTATTATGTATGTATGTAAGTAAGTACATCAACGAACTCGGAATATTTGTTCTTCGCAGAGGGATAGGTACTTATACATAATTAAACTGTTAGATATACCTATGCTATTATGAAACACAGACTAAAATAGAATTATTTTCACCTACCTACCTGATTAATACTCCTAACTATCAGTTTTCGGGAATGCCCAGTTTCTGTGTTGACGACTATAATCTATTTTCATCAACATTGTTGACCTAATTGCTATTTGTCCCAGCTATTCGGAGAGAGCTAAATTTTATAATAAAATATATTTTAATGTTAGACAAGTATTTAACGTCAAAAGTTTATTAGGTACTTACCTAAATATTAATTCATTTAGGTGACATCTTTTAGGTCTTGGTAAAAGACTAAAATATCAACCAATTCAAACGATGATTTTTGTTTTCATTAAAATCTCGTCGGATTATTTTGGTGAAAAGAGTTCCTGGACGAATTAAAAAATAAACTTTTATCCAAGCATGCTGCTATATGAATTATTCTGTCGCTGAAATACCTAAATACAGTTTTTTCACCTCGTCTTATTTTTGGATTTAATATCACAACTTTGAAAGTTTTCCAGTCTCTTTGTTTTCGTTCTAAAGTTTCAAGGTGTTGTATAAAAGGCTACGATTTCATTCTATTGTCAAAGTTACACGTCATTAGAGAGAAGAATAGGTCCCTCCCTACTCCTTTATTATTATCGTTTCGAACAGAACGTAGTAGTTAGGATGTTTAAATCTTTGTCTATTTTTAGGATGAATAGAAAATTACCTGTGAATTAATGAGTTGGTTAGAGCTATATACTCTACTAGCTGACCCGGCGAACTTTGTTCCGCCCTAAAGGCAATAAATAAGCATTTTTTTTTAATCGAACGGGATAAAAAGTTTCCTATGTCCTTCTCCTGGCTCTAAACTACCTCCCTGCAAATTTTCAGCTAAATCGGTTCAGCCGTTCTTGAGTTATAAGTGGAGTAACTAACACGACTTTCTTTTATATATATATATATAGATATATAGCACTATATACCACTATATAGCACCTATATATTATATGTCCTTTACATTGATTTTTATTAGAATAGGTAGGTATGATTTCACTTAAAATAAATAACTTTGTGTTCATATTACTTTTATAGCTATTCTATTGCATTCGGATAAGATCAGCCTATAATTGACAGAAGTATTAAATTTGAAAAAATCTGATGAATAAAATATAATTAACACAAAAGTGTTTTAATTCTTAAATGATATAGTTTTGTTGTTTTAAAATATTTAGGTAACCTCAGTAGTACTCAGTACTCAACTGGTTCAAACTAATTTCTCTTTGAGCCCACAACTGTATCTAAGCCACGCAAATTAATTACAAAACAATCACAAAGGCAGACATTTGTCAAGCTGTCGCAGACTACCACTTGAACAATGAATCAAGGTTTTAAGGGGACAAGTCTACCTACTCTTTTCTCCATGCAAACTTTACAAAAGCAGCCAACTGTTTACTCCCTGGATAAAGATGTTAGAAAAAATGTTTATGGCTTATGTCCGTGTATCCCCGGTATAGAATAGGGTTACACCATCACTTCCCGTGGATGTCGTAAAAGGCGACTAAGGGATCTGAGGGAGTCTAGCAAACCTTAAGTTCTCCCCGCGCGGTGGCGGGTAAACTGCTTGGTCCCTAGGAGAGTTGGTGTCAGCCAGGCGGCCGACCGTAAAACTATTGCCAAATCTATTTGCAGTAGGTATGGTCAATGATGACTTACCAACTGTTCCGCCCCCAAATTATTTGGGGTTTTAGCGGACCCCGGGCTCTCATCAAGGATGCAATTCGGAACATCGCTCAGATAAGAAGAAGAATGCCATCAGCCATGACCATGCCTCGACGTGTTGATTTTTTTCATATTCTATTTTTCTTGAATTTTATTTCTATTCTAATTAGAAAATGAATAAAAAGGGAATTATCATGGCAGATATAGGTTTTATGGCATAAACATAATTATTTGCTCTAATCTCTTTATCCAGGGAGAAAAAAGTTGACTACGTTTGTATGGAGAATGAGTAGTTAGACTGTCCTCTTAATACTTTATTAGTGAAAGAGCGATCGGACATCGCGCCGATAGAGTCGTTTACTTGAGTATTCGCGTGATAAGATACTGTAAATAAAGAAAGCATTATGATATTGACGGTCTTAATTATTGGATCACCTGGACAATAGGACTATTAACTTACAATGGATGGTATAAGTTTACACTTATACCGTCCATTGTGTGTCAAATCAAATCCATCAAATTCTAGTAATACCCGTAAGGGTAAATAACAATTAATAGGGTAAATATTTGTTTTATACAGCAACGCTTGGGTAATCGGATTATACGTATACCATCTTGAAATTTTAATATTATGCAAACAATGTATGAAAAATATATCATACAAAACTGAAAAAAGAGCAATAAGCTCTTTTCATTATTTGTCTTCGGTTTACGCGATTCTCAATCGAAATTGGACCAGGGGGCACTGCAAAGTTCTCAAAACTTTACAACCAGATTGAAAGCGGGTAATGAGTTGAAAACGAAAAAGCTCTACTATTCACAGAACAGCATAGATTTGTAGAAAGCTGATTATCATACCGTCATTTATCATGACAATAACAAAACTTAATAATATGAATAATAGAACCAAAATATTATCTTTAGTTCTCTTGAAAAAGTCGTATTTTTCACGTGACCTTTGTTCAAGTACTACCTATGAATCAATTTCTTTAAGACAGAGGGTGGTATAATAAATTAACATAAGTAGTCCCCTGGGTGCGGTATTGATTAATGATACGGCACATAACGGTTTATCTGTAAACTTTATGGAGGGAGTTATTACCATAACCATGTTGGGTTTTATGTGCTCAGAGCAAAAGGATCATCGTCCAACATACTAGAACGCAAACGCAACCCTTGTTCCATCATAATAATTGTCTTTTTGTCATTTGATACATCTACCTTGTACCTACCGATAAATGCTATGCCACTTATATTATACACACAGACATACATATAGCTAGATCACGCGAATTCATATCCTGCGCGTGTCAGAAAAACCCTGACAAAACGTCGCAGTAGTCGGCGCTAACTGGCAGTCTGGGCGCGGCTATAGTTGCCGGACGTCCGTTAAAACTAATAAAATGCCTCGTTGCGTGCCTCCTTGCGTGCCTCATTGCGTGCCTCGTTGCGTGATTAGTAAATGCAAAATTGCAAAAAAGTTCAGCACCTAAAGGCAGGAACATATTTTCTGTGGCTGTGTCGTCACAGTAGGTAGTCGGCACGCTAAGTTTCAATACAAATCGAGGTACATGTGACGTCTACCTATATGTATGTCTGTGCTTATTTTAAGGTGAAAGATTGTGAGTGTCTTTATTGCTCTTTCATGCAGAAACCTCTAAACCGATTGCGATGAAACTCGGTATAAATGTAGTTGATGACATAGGCTACTTTTTATCCTAAAATTCAAAGGAGCTAAACCTCCTTTCGGAGGAGGATTCAAAGGAGCTAAACCTCCTCCTTTTCATCTCTGAGTGCCTACGCCCGTAAGGTAGATATGACTCTGAGAAAAACACAAGGCACCTTTGTTAAAAATTCAAATAGGATAGAGTTTCAATATTTAAGTCAGTGACCGAAGGCATAAAACAATTTTACAAACCTTAAATTTCTGTTAAATTAACGATTTGTTTCCAAGAACTTTCTGAATCTATGAATGGAATTGTATTTTAATTAAGTGGGTAATTCCGTTGCTTTGACCCAGGGTGCTATTGGAAAACGATAAATGTAAAGTATCTGTTACAATAATTTATTGCAAGGCGAATTTCCATTTTATTAAATACCTCTATTTGACTTACAGGTAGTTTATAACCTATAGGGCTACGGGCGTTTCTTTCGACCGATAATTTCTGACTTTCGAAAATCAAATTTGTTTGAAACTGCTAAAGAAAATTATCGGTCGGATCGACCGATAATTCCTGAATGACGAAATAAAGTAATCAAGTAGCCAATAATAATATATAATATTAAGGAAAATTTTCAACCAGGTATTCCCACGGAAACAGGAAATACGCGAATGGAATTGTGGTAGAAAAACTCAAATCATAAAATCAAAACAGGTCACTGTTTTGACAAGACAACACAGACTGAATTTCGAATTTTCGATAATACTCGTATACCTATATAATTAATTAATAAGCGATCTTATAGGATCTTAGATTAAATAACCAAGACGGTGTGTATTTTAACAACGACGCGACCGCGACGTTCGAACTGTGATCCATACAAGCCGTCAGAGAAGAGAAGAGTTTGAAATGGATCACTATCAGGCGATCTTTCTTCTTCTTGTTTCTAATAGAGACTAGTCTGGTTCTATGGGTAGGATGTTCTTTTTTCGTCACGAAGCGAAGGTATCTCTCACCAATAAAGTAGGAACCTATTAGATTTTGAATGAGAAGTTAAACTATCATGTATTTGATAGACCTTGAATAATCTAGGTACATCTTCTGCATCATTAAAATCTTTATAAAGATATATCGACAAACAGGTGACGTTACAGTTTATAATTAGACGGTTTATTGCTTTTTTATACACAATATCTGTCCCGTCTCCCTGATGTAGTAAAAAGTGAAAAAACTGTTTGAATTTCTTAATTATGCGTTACGCCGATTAAAACATATTTGTGATTCTGATAATTATCAATAGGTAGTATTGAATGAATGTATTGTAAGACTTGGCACGTATTATAGAACTAAATCTATACATATTATAAATCTGTAGCGATAAAAAAATCTGTAATTGAATTATATCCAGAAAAAAAAATGCAGGCCGTCTCAAAATCAGTAACTAAACACGAATCAAATGTTTTTAAAGACTTTGTTTGTTTGTTTGTTTGTTCGCGCTAATCTCGGAAACGGCTTATCCGATTTTAACCAAATTTGGAATGCAGATAGCTTTAGAGCCGGATTAACATTTAGGCTACTTTTTATCCGGATATAATGACCGGTTATCCGGCAATTAAAAAAAAACCGGGTACCTAAAAATTTGACTTAATTCGTTTTTTTGGTGTTTTGAAGAAGTGTGTTGCGTGTAATCAATGCATAATGACCGGATATCCGGCAATTTGAAAAAAAAACGATACCTATCAAGAAATTCTTGATATACCGCATACCTATGTGTCTCCATATATCCGGATCTGTCTGTACTCTGAACATACGGAAATTCTTTAAATGGCTGTTTACTTCAAAAAAGGAGGAGGTTCTCCATTCGACCCGTATACTGTTTGTGTATGTAGTAGGTATGTATGTGAATATGTTCACGCCGTACTACATACAGGGTGTTCCGTAATGAGTGGATAATATATGAAGTCCGATTGCGATAATTCTTTTTTTATGGTGTTAGATGAGATTTCAGGATTGGTCTCAAAAAATCTTGGTGAAATTTTAATGAGAACCTATGTTGTATTGTTCTTTCTTTGATTGTTTGTATTTCTTTGTGTTTTTTTTCACAATTTCTGTGTAGGTACCTATACCGTTATTGCGATGTGTTCCTATATCATGCGGCGGACAATATCATGGGATGATTTTCATATGGCATTCTCCGTCCCAATAAAGTAGGTACCTACTTAATGATTATTTTTTCGAAGGGACTGTAACAAACCTGATTGAAATAGGCTATATAATAGGAAAGGAGCAGGCTATTTCATTAGCTACGATTATTTAAAATTACATTACTTAAGATTAGGCTTTTGGATAATGTAATGTAGAAATATTCGTGCAAGAATCATCAAAATTGGTTTAGTAGTTACGAAGATCACTATACGTATACTTCATACAAACGTCCTTCCAAATACCAAACTTTACCTTTTATAAAATTAGTAGCTATAGATGAGCAGCGCGCGTTACCGTATGGAATTTTGCACAGTGTGAGGTAACGTGTTGGAAGAAAGAGGCCAAAAGTTTGGAAATGGACCGTCGTCTGAAAGTAGGCGATAGATATAGTACAAAAAATTAAGTTAGGTATGTTGTAGGTATATTATTAAATTTAAATTTCAGAACAGCTAAAACGATAACGATTATGTATTTAGATAGCTGAATCTTCTTCTTCCTTCCCTTTATCCCGCCGTTATTTTGGGTCGGGCCTCCTTACTTAACAGCTGCAAGTTAATCTGTCTTCGGTTGTCGTTATTGCCAATTTGGCTTACTTGAGGACTCTCACAATATTTGACCACCAGGTCGAAAGCCTCTACTTCTCTATAAGAGCTATTTCAGCTATGTGATGTATTTAGATAGCTGAAAAACTCACAGTAAGCTATTTTTCATAGCGATATTGAATAAGAATATTACATTTTACTATTTAATTAAAATAATTGAATTTAGTTCACCACGCATCCGGATGGAATCGGAACTAGCCGAAACCCAACGGGTTTCGAGCAACAGCTAGTCTTTCGCTAAATCTTTAGCAAAATATGCAAAAATTGATAAATTTTCGAGAAAAATGTAACAATGCTGAAGTGACGTTGAGATGATTTAGTTATAGAATACGTGCCCTGTCTTGAATCCCAAGACATCAAATTTGAAACTGAAGATTTAGTGAAACGAAATTTCGGGAAATATTAATACGTGAAGCATGAATGTTGTTGGAAATGAGGGGGCTATTTGGAGCAAAATATTCTTATATCTATAGTGTTTTGTATAAGTCAATTAAAAAGTCTTAGATTGGATAGCGTAGGAATAGTAGGTAAGTAGGTAGATACCTAACTAACTAATCTAACATTAGGTAAACCACCCCACTACACGAAAAAAAAGTACCTATTCGTTTTTTAATTGTAGACTATTTGAAACATTTTGAAAAAAAAATTAAGTACAAATAAAAAGAACCAAAATGTCAGATTATAGTCTGAAATTTAAAAAAAAACGGACTTTAGGTACTAGACGTATTAAAATCAATATTGATATAATCATATTATTATCGTTATAAAAATACCTCTCATAGCTTAAATTTCATTATACGGAAGAAGTTAACAGGGTAACAGAAATAAGACCGACACATTTTCCTCCCTAATATTGTAGGTACTTACACTATTAGGGAAAAAGTTCAAAAATAAACTCACGTGTTTTCATAAACAAAGCGTTTCAGAAACTCAAGGTTCTCTTCTTCTCATCTGAGCGATGTTCCCGGTTGCATCCCTCTCGGGAGCCCGGGGTCCGCTAAACCCCAAATAGTTTTTTTTTTTAATTTGGGGTCGGCGCAGTCGGTAAGTCATCATTGACCATACCTGCTGCAATTAGATTTGGCAATGTTTTTACGGCCGGCCGCCTGCCTGACACCAACCCTCTTAGGGATCAAGCAGTTTATCCGCCACCGCGCGGGGAGTACTTAAGGTTAGCTAATCTCCCTCAGATCCCTTAGTCGCCTTTACGACACCCACGGGATGAGATGGGGTAACCCTATTCTATGCCGGGGCTACACAGCTGCACGGCTGCACAGCTGCTGTGCGGTAAGCACACTTGTCCATCTTTTTAAAAATGTGTTTTCTGTATTAGCTATAGTGTACTTTACTGTTGGTGAACTAATTAATTAGTACACCAACAGTAATATTTATATAAATAAACGTGTATGACGTCACAATATGGCGCTAGCCCGGTCCTGTCCTTATCACAATGTACATTAGTTAAATTAACAGACATTTTGTCTTTAAAAAATCAGTTCGGCTCATTATAAAAATCACTTATTCTGTAGATAAGAGATGTGTCTATTGGCCTCTTGATATGATGATGACAGCTGATGGGACGAGACCTAAAGAATCCAATGGCTTATCGTAATCGTCGACTGAAAATATTTTCTTAGGGAATGTTGTCATCATTTTGAAATTATCTTGTGTGAATTCTTGTGAGTTCATTTGTAGATATAACCTGACGGCAGCAAGTTGTTCCTTGGTCAACTTCCTTGGTCAAAAACTCAAGGTTCTCTAGAAATAATAAAATGAAACAAACGCCAAATATTTATTTACAATTTGTTGCTATAAACTTTCTTTGCATGAAATTTGGACTGTATTATGTTGTTAGTCATTTGTTTTAGCTATTAGATATGCTATATTACGTAGGGTCAGATAGGGCATTTGCAATGGGCAAAACCAATAACGGTAATTTCCAATCCCATCAAAAACGTGCTACCGTAAAAAATTGTGAGATCCATGTACCTAATTCCCAGTCGGTTATTTTATTCAGTCTCTACATAAGGGACCTTCTGTCTTATGTTATTACGTAATTAGCTAATCTAACAACATCTTATAGAGACCATAATATCAATATATTTAAAAAAAGTTATGTTTTAAGTAAATAGATTAACTTGGCAGGAGTTGGATGGTTATAGGAGGTCGAAAATGGCCTGAAATACTTCGAGAAAGGGATGGTACGGCCGTGTCGCTTTGTCAGATAATGTCATCAAAAAAACGGGTAAACTGCGACTCTACTCGAGTAAATTCAGGATAAGGTAGAGTCGAAGGTTACCGGTTTCTTTAATGACATCATTAGCAATTAATGTTATTGCTTTTGCCCCGGTATTACAAATGCCCCATCTGACCCTATGTACCTAATTTATCAAGAATTTTCTCTATGGATTCGTAGGTATGTTGCGTACAATAATTTACCACACTGGCTAACGTTCTCAAACAAAATTAGAATAGAATTCGGCTATCTAGCAATAACCTTTTATCTATTTCATTACTTCGAGCGAGTGAACATGAAAATTACAAATAATTCGCCAGAATATTTCGTATAAAACGATGGAATTTACATTGGAGTGGCCTTATAGGACATTTTATTAGTTCTCTGTCAGCCGTAAAAGGGGAAAGGAACGTTTATTGGGCAGTTACTGAGATTCAATAAGAAATATTGGATCTTTTTATTAACATCAGTTCGAGTTGTTTCTACTCAATCCTGAATGTAAAATAGGATCGATTTGGAAGACAAATTGTTCAGGTTAAGAAAGGGGTAGCGGAATAAATGACTTGTTTATTCGACTACCCCTTTCCAACTTAACACAACATCGCAAATAACGATGTTGTGTTGATAAATCACTATCACTTTCACTACATATTATAAAACTAAAGTCGCTTCTCTTTATCTGTCTGTCCCTATTAGATCTGTAAAACTACGAAACGAATTTTGGTGCGCTTTTTTTTAATAGATAGTGATCGAAGAGGAAGTTTATATGTACAATACACAACCGTACGAAGCCGGGGCAACCTGCTAGTGATCTATAAGAAAGACAAAAAAAAATGTTTATATTTTTCGCACCTATCTTGTTTATTACCTTATATCCAAACTCAGTGGTTTTAGACGGATTTACGTAATTATCGTATGGTTTTTTTACCCTAGCTGTGTCTCGCGGTTTCACCCGCTTAGGTCCCGATCCTGTGGAAATTTTCAAAAATACTTTTTTATCGAATGCCTACATCACATAAAAAACACATTCTCCAAATCCATATCTCTATTAGTATCAGCGGTTTGGGCTGTGCGTTGATCAGATAGCCAGTCAGGATAAAGCCTTCAAATATATAGATTAGGCTGTGCGTTGATCAGTCAGTCGGTCAGGACAAAACCTTTAATAAATATAGATTTCTTGTTTTTAGTTTTTTTCTTCTCTGGTCATCTATTTGTTTTAAGTAGTTCATGCACAAGGATTCAATTTATTCCAAAGAAATATAAGACGGGGTAGGTTGTGTGGGAAAAATGTATGAGCTCATTTTATGGGCAGAGAACGATGGGCAAGACACGAGAAATGAATAGGGTGTATACGTTACAGAGTTATAGGGATGTTTATGCCTGATATAAATCAGAACACATAGGAATTAGGTATATTTAAGGCCAAGTGAGTTTAGCTCAGCTAGCCAGTTTTTCTAACCAGTGAGCATAGCATTCGATGACCTCTGTGGCGCGTCGGGGGAAGGCCCGACTGCAATGCAGAAGGTTCGATTCCCGGCGGGTACAAGTTTTTATGCTTAAAAATGAATATTTGTTTCAGGTCAGAGTGTTTTCTATGTATTTAAGTATGTATTTACAAAAAAAAGTATAGTATGTAGTATTTCCGTTGTCTAGTACCCATAGTACAAGCCTAGTGCTTAGTTTGGGCTAGATTGCGCTGTGTGCAACGTCGTGCAATATTTATTTATAGCTGGGATAGTTTGAGAAGGACGCACTTGTATGAAAAACTTTACATGCCGTTTGGTTTTATCTTTTTTCAGTTTTTTGTAGACATATTGTTTGTAATCTTTATGAGCTTAGAATGCAACAAAACGGCAAAGTAATTAAAATAAATAGATAGTTCGTGTATGTCGCTTTAAACTCCCGACTAGTCCTGCTAGACAGTACAGTAACTACAAATATTGTTAAATAACGAGGTATTTACCATGTAATTAGCCAGTTGAAATTACTGGCGAAATATCGAGCGCCGCCGTCAGCACAAATTAAAACATAATAAATATTAATTTATTACCCCGTTATTTAATAATATTTGTAGTGAAAACAACCACGTAAGTTTAAAATAGTACAGTTGGGTACTTTCAGTTTGAAATCCACCATTTTCCTTGAGATTACGCTGCACTGAAATACTGTCACTGGATATTACGACCACGAAGGGTGACGACCTCGCATCAAACGTCTCAGAACCTTGAGCTTATCTTCAACTTAACCAGCAGATGTACTGCGCATTTTAAGTTTACTGAGAGATATTTTGGGAATGAAATTGTGACTGTTCGTATAAGTTAAAACGTTTAATGAGTCTTCAGTATTTAGAGGTGCCTGGCGGGTTTACCTAAATAAGTTACTTACTGTTTTGGATTAAAAGTAACTTTAACACAATAAATGAGTGTTTGACAATTACAATGCCATTTTAGGGTTTGTCAAATTCGGGGATGCTTTTAGCGTTTTTCGTATTGTTTTAGGAAAACTTCCTGAAGTTTGGTTTAAATGACTCATCATGTGTAATGAATGTCGGTATAAAATGTATTTAATTATAATATTCATGTCCATGGATTCTATTCACGGCATAATTATCATAGTGCCAGTACGTCTTCAAAATGTAAGGTCAATTTATTTTATAAATCTTGCTTACTACCGAACGACTTGCTTATTTTCTAAAGCCTAATGGGCACAGTCAGACCTCCCTTGTATCTCACTGACGAACATTACTGTTTTTTATAGATACCTACTTTTTCCCGGGTCTTAATAACGTATTATTATTTATTTTAAGACCCGGGAAAATGTAACTATGGTAATGAATCATGTGAATTTAAAAAGTTTATTACAACTGTTTTTGTTAAATCACTTAATTATTCTTATGTTGGTACATATTACCTACTTATCTACCTCATGCTGGGGGCTATTTCTTTTATACCTTTTGTTACAATCTTATGCAATAAATACGAACAGTATATATTTAAAGATTTTGGTTTATTCTTATAAAACACAGTTAAAATTAAAAACTAAATTAAAACTAAAACTGATTAAAATAAAACTAAACTAAAAACTAAACTAAATCTAAATCAGCTAAAACCTTGGTGGAGGGAAAAGTGCCCAGAATACTGGCTGCATTGCCCCGTTGTATACAAATACTTATTTTCTGGGCAAAATACAAGCCAGCATTCCGGTCACCCGATGCCTCCACTAAACGTTTCGCTAGCTCTCTGTACAGCTCCAGAGCGGCCGGCCCCCACGGACCTAAAGTCTCCACCCCAAACGGCACAAACATGTAACCCCTATCTAGATTACTATATTTGTGCCGTTTAAGGTTTTCAGCTTTATCAGCGGCAGCTCCTGCCCGCACCGTGGTCACTGGAAGATGGGAAGGAGCCAGCGTGTCCACACAAGTGGCATCCCAAACTAGGGGCCTACCCATCTTCCAAGGAACGAGAGTCATTCCATCGGGTCTCTTGCCGTCGTCCCGTAAAAGTCCGTTAGGTTCTAAAGTTGACGGGACGCCGGCACTGCCGAAGGCCCGACGGATGACATCGTTCAGGCTGGAGTGCCGTGGTATCCTGCCCGCACTCTTTGGGCAGTATAATCCGTGGTGACCGAGCCGGTCTACAGGCTCTCCGCAATCACACCGGTGAGGAGCTGTACAGAAAGTACCTACACGAAGAGATGCGGCCAACCGAAATGTGTTATTGTCTAAAAGATTACCAATATTACGGGATGGTAGCGCCTGTAACCAAAGACCCGATTCCCATCGAGCAACGGCATGTAAACGAGCACGCTCTGCAGAAGAACTTGAAGTATATATCAGGTCATTGAATTCTAACGTGCAGAGCGGCTCGTCCAATTGCCTCTGAGACGAAGGGGCTTTTGGTAACGACTCCGTTGGGCAGGCTCTTTTCCAGCTTTCTGTTGCTTCATTTAAATAGTTTAACTGTATAATATATTTATAATATATTTAATAGTACAACATAAAATGCAAAATTATGTTGTATGACCTGTTGACGACCTCTGTGGCATGTCGGACGAAGGCCCGACTGGAATGCAGAAGGTTGCGGGTTCGAAACCAGCCGCGTGTAGAAGTATTTAAGCTTAAAATAAATAATTGTTTCTTATTGGGTCTTGGGTGTTTTCTATGCATCATTTGTGTGTATTTACAAAAAAAGTACAATATGTAGTATATCCGTTGTCTAGTACCTACCCATATTACAAGTGCTAGATTGCGCTGTGTGCAACGTCGTGCAATATTTAATATTTTTGACGACCTCTGTGGCGCGTCGTGCGAAAGCGCGACTGCAATGCAGGAGGTTGCGGGTTCGATTCCCGCCGGGTGCAAGTATTTATGCTTATAAAATAAATATTTGTGTCTGGTCTGGGTGTCCCTCTATGTATAATATGTATGTATTTACAAAAGAAAAATAAATATAAGTATTATATCCGTTGTCTAGTCACCGTAACACAAGCTTAGTCGCTTACCACGGGGCTAGATGGCGCTGTGTGTTGTTCACAGAATTTATTTATTTATTTATTTATTATTATTATAGGTACTCATAAATAGTAAAAGGTACCTACAACATAAAAATGCAATGCGATTCGCCATTGCTTATCCGTGTCATTAATGTTCAAAAACAAGTAATACCTAATCCTAAAATAAACATAAACGTACTTTATAAACTCTAGATAAGAAGGATAAAGGCTTGCAGGTTTAGGTACCATCGACATTTTCAAAAGTGTTTTCAAGATTTTAGAGCGCGGCGAAGATGGGGCACTTAGCGTCGATTCTCTCGGATGTCACAAATAAGCGACCGCCTTTATCGGGCCTGTAATGGTTCCTGGAAAATTAGCGTCGTCAAGTTTCTTTTAAAATTAGAGTTACAGGTATTTTTAGAATAGATTTTTAAATAGACATTTTTTTTACTCATTCTCATGGTCGATCCGTCTTCCTTAGTGGCTGCACTGACTTCTAACAAAATGAGCATACACGAGCGGGTCAATTAGTCTTAATTTAATTTGTGTATTATTCATTTATTGTGGGTCGGGCTGTTGGTGTTCCTAAATAAATAAATAAATGAGTTTTGAGATATAAGGTCACTAGGGGGAAGTGTGGCTGTAGAGAAAGTGCGTCGAGCATCAATTTACCGAACTTACAATTTGATTGTTAAGTACATAGATAAAATCTCCAATCTCTAAAATCTCCGATAAATTGATGTTCACCGCAGCGCAGTTTTACCAAAACCGCACTTCGCACGTCGTTTGAAAACAATAAACGTTTGTTCACTTCTCTAGACTTACTACTAGTTTTTGTTCTATGCGACTTCAAACTTATTATAAATATCATTTTTGCAAAATGAAAAAATCACCTTCACGAGGTGACATCGAACGTAATTGTAAAACCACCTCTATGGCTTGTAAAATATTATTTTTCCGAACTTAAGTAATGAAAATTTCAAAAAATGACACGATCTGTTAAGCTTAGCGTTGTGCTCCTGTGTCACGTCCGAGCGCCTGCCTGGTGCCACAGATCGTTGCGGGATGAATTTTATTGCTTTTGTAAACACCGTGGCTAACACTAAAAATGTCACCTTTTTTGGGAGATATATGAGTCATACGGTCTTCCCCCGCATCCGGTCTTACCTGATTATACTCTACTTAATTGTCAACATTTTATTTCTAGTTCCTATTGCGTAATCGAGTCTTTGCCTGGAAAACCGGGAAAATACAATATTTTACATAGAAATTCTAATTAGTTCTTAAGCAGACCTATTTTTACAACAAAGACAACGCTGCAGGAAGTCTTTGAGAACCGTTAATTTTCGTTTTTCATTTGTTTCTATAAATTACGTATGTTTGCTTAGGTTGTTCCATTTTCCTAACTAAATATTATGTTTAATCGCCTTAGCTGTAAAGTGGTAAGAATGTATTTTATGTACATTTTAGTACAAACTTACTTTGGTTAAAGTAGATTAATAGATAATAATTAGTAAGGACTAACCCCACCGAGTCGTGTGACGGCGACATTAGAGCAGGCGACGTCATAAGCCACTAATGTCGCCAAGTGAGTTAACATGGGTAGAGTACTATTTTAATATATGTACTAGTTACACTTTAATATGAATGAGGAGGAGCACTAACTTTTTATCCCGGCAGAGGGCGCGAGTCGACTAATCTAAGTTTGAAATAAGAACTGTCAAATAGTAGGTATTTTCACAACTCTCGGCTTTTTCATTTATGTTTACGTTTATCTATCTTCTTTCTTATATATAAAAATCAATCCCTATTTCCCTTGGTCACGGCATCACACTTAAACTTTTACACATATTTCGATAATTCTTTTTTTGTTGTGAGCGCTATTGTCAGGAGAAGGTTCTTATGAAAGAAAAAATGCTAAACCGATTTTGATGAATTTTAATTTTTTATACTAAACGACAGGACAACGTCTGTCGGGTCAGCTAGTATTTAAATAAAATGCCTCAATGTAGTGCATCAGATTGCAAAAATAAAAGGATTCATCTATTCCCAAAAGACGTGTAGCGTCTTTTTATTAATTTTAACTTAACACTAAAATATAAAGACTCCAACTTGACTTCACAGTACAGGCGAGACAACAAAATTAAAAAAAAAAAGATCAGTCGACTAGAGCGCCATCTGCTTACAGCTTTGCGTGTTTCACTTCATTGTTTGGATGCAGTAGCCGGCTACGACGGTCGCCATGGCGCCTTTGTCACTAGGTATGATAATCAGATTTACTCGCAAGTAGGTACAAGTTTACGGAGTACCTATTCATTACTATAGCTTTTTGAAAAGTAAACCCCACGAGTAAGTAATTCAAAGTTTTTATCGAGTGATATAAATGTCACGTAAACAACAATATTTCACGGATATCCACGGCACCCCATAGGGTTAAGCTAACACTGAACGGACGTAGGTAGAGGTAGGAAATTGCTTACAAACCCAACACTAATAAAAGCAATAAACGTACAGATAGCAATTAAAAAAGTGCTGACGTGCTGACGCTTCTTTCACCCGAGCAACCCGACCGACCAACATGTGCGATTTGCCGCCCGCCTACAGACACTTTAATGCTGTAAAATTGTTGAAAGTATCCCTTCTACCGAGTAATTGCTCTTTTGGCTTCACCCAGGGATCACGCCTGGGACTACTAATACAATGACTAAATTTCACAAACGCGAGCAATTTAACTCTCGACATTTTAAGTATCTTTGACGAATCTTAGGCTTTACGCGCACAAAAGCGGCGCGAATTATTTTGTCATAACCACAGAATAGGCAATAGTCACAAGGGACTGCGTAACGCTACGGCGACGCGCCTTCACTATCCACACGCCTTTTATTGCCTAGTAAACTTTGTGGCATTTGAACATTTATTTAACACTAGGTACATAATAATATTATGTATCTTCACGTAGGTGTAAGTACTTCAATGTGTTCAATGGTCATCGGAGCCGGGCACACCTACATTCGCATTTATAATATTAAATTAGTAACGTCTTGGATGTAATCTAGGAAGGTGTTAATTAATTAAGATATTTTCTCACAGTTTTAGAACTTGGATTCGTCCCAAACTCCCAATATCTCAAACAAGTGGTATTTGAGATAATGTCGCACGATCTCTCACATCTGGAGTTTATTGTTTTCTTCTGTGATATTAATATAATATTATACTAGCTGCGCCCGCGGCTGCGCCCGCGGTTTCACCCGCGTAAATCCCGACCCCGCGGGATTTAAGGGCCCTATTCTGAAAAACTGAAAATCCATGTCGGGCGCATCGAAAATTGTCGATTATTTCATGACGGAATGTCGTAGAACTTTTTTTTTGTGTACAGATTGTAGGCGACATTGTTTCCGATATTTTAGTGCAGTTTCCATACAAATATGTCGAAACGTATTGAAGCCTATCGACATTTTAGCCAAATCAGACATTTTTTGTCTAAAATTTGGATAGGCTTTGCACCAATAGGAGGTTCTTGTCTTAAAACTACACCAAAATGTAGGAAACAATGTCACCTACAATCTGTGCACAAAAAAAAGTTCTACGACATTCCGTCATGAAATAATCAACAATTTTCGATGAGCCTGACAGGGATTTTCAGTTTCAAGGTCGTCGGCGTTGATACTCCTCTTAAGGGATGAAAAATAGCCCATGTCCAATTCCAAGGATTTATTTATCTCTACACAAAAATTCATCAATATCGGTTTGGCGGTTTAGGCGTGAAAGCGTAACAGACAGACATACAGACAGGGTTACTTTCGCATTTACAATATTAGTAAGATTGTACACGTAAGTCTCGATCCCGTGGGATCATCAAAAGTAGCCTACGTTACTCCTCGATAATGTAGCTTTCTATTAAAGTAAAAGGATTTTTAAAAACGGTCCAGCCATTCGTTACAAACAAACAAAGAAATAAATATTTCCCCTATTTAAATACCTACCTACATTACCTAGTACAGAAAATAATACAAACGTAGTTTATAATACCTATTTTTGTACATTGTATAATCAAAACAATCTAACCGTTTTGATTGTACAATGTAGGTAGGTACCTACTACATTGTTTTGGGGTACCGAACTTTACTGAAATATAACAGCTTCCTAGGCCTCAATTCCTACCAGCCGGTGCAATCCCAAAATTAACGACCATAACTTAAAAAAAAAATTGTCTCTTATAAGAAGGTAAATGTTTTTTTTTATTACCGGGACATGTATGCAGCCCATCTTCGGAAGGTCGGATAGACCCGAAACCAACATTTTGCCCAAAGTATATTTTGCCAAATCAGAGATTATCCCTGTTTACACTACAGAAAGGACGGCCTCCGGTTCAGATTTAGGTAGCTAAATAATTAGCTTTTTATTTTAGTTTACAGAAAATCGGTAGGTACTTATTCCAACTGTGAACTTTTAAAGAAGGCATATATTATTATCTAGTCTACACTAATATTTTAAACAGGAAAGATTTGTATTTTTGTGTGTGTGTGTAGGCTACTTTTGATCTCAATATTCCCACGAGATCGGGACCTACGCGGGTGAAACCGCGGGACCCAGCCAGTAAATATATAAAAAAGTAACCCTTAAAAATATAAATACATACTGTCAAACTCTCACAAATTTTCTGAATCTTTTTATATACATAAAGTTCACACACGTGCGATGCATCAGTACTAATCAGTAGGTATAGGATACCCAACTGGCATAATAATATTTTTATAGACACGAACAGCTTTGCGTGTTTGTTGATGGAAGTTTTATCAAAACGTAACCCATTTTCAAGCAATTCCTTTGATTATTTCCATCAGTACAGTACAGAGTTAACGTATTTATTTATTTAAATCGAATCAACTATAGTTATTATAGGCAACCAGTAAGGCCGGGCTCCAAACGCGAGCGGAGCAGCTCAGAGACATAAACTGACTTCGCTCCGCTCGTAGTAGGAGACCTTAGCTTAGCTAATGCTTCTTTTTGTTCTTGTTTTTTTATTTGTTTTCGCAATGTTGGATTGTAATTAAACTGGTTTTTCGGTTTTAATCGCGTGGTGTTTATTACTTCTAACATAGTTTCTATGCTCAACGCCCTCAGTTAATCCCGAAGAAAAGACCTGTAAAGGTCCTCGAACTAAGCATTGAAACTATTAATAAACACCACGCGATTAAAATAAAAAATGAGTTGAGTGAAATCGGTCCAGTAGTTTTCGAATTTATTCATTACCTTTGTAATGAATAAATTAAGTAATAATGTTAAGTATACGTGTTTTTTCGGCTGCTTTGTTACAAATAAATTACTATCTACATTTCTACACTAATTTATAGGTAATATTATAAAAAGGAAAGGTTTGTATTTTTGTGTGTGTGTATCAAGATACACACACAAATGTGGGTGTATCTGTGTGTAGTAATTTATTTGTAACAAAGCAGCTGAAAAAACACGTATACTTAACATTATTACTTAATTTATTCATTACAAAGGTAATGAATAAATTTGAAAACTACTGGACCGATTTCACTCAACTCATTTTTTATTTTAATCGCGTGGTGTTTATTAATAGTTTCAATGCTCAGTTCGAGACCTTTATTCTTCGGGATTAACTGAGGGCGTTGAGCATAGAAAGTTTTTGTATTTATTGTATGTATTATTATTTATTTAGTAAATTTATTGTATGCATAGCATGTATTTGTGTGTGTGTATAAAGATACACACACACAAATACAAACCTTTCCTTTTTATAATATTACCTATAAATTAGTGTAGAAGTGTAGATAGTAATTTATTTGTAACAAAGCAGCTGAAAAAACACGTATACTTAACATTATTAAAAGCCAATAAAATTAGTCCATAGTTAGCGGTGATATGTCTCCGGATGATGAAACTTGATAATTGAGCTTCTCGGAAATGACCCTGCCAATTTTCAGAATTTCCTGATGACATCCGCCAAAAAGGCCGATTTTTCGCAGAAAAACTAGTTTTATAACTTCCTAGTAAAATAGGTACCTACTAGTATAAATGTTTTAAAAAATTCTAAAACTTTTCATGTTCTGCGGTTTTTGCGTAAACCCCCGACTTTATTTTCAATTTGTTACAATCGCCGCAAACGTTGACAATAATTTATGAAACAACACAATTTACCGGCGAAAACGTCCAGAATAATAATGGAAACTTTAAGAGAAGTTGAACACACAATTTTAGTTTCAGCTTTCCGGTCCTGTCGCCGGGGTCCTCTATATTAAATTCTTACAATGTTTCCCGAATTTTGGGACGATCCTTACGTTTAATTTTCACAACTAAATGCCTCTTATCGTAAGTAGGGGCTTGTTCGGAGTGGCCCTACTTTGGCTGTCTATATTTCATTACGCAATTTTGTTCCGTGTAAAAATGTATTTGGTAATTGAAAATACTTATAAAAATTCTTTGTCTTGGAATTGGAACCCCTGATAGTTTTATTGCTGGACCCAGAGTCACATAGTGGGTTAGGATAGGTTAGTGAGATAATAGGAGTGTTCTGTATAGTTATTTGTTACCTGCATACCTATACAATAATTTCAGAGTTGCACGTGTCTTAGATATTTTTGTCACAGTATAATATTTCAGAGTAGTGTATGTCGAAATCGGACTAGGATTCTAGGTAAGAAGAATATCGTCGAACTCACATTAACGTGACTTTAATGTCGATCTATAGTCATCCGTCTTTACATCTAAAAAGTAAGGTATTGTCGAAGAAAAGTTTTGTGGAAATAAACACGTATCAAAGTTCCATGTTGTCGGACTAAAATGTTGTCATATATCCATTATATTTAATCTATCTATATATCTATATACATATAATAAAATCGTAACTCAGCGGTGTCTGTTTTTGGAAGATATAAAAAAAATATAAATTGTATGGGTACCTATTGACGCAGTAGAACCTATTTTTCTGTTTTTCTGGTTGTCTGTTTGTCTGTTTATCTGTTTGTCTGTTTGTGTGTGCCTTTGTGCCCGCTAATCTCAGAAACGGCTAAACCGATTTTAACCAAATTTGGTATGCAGATAGCTTTATACCCCGATTAACATATAGGCTATTTTTTATCCGGCTATTTAGTCCGGTTATCCGGATAAAGTGTTATTTCTACTTTTACCTAATTAGTTTGAATGTTGTATTGAAGAAGTATGTTGTGTACACATGATTAACCGGATATCCGGTAGGTAATTAAAAAGCCGGATATCCGGCACGTAATTAATAAAGCCGGATATCCGGTAATTCCTAAAATACCGTATACCTATGTCTCTCCATATATTCGGATCCTTCGGACATACGGAAATTTATAACCTATATAATGTTTTTAACCGACTTTAAAAAAAGAGGAGCTTCTCAATTCGACCCGCATATTGTTTGTATGGGGATATGTTCACGCCGGACTCCAGCATATGAATATTCTTTTTAGATTTGGAAAGTGAGAGTTTCGAATTGGTCCCACAAATCGTTGGTGAAGATCTGATGAGAACCTTTGGAATGATGAGCAGAATAGCATCCCACAATGCAGTAAATTACTAATTTTTGGACTTCCATCAATAGAATCAGCTTATAAAGAACTCGATACGAATTGATGGACCACCTGAAACTACCTTCTCATCCGAAAACTCCTCAATGATTAAAGTTACGGTTACAATTTTGATATTTTTAGTGGCAGTCGAAAATGCACGAAAAAGGGAAAAAAATATAGCTGAAATCGGGCAGTTTTACTGGGTAGATGCAGATTGCATGTAGTTTACAAGGCACGATGGCAGCTGCGGCAAAGTGTGGATTCCGAGTCGAGGGTACCGCGTTCGAGTCCCGAGTCCTGGGCACGACGTTACGTTTTACCCTCCAGATGTCCCGTAAACCCGCGTCAGCGGGCTCGGAGGTCCTTTCCGCAAGAAAAGGGCCGCGTGGATGACAACCACTGAAAAAATCGATTAGCCTCTGGTGGTGGCGGTGGACTCGGGGGGGTTTATCACCGGTTTTGGGGGCCACGAGACGGTAGTGTGACCGTGCCGAGGGAGGGGGACGGAGAGGGATTGTCTTTCGGGCAGAGATGAGGCTTGGAAAGGCCGCCGTTGTCGGGGTTGACGGATGTAGTCCATGAGGAATTCCGACTGGCCTCGACACTTGTGGTGCGAGGGACGCCTTTGGGGTTTAGTTGACAAAGTGTGGTAGTGAGCCCAACAAACCGGGTCATTTGCCCCGAGAGTGGCCTGACGGTACACGAGGGGCATCACTCACGTAAAAAAATATTGCATTTAGTAAAGCTGCCCGACTTTAGATTATATAACAAATAAGTCGGTTGCTTTGTACAAGCTTATTATTATTATTTTATCCTTTTTTTCAAAGTCGGGTTTCAACTTTTATAGATTTTCGACACTTCTTCTTATAATAATGTGAATAAGCATGCAACAAGTTACATACCGATGTGCAAAAATCACACTTAAACAAACTCATCATGGAATCATGGCATTCTCTTCTGCTCAGTACTTTCCTGGTCGTTCGTTTAAGTGTAGACCTTTGCACAGCGATGGCTAGATGTTCGAAAAACGCTGACGAAGTTGCGGGCACAGCTAGTTAATTCATATAAATCAACCCATACCACAGCCTATACCTAAACATCGAAGCGCATGTCACACGAAGTGGACACTAGACAGCTTATTTCCACCCGACACCAAATCAGTGGCATAAAGGTGTTTTTGCACGACCGGCCCTTTGTACAATACAAAGTGCAGTACACCTTTGTAACCTGAGTATACAGTGGTTTAATGGTGACAGGACTTTCCAAACAGGGATTCCAATGCTGTTTCCCAGTTTACCTTTGCCGGACTGATTAAACCTTTTGAGTAAGAAGAGCAGCCTTGTTCATGGTTACAATTCACCTTCAAACATAAATAAGTATACCTACTAACTAATAATAAAAATAATTGTCACCGTCTAGTTTTTTACGTGTTGGTTGAACATTGTTACGACCAAAGCACCATGGTCTCCATAGTCCGCCTAGTATCCAATCGACTACCATCCCATTTCTATAGGTAGTTTGTAATAGTTCTTTCCTAACCGGGGTTCTGGCTGCATTTTAATGGAATGGAATGAGGATGGCCCTCTATCTCTATATAATCTATTCTATCTTCTATTGTTATAAAGCTGAAGCGTTTGTTTCTTTGTTTGAATGCGCTAATCTCAGCAACCGCTGGTCCGATTTGAAAAATTATTCGGTGGTTTGGTAATGGTTCGAGCTTTACTACATTTTTTTTCATGAAAATGTTTCTGTAACAGGCCTTTAATTAAATACTGTCCCTCGCACGTCTTTTAAAATATCCGGGGTCATATAGCTCCGAGAATGTCAAAGAATAACAACACCAATAATAATATAACTAGCCATCAACGCCATTCATAGACTGCATTGTCGCAGAGTTCAACATATCGGCAGATGTCTGTAGTCCTGTGTATTTCGATATGGATATTGTTCACGAGATTGGAACAAGTCATCTCAGTCCTGTTCTCTTGAACATGCTAATTGAAACAATGACGAAATATACGACAAATTGCTCAGCTCTATAATAATCAAAAGTGAATATTATATCCACCGTTATCTTAATAGTTTGTATTGAAAATACAATGTTATGTTAAGGCGGTAATAGACAGTTCACTGAGAGTGAATCACTTTCGATGATTCACCGAGAGTGAACCACTTTTGATGATTCTCCGCGAGTGAACAGTGACAGATTGCTTACAGAAAAATATTAGAAAAAGTCAATAGAATATTTACTTTAGATTTATTGTGTTTACTTTTAGGGAAAGGTTACTTTTTCCTCTTTTCTCAATACACACTTTATCCCTTCCCTGGATAAAGACATTAGAAAAATATAATAATATGTTTATGCCATAAATCCTACATATGACCTACGTTTAATTTTCTTCATATACTATTCTAAATTAGATAATTAATATTATTATTCTTTTAACCTTATCTAACTTATGCTGTTGTACACCCATACTTCAATAAAATTGTTGTTCATTTTTAAGGAACGATGATAAATGCTGGTAAAAGTACCAGCGTGGCTATAAGTCATTTCCACCGAAATGGCTCATCAGCAGTAAGCGATGAATACCTAATGCTTAAATTGTCGTTCATTTTCAGTGTATCACAAAAACTGAATCAATAATGAATGAAATGCGAAGCGTCTAATACCGCATTTATTATTATAGTTACCTACTCTAAAAATAGAATACATATACGTCTTGAAAAATCATACATAACAAGTTTCATAACAACGCGACGTCTTGTGAACATCGGCCCATTGCTTTGTCCGAGTTTCACGGTAACTTGAACTCGTAGAACTAAAATATTTTGACAAGTACCTACGTTTGACTCTGTTATCTAACAACTGGCGAGAAGTTGCAAAGGGCACTGGGTGCTCGAGGCTGTCGGCAAATTTACAACCACCTACATCTTTTGTACAAATGACGCGAGTGGACTAAATTGAATGTGAAATAGAGAATTTTTGCCTTTCGGAACGTTCTGTCCGTTTCCCAAAACACCCGTTCCCAAAACATCCGTTCCCGTCACCATCTTTGCCCAATTAATCCGTTTCCCGTTATAAGTGTTTCCCAAAATGTGATTCACCCAAAAGATACGTTTTTCTTGATATCCGTTTCCCAAAAATATCTAATCCCGAAATGACCGTTCTCATCACCACCTTTTCCTAAATAATCCATTTCCCAAAATGTGCTTCTCCCAAAAGATACGTTTGTCATGATATCCGCTTCCCAAAACATCCGTACCCAACACCAGTTTTTCCTAAATAAGTTATCCGTTAAATTTTATAATTTACTCTAAAGTCACTCTGATGATGCCAACTATTAGGTATTGATAAATATTTTATATTAAGTAACTAATGTAATAACAACATATGAATATGATTAAGTTATACCTGAAGTTATCATCGAGAACTATTAGTTTTTTTTTTACACTGAGCGTTATGTTTTAAGCACTGCACTGCATACTATACTGCAAAGTAAATTTCTTGGTTACAATATGGTTTTTAATTTACATTAGAAAATTATCCTTCTGTCTTAATATTCTGTGTTAAATATAGCAGAACATTTATATGGGTTTCTAGGGTGTTTTGACGTATGATAGAAACCCATCAGTATTGACACACACACATCAGTATTGATGTGATGAGAACCGAGTCTTTTAGGAATACGGGTGTCATGAGAGACTGTTATTTTGGCATACGGATGCAATGAGAACCGAGTCTTTTGGGAATACGGGTGTCATTAAAGACTGTTCTTTTGGCATACGGATGCAATGAGAACCGGGTGTTTTGACATACTGATGTGATGGGAAACGGTTATTTTGGCCTACGTTCATTCTAAGAAACTGTTATTTTGGAACGGATGTTTTGGGCACGGGTGTTTTGGGAAACGGACAGAACGTTCTGAAAGGAATTTTTGCTTGGATCTGTTTTTTAGGATGTAGTAATTGACTTGACATACCAAACCAAATTCTTCCTATGGTGGCCTGGAAGATATTGCTTTAAGAAATAAGGCCGCCCATTGTGCCATCTTGTTTTTAGGTTGTGTATGTTTTAATTTATAAAGTGTGTACAAAGAATAATATATTCATTTACGAAATAACTCTTTTGCTTCTTTCGCGCTACAACGATCGTTTCAAGCGTAAATGAATCGATGTATGTGGTAGCGCTGCTACACTGACCTCTATAATACAAGTATGCTGCCCAAGAGATCGCGCACTGAATTTTGTGCCTATTGGATCTGCACCATGTTGCGCTGATTTTTATTGAAAGTGATGGTGACCGTCCACGGAACTATTAGTTCCGTGGGTCACCATGACTATCAATGGGCACAAAATTCTAATAACATTTTGTATGGTATGGCAATTCTAGCGTACTTGTATTTATAGAGTTCAGTGCGCGGCTAGGAGGATAATACTTTGACTGACCTCGAATGTACTTTTTGTGTAAACTACAACATAGACAGACGTGATGGTCCTGAAACGATTTTCAATCCTATAGGTACCTACATTGAGCCAAAAATCCAAATAATAAAAAAACCTTCTCCCTTAGAAGTTGACTTTATTTTATGAACATTGACATTCCTTAGGAATTTCAGAAAAATCTTCCCCGTCTTCGGAGGGTTATAATCCGACCCCAGATATCAAAAACCTTTAGATATTTTAGGATAATCTACTGTATAGTGCTGTGTCAAATAAAAGGACGTCAAGTATTCGTTTCCGAGGCTTTTTTTTTTGCAAAAATATTACGAAAATATGACGAGAGACATCTAGTCTACCCACCTACGTAATTGAAATATTTTTTCCTTTTTTACTAAGAATTACAGTGGGGTATTGCAAATGTTTTTATTAATTTAGACCTTTTATAACTACTAGGTAAACCTGTCGCTAGAGCCAACCCTGGTAATACTATCATATCATACTTATCATAGGAATGCATTGTCATAAGAACTGAAGGAGTGCTTGTGCATTTCAGAGTTCTAAGTTCAGAGGAAGTGGTTCAAATTTAACTTACATAATTTGATTACACACCACGGGACAGGTGAAACTAAATAAAACGGGGCAAGTGCGACACTCGCGCATAAAGGGTTCCGTACCACTATCACAATTGGATACGGAACCCTAAAATGGTTTACAACAACCAATTTTTAAATTTTATAGGAAAATATGAAATATTTATCTTCGATTCTTACTCCCATCAAACGACCGAATCACTCAAAAAAAAAAACCTTGGCACAAAGAAAATCTGAAACATAAAAGAAACTCTTTGATAAAAGGCAGACTGGTATATTTGACAGATTGGGCAGCCATATTGAATTCCATGACCAACTCCTGTCCTTGTTCCTGTCCCGCGACTCCTTGTTATTTCTGAAACACGTTTGTTGTATGGGAGCCCCTTTTAAATAATTGTTTTATTTTGTTTTTAGTATTTGTTGTTGTAGCGGCAACCGAAATACATCTTCTGTGAAAATTTCAACCTTCGAGCTATTACGGTTCATGAGATACAGCCTGGTGACAGACGGACGGACGGACGGACGGACGGACGGACGGACGGACGGACGGACGGACGGACGGACGGACGGACGCACGGACGGACGGACGGACGGACGGACGGACGGACGGACGGACGGACGGACGGACGGACGGACAGACAGACAGACAGACAGACAGACAGACAGACAGACAGACAGACAGACAGACAGACAGCGCAGTCTCAGTAATAGGGTCCCGTTTTTACCTTTAGGTACGGAACCCTAAAAAGGTAATATTCCTTATGTTTATTATTTTATACTTTCTACTAAAAATATTTTACAAGGAGAACTGCAAAATTGCTCTCTCTACATGATTTGAACCTGTGCCCCTCGCTTGCCGGGGACTGCGCTAACCATTGCGCCACACGGGAACCTACACGGTGAATCAATGACTATGCAGCATCTCCTTGTTTGTTTATCGACTAACCGACTAAGGCTCGATTTGCCAGAACAGTTTCACAACTATTGACTGGCTTTTTCTCCTAATAAAATACTAGGTGCGTCCCGCGGTTTCACCCGATCCCGTACCAATATCGGGATCAAAAGTAGCCTATGTTACTCAGGGTGAATGTAGCTTGCTATTGGTGAAAGAATTTTTGAAATCGGTCCAATAGTAGTTTTTGAGTTTATTCATAACAAACATACAGACACACACACACACACACACACAAATACAAATATCTCCTCTTTATAATATTAGTATTACTATAAAGATTATAAAAGCTTTTAAAAAAAATAGTTAGTTCTCAAGTGACTTAACTTTACGGAATAGAAAAAGAAACATCAATTACCTTATCCCATTAGATTAGCACTGTCCTATGTTATGTAGGTAGTGGTAACAAGTAGAACGCGACGCGGTCGTGACCTGTGTGGCTCGGAACCACTCCCCAGGGATTCATTAGTCGGTAATATTCTGGACGTCAGTAAAATAAAAAAATCTTACCTCTAAGCTTAGTCTAGATTTTTAGATTTGCAATGTTGGATTGAAATGAAACTCAATTTTCGGTTTTATTCGCGTTGTGTTTATTACTTTTAGCATTGTTTCGAGGCCTGTAAAGGTCTTACAACGCGATTAAATACGAAAAAAATGAGTTTAATTTAAACTTGTCGTTTGAACTTCGTTTTACTAATCTATTATGAAATGTGTTTCGGGGAGGGTAATCTAATTCGATAGGGCTATAAGGAGCCAGAACACAAACAAACATCTCAAAACTAGTCATGCCTGCCAAAGTTTTTTCTGCAGGCTGACCTATAATTGATCCGCCCTATTATATTCAACAGATTCTCAGATTATTACGTCAAAGTACCTACATTTATTTGTATGCCAACTCAGCAGGTAGGTATGCCTAATTATTATTTTTTTTGTTTCCTACTTTTGTTTTTGCAAAACAGGCTAATATAAAATAATAAGGGACTACGTATTTGCACGTTCTATTTGTTTTAGCTTTAATTCCTAAACATCGAATAACGAAGTATTATAGAACAAAAGCTCCATTTCTAAAAGCTGGTAATAAGAGGGAGACCCACGTATATTTTTGTTCGTAAACAGGGCGTTCAAAGGGAATAATTGGAAATGAAATATAAACAGAACGTCGCTGAACATTATTTGCGAATATTTAAATTATAATTCTATTATAGCTATTATTAATGCCTCTGACATTATTATAGTTTTAGCATTTTTTAGACGCCTCGTCGGTCAAAGGGCACCTTCTTTGTCGTCACGTTATTTTATTCTATAGAAGCGGCTTAGTTGGTTCTAGATGAAATTACCATGTTCTCTTCTCTAGATATGATTCAGTTATAAGTGAGAGTATGGTATGTTTAGGTGTTGGGTAACCCTAATACATCTATACAATTTTATATGTCCCAAGCACTACCAAGCACAGTATAATAATGAGGCCGAAATTAAATTAAATACTGTAATAATTTCTTCGTTTTTAGAGATACTGTCTACACTAATATTCTAAAGAGGAAAGATTTATATTTGTGTGTGTGTGTGGGTTTGTCTGTATGTTTGTTATAAATAAACTCAAAAACTACTGGACCGATTTCAAAAATTCTTTAGAAAGCTACATTCACCCTGAGTAATATAGGCTACTTTTGATCCCGACATTTCCACAGGATCGGGACTTACGCGAGTGAAACCGCGGGACGCAGCTAGTATACTATAAACACCTTTACAGTAGCCAATGGATAAACGTATGACAACAAAGCTTGTATTGAACCACAAATAGTGCGACAACTTTGTATGTTTTATTTAACTGCGAAACCCAGTTCGTTCGCATTCCGGAGATGGAAATGGACTATCGATTTTAACTACCGATCCATTTGCGGAGAGCCACATTGAAAACTGTTCCATTTTATGTTATGTCGGATTTCCACTGCGAGCGGAGCGGACTCAGTAATGTGTCAGTTCAACATACAACGGTTGTTTTCATAGTCATACAACTATTTCGCACTATGGAAACAATCGTTGGATGTTAGACTGACACATTAAAAATGACTCCGCTCCGCTCGCAGTAGATAATAATTTTGAGAAAAATAACAGGTTATCCATTATGATTCGAATGTCATATCAGATACCTAATTGAACTTTTAGTAGGTGAATAAAACTCATGGCCACGAATAAACTAAGTTAGTAGTAACTTAGCTCGCCAGTTTTTCAAACAATTGAGCAAAGCTGTCAGAGTTTGCGGTGATCGCACTTGTATGAAAAAAGTAGCTCGACTATGCGGAGCTAAGCTAAGCTCACTTAGCCTAGTGGGCGGTAGTTGGTCGACTTTAGGCCGCCGTAGATGATTCCAAAAACATTTATTGTAGGTATAAATATTGTGACTACTAGGGCCTATAACTCATCCTCTAAATAGTAATAATATTGACGAGTATCGTCGTTTTTTCTTCGTGACAGTTGGCAGTAATAATAAAATTGGGTAAGTTATTAAAGTAAGCTAGGCTGCGTCTCACGGTCAAGGACTTAGATGATTTTTATTAAGATAATAACATTAGATAGGTTTAAGTGGAATATCTCGTCAACAAGTTTGCGTAGTTGTCGCAAACAGATAGTGGTCCAGTGTTTGAAGCGGTTGTTTTTTGTAATTAGGGGGCGTCCATTAGGGTGTCCCAAAAAATTCAAAGACGATATTTTTTTACGCATACCCTCTAAATTTATTTGTATCATGTCAAAACCAGTGTAGGTTAAATTTCATGCAATTTGATCAACGGTAACCCGTGCCGACTTGCATCGCAATGTTTCAGTACTAAATTGTTCTGAAGTTACCAAGTTGATCGCGCTCTTCGTATCGAAAAGTTGAAAATAGCTCTTTGATTCTGTTAGACTCATTATTTTTCATCGTCCAACATGTCAGTATAATTCCGTAGCTCCAAAAATACATATATTTTTATTAGAAATCTCAAAACATCCAGATAACGGGTTCCAAACACCCTTCAAATAGACAAGTTTTAGCAGTTTTGTTGTACTTACCTATAATATCCGTGAAGTTCATATAACTGTCAATGAAAGTGCGAAACTTACTATTCGTGAGTGCATTTTATTCTAGGAGAAGGCAAGAATACACTAACAAATCATTACTGGACTGCGTAAAAAAAATTAACCATCTGTGGCAAGACAAAAATGCTAAGAAAAGTAAAGATAGTTAAAAGCGGCGTTGGGAGTAATTTGTAAAGTAATTTTAACAACTTATTTGGTATTGCACACGCCGATGAATTGCAACTCAACAAGTATTGAAGAAGATATGATTATCTTTTAGATTTTCCACAATTTTGCTAAAGTTAATAAAATATTGAAGGATTAGGAGAAACGAACAATACTCGGCGACTAAAATTAACCGACAAAACCTTTAACGGAACGTGAGTGATATTATTCTAGCACGAGCTTGGTAGCCGAAGAATATTTGAGGACTATAGTCTCATACGAGCAGCTCAAATCTGTCAAAAAATATCAATGAGAAAAGACTTCATTACCCCACAATTAGTAGTAGTAGATTCAGTATATATTCTTGAAGTCACTATCGAAGCTCTGGGTCATAAAGTTGACGAATTTGCTATTAGTAAGTTTTCAATTCCAAGAAAACTTACTAATGGCAAACGAAAAGAACGTGCAGAAGCGAAAAAACTTGATTTTCAAGATGTGGTGCCTGATGTCGTGATGGTTCTTAGGATGGAAAGTTGCTCTAGATGCAGGAAAATCAAAAGAACGCTTAAATTTTGTTAATTCCTACAGGAACAGAGAAGAGAAATGCCAAAAATCATGCGAAGCGGAGACGCAAAAGCAGGAAAGCGGAGCCCGGGCTCCCGAAAGTAATGCAACCGGGATCATCGGTCAGATGATGATGATGATGATAAAATATGAAAAAAAAAGCTTTGAATAGGTCATTTAAATAATATAATTAAGAAAAGCATATTTTGGTTTCATTTTAACTAGTTTTTTGGATTTCTAAATTGAATCTCTCTATTCCGCAGTACTAATTTGTTCAGATAAACTTTAAAGTCAAGTCGGCACGGCTTATCCTTGTTCGATCGTAATAATATTTCATATTTAGGTATTTAGGATCATATCGAAAAAATATAGAGGGTATGCGTATCGAAAATCGCAAAAAAAAAAATTACCCCTTATAGCCTGGGACACCCTAGCGTACATAAATTACGTGAGGTGTTTTTTGAATTTTTCTGTCCCTCCCTCCCCCCCCCCCCCCCTCCTGGTGAGATGTCGTGAGATTTTATTCAATCCTCCAATCTCACGTGAGATTTTTCAAAATGTGGGTTTCTTACGTAAACGCGTTGGATTGTTATTGTAAAAAGAAGAAAAAAAAATGCTTCGTGTAAACTGTAGAGCAGGGATTCCCTAAGGCGCAGAGGTATTTCAAGGGGGGCGCGGGCCACCTGTGCAGTTAATACCTGCGATCGCTGAGAGAATGCATTCCAGACGGGTCGATACGACAAATGAAATTATTTGAAATTGACGCCTGTGAAGAACATAATATTTTTTCTCAGTCGGCCAATATCAGCCTCTAGACTAGCCCTGCGGTCACCTCACGGGCGCTATCAAAGGTATTTGGTACAACTTACCAAATACCTTTTGTATGACTGAAAAAGATTAATGACCAGTAAAAATACTTATTTTGAACACTTTTTTATCCTGACCTGATAATCTGGACTGGAGAACGGGGGGGCGCGGATTTTTTTTTTGGTCGAAAGGGGGCGCGACTCAAATAAGTTAGCTAACCCCTGCTGTAGAGGGTGTTCAGTTACTGGAGCAGTAAAATACAGCTCCGCTCCGGTAGCAGGATTTTTTTTCAGTGTGTACAATCTGGATTAAATGGACCAATATAGTATAATTTTTTTTTTGTTGATGCGTGATATTTGCCGACACCCTCCCTCTCACCAACGTAAGATTATATGAGATTTTACTCGACCCCCTCGCCCCCTTAAATATCTCACGTAATTTATGGACGCCCCCTTAGTTACGGTTTGTATTCAATTCAATTCAGCAAATTTTATATATGAGTTTATATCTACATGGTAACAACTTTATTTCAGAGTTTGAACGTGTAGCAAACGCAACGAACGAAAACATTTTCCACTGAATCTGTTAGTTGCAAGAAGTTTTAAATAAGGTCAATATTCATGCATGAGAGAAATTAATTATTAGTAGTGTGTATCTACCTATCAAGATCAAATTTTGAACTTCGGATAACAACATACTGTTTACATGCTACTAAAGACTGTTTACTTACACTACGAAACTAATATCGCTGACTCCGATGGATATAGCTTTGTTATTATATTTCTTCCATATAGCACAGAATACATAAATAGTACAAGTACATAGGCCGAATGGAAATTCTGTTATCCTCTGATTAATATTCTGAACGGTTCTCACTGTCAATATGCAAAGTTCTGCAATAAAATAATTTGGTCAATTTACCTCCGATACACAACATTCCAAAAAAAATAAAAATAAAACCTACAATTCGTACTGTGTTCACTTTGTTTACGCGGAGTCTCATAATTTCATTGAGAGTGGGTGCAAGCGAATTGAAACTGGATTGTGTGTTCGCGACACAATCGGATTCAATTTCAGAGGCAAACAAACTGTACTTTCTCGACTGACTTCGTCATACTTAGGTTTGATCAATTGAACAAGGTGGCTGCTCTCATTTTGTGAGGCGAACTTTGGCTTGTAGGTACTCGTAGTTTATATTAATAAGAGAAGGTGAGGGAGGATGATATATACCTTACCTACCAGTTATGATATGACTTAGAAATATTTTAAAATAACAATACTTCTGCAACGTCTTTTACCGACCCAGGTAGACTATTTGGTTAAGTCAGTGCTCCCGGATTGAGTAAAGTTGCGTTGTTGTGTTTTTGCAGAAGGATTGTTCCTTTAAAATATTTCTAAGAAAGCCCAGAGTAGGCTTAAGCACTTAAATATAATATTGTTATATAATATGACTTAAAATCCAGTAAGGTTTATCCATCCTTCAGCAGAGATGCTAGGAGATGTGCCAAGCTGTAATTTGCTTTGCATTGCTCTTGCTGTAATTTATCAGCATATTATGGTACGAGCTCAGTTTGTGAGTGTCCGTCTGCCGACATTTGTTGCGGCAGACGCCATCATCCCCATAGTTCCCAGTGATCTAGTACCGTCAAATCATCATAATTTTTAGTCGTGGAATTCTTTAATTGGCTTTCTGTTGTTACTTTAGTTTTGTCTAGTTTTAAGGAACAGCTGTTGGATTTCTAAATAAATAAATAAATAACCCAAATGGTTTTTATCCGTAAATTTTAATAGTTTGTATCCAATCCAGTGGTTGTCCTTGCTTGGCTGCCTTTTATAGTGCAGATAGGAACAATAGCCAGCTTGGCGTCCACTCGCCAGTTTGCGAGTAAAAGTGTTTGAAAAAACAATTTGGCCCGAGGCTTCATAGCCCCGTGATAGTAGATAGATATAGACGACGACGTGGATAGACGTAGACATAGATATTTTTACAAAAACATATATACATAACCTAAGAATAATAAAATCTGTTAAATTAATGATCAATGTTGGGTTTGCTTTATTTTATGGTTACTTATATGTTAGGGACTTTTATAGGTAGGTACATAGCTACCTATAAGAATTGTCTTTAAAAATCTTCACTCGTAAGACGAACGGTGAGTGAATATTTTCAAAATAAAACATCTTGCCTACGTCGTAGGTTAGAATCAGGTGGTTTAATATACCAAGTTTTGCATAAGAGAACAGTAACAATAACTTTATTTCAACAACAATATAGGTGCTGAAGCAAGCCGTTTCGTAAACTCAACCTCTACACGCTGAGAGCAGCATAAATGTAGACAGAATAAATAACAGATGAATGACCCCGACCTAAAGTAATTGAAAGGGAACATTTCAGCGATACATTTAAAATTTAACGCGGACCGAAACAGAAGCGTTTGTAGGTACTTGGTACTTGATAAATATTTTACATAAGTTGAACATTCAGTTTCACAAGTTTTACTACTTATATATAGTCTTTAGCTACTCGCCTTTTTGTTAGGTAAGGACGTAGGTAACTGAAAGTTATACTGAGCGAGGTTTCTGGGCTTAGATAAAAACAAATAAGGGCAGCTACGGTACCTCGCCACGGCAAATGAGACGACAAAACTGCGTCAGCTGACGCACTAGCCTCAGTCGTATGTGGAACCGTTGTCACGTGTACACGTACTGTCTGTCACACTGCGATTCCTAGCCATTTTCTAGCTCATTTTTCGACTACGCAATGTTAGATTATACCGTATCTTATCTTCCCCTATAAAATAAAAAAGAAATGAAATAATTTATTTTCCAGACCATAGGTCCACACACATACAATACACAATGATAAATCAACAAACAAACAAACATCACTGTTTCTGGGCAACATCAATGGTTCGTTTTTTTAATTATAGACTGTGATTTGACACATCTTCCTGAAAAAAACATGTCAAATACAAAGAACCAAAACGTCAGATCGTAGTCTGAAATTAAATAAAAAACATGAATAAATATATTGCCAAATCTATTTGCATGAGATAGGGTAAATTATGACTTTCTTACTGTGCCGACACCAAATAGTAATTTGGGTATTTAGCAGACCCTGGGTTCCTAAGAGGGCTTTGTTGAAAGTTGCAATCGGGAACTTTGCTCAGATCAGAGAGTTATAGAATTATTAGTATGTAGTATAGCGATGTACCTACATATATTGTGCAATGGGTATCTGCAAAATCAGTATATTATTAACCGATTTAAGTATTTTATTTCTTCAAGTTATTTAATAACATTTTTCAAAAGGAAATTAATTTAGTTGTCGTCATTCCATCAAATCTACCTTCTGAATCTCCATTCCAATACTTATCGCTTTGAGTTCGATCACGTAATTCATATCGATGTGATTTTAATATCCCTGTCGTTTCGCTTGTTGATGAAAATCTCATTTCATCGAATGGTTTATGTAACCGAATAGGTAGGAAGGTAGAAATATCAAAACTTACCAAGCCTACAAAAGATAACAAAGGTTTGACGACGACATACATTTACCTACCTAGATTATCGTTCATTTTTGGTTTTCATTTTCCAAAAATGGATGAAAAGGTTCATTCCTTATGAGGACGACCCGAAGAATTTGTAGAATGGATGTCAATTTATCTCAGTAATTACAATACATACGGAAACCATATTTTGGTATTTCATTTATCATTCTTTTTCCTTCATTTTGTTTTGCGTTAGATAGATGGCGTTTTAAAAAAAGCCTTAGTCGTAAACAAACCAAGGATGGAAACGCTTCAAGATTTTTTACCGCACGGGGCAGGGACTTGCGTGGTCTAGTTGGTATAGACGTTGGGGTACAGGCCCAAAGACGCGAGTTCAAGCCTTGCCGCAAGTGAAAATTTTTGAATGCGTATTTTTCCTTAAAAAAAATTCTATATAAATATTTCTGATCATTATCAGAAGCTCAGGAGCTCGAAAGCTAACTGCGCCCTCCGATCTTGTATGGTCGTGCGAGTTAAGCAATGCCTGGCACGGTTAATCCATGGATGGATAATGTCTGGTAATATCATATTCTCTAGCTCCTCCTTTCTTTGGCTCGGCCAGTTGGTATCTCTATTGGCAGTCGTTAGGTCAAGTTAGAGGCCTTGGGGCGTACGTGAAAACTCTCTATACTCTATTTCAGAAACTTAGATTAAAAATGTAAACAAAGAACTGACAATTTTAAAGGAAAAAGTAAATAGAAAGCTGTAATTTTCAAATAAATGGATGGGATTTTTGTTTACTTTTTTGATCTAAGTTTCTGAAATAGGTGAGTCACAGTACTATACAGAAAGAAGAAGAAAAAGAAATATGGTTTGCGACAAAAATAAATATTACGACGAAACGAGATCTAACAAGATATCTACCTTACAGGAACCTAATTAGCAATCAGAATTTAACCTAAGATTAATCTACTACAGCAAATAAAAATATAACAGACTAGCTGCGTCCCGCGGTTTGACCCGCGTAAGTGCCCATCCCGTGGGAATATCGGGATCAAAACTCAGGGTAAATGTAAACTGGGTAAACTCTGGCTTTCTGATGGTGAAAGATTTTTTTAAATCGGTCAGTAGTTTTTGAGTTTATTCATTACCTACCTTAGTTACAAACAAACGACACAATACAAATACTCAGCTTTCTAATGGTGAATTTTTTTTTTAAATTTAGGTCAGTAGTTTTTAAGTTTATTCATTACTAACAATAAACATACGACACACAAAATTACAAATCTTTCCTCTTTATAATATTAGTGTAGATGTAGAAGAATCACGCTTGGAGATGGCTATTGTTCCTAATAATGCGAAGCTTTTACTTCCTTTTGCTGCTAATATTCAAGTATACAATACTTAGGTAGGTACTTATTACTTTCTTTGTCAATGTGATGACCCGACCTCGGTGTTATCGAGCTTGATATAAATACCTCAATTATTAGCAGTCGATCGTTATGAAAATAAATATTTGAAGGGCAGTATTTAATTGTCGACACCTGGGTTTTCATAATACACTATAGTTGCGCGATTTCTGTAAAGTTTAAAATCACGATATTTCCAGGATATAGAGTTACCGAAAAAAAAAAACCGGCCAAGTGCGAGTCGGACTCGCGCACAAAGGGTTCCGTACCATTATCAATACAACAGATTTTGTTTTGAAAGGTAAATTGTGGTTTACGATTTATGACGTTTTAAAAAAAAACTACTTGATAGATCTCGTTCAAACCAATTTTCGTTGGAAGTTTGCATAGTAATGTACATCATATATAATTTTTACTTTTATCATTCCATTATTTTAGAAGTTACAGGGGGGGGGACACACATTTTACCACTTTGGGAGCGTCTCTCGCGCAAACTATTTAGTTTAGAAAAAAATGATTTTAGAAACCTCAATATCATTTTTGAAGACCTATCTATTGATACCCCACATGAATAGGTTTGATGAAAATATTTTTTTTGAGTTTTAGTTCTATGTATGGGGAACCCCAAAAATTTGGTACTTTTTTCTATTTTTGTGTAAAAATCTAAATGCGGTTCACTGAATACATCTACTTACCAAGTTTTAACACTATAGCTCTTATAGTTTCGGAAAAAAGTGGCTGTGACATACGGACGGACGGACAGACAGACAGACAGACATGACGAATCTATAAGGGTTCCGTTTTTTGCCATTTGGCTACGGAACCCTAAAAACCGTGTAGATAGGTTAGGTACAATTTAAGTATTTAATTGTAGGTACAGCCAACACAATAGATATTTTAACTTATGAAACTTAAACTTATAAAACGTATTAAACATTTCCCAAATTAAATTACATTATAAATCAGCCCTACACCAAGCACACGCTTGTATCGCAGTAACCGAGATTACCAATATAATAATTATGAACACTAATGTAATACGCGAATTCACGTGTTTTATACTTTTTAATTGAAATTAAACTCATTTTTCCGTTTTAATCGCATAGTTTAATTTCAATCCAACATCCCGAAAATAGAAGAAACATCTATACTTGTTAATTTATGAACAATATTTTTTTGCTGTCTTCCTTCAGTAATATTTACTAAATTACACTACGAATAACATTATAACTCTCCGATCGTGAATAACAAACTTCCCCAAATAAAAAGTTGGATGCATTATCGTGTTTTTCAGCAATATTTCTGCCATGTTTATCGGTAGGTAGGTATTGCATTAGGTATGGCGTGACATCGTTTTTGTAACATGCAATAGGCATTGGAAAACGAATAGCACTCCGTTTGTAACATAAAGAGAATATAACATGTATTATGTTTGGGTATATCTTTGGTATTTTTATCTTCTAACTTTATTGATAGGTAACCTTCGCCTGAACTTTAATAGTGATATGTAGGTAGGTATCTACTCTAATTATAAGGAGAAAGCATTATACATATTTAGAAGCTTATTGGCCTGATTTGTATTAGTCGTACGAGTTAAGCAACGCTTGGCGCAGTCATTACTTGGATGGGTGACCGAAAATGTGTGCGGCAAAGAACCATTTTTTCGAGCAGCAGCAGCTCTCGTTGAACAGTCACGTTAAGCACTTGGTCCCAATTGCTATCACTAATAGCAGTGGTCGAGTTTGCCTTAGAGCGACTTGAAAACTCTAAAGGTACGAGTCTGCAACGGGCGACAGCGACACTACTGGTTTCTATGTATTTCTATGAAATTTCCGTAGTTAGCGACACCAAGCTAGCGACGCGTCGTCGAGCGGCAGACGCCAGTGACGCCCGACCGCGGATAGATATCATAGAATTACATAGAAACCAGTAGTGTCGCTGCGACACGTCGTCCGCTGCTGCCTCATGTCGCCCGTTGCCAACTCGTACCTTTACACTAGTAAGCCAAACCACTGAAATTATAAATAAAAACTCAAAAACTCCACCGCAAAGTTGGTAGGATTGGTAGGGGTAGTAGCCAGGTGGCGATGGAGCAGGAAGGTTCCCAAGTGATACTAATCACGAAGGAACAGCGTGGGCTTACAAGGTCTTGCGAGGATCAAGGGATCGAAACCGTTGGATGCGGGTAGTGCAAATCAGCTATTAATTTGAGATCTATGAAACAAACTTTGTCCGTCCACGAGCTGAACTGAAAGTGATGAAGCAATTGACCGGCAATTTAACTTTCCAGATAGAAGACAGTGCGATGCTATGGAACGCGGCAGCAGCGGTGAGGTGACGAGGATGGGGCATCAAGTCGACATCTCATGGAACGGTTGACCTGAAGCGTGAAGAAGACAGAGCTAGTCAAGTCCATGGAGGTGAACGGGACGGAAGCACAGGGCGAGGAGGCTGCGGTGTCTCTGGTGCTGAGCGTTGCCGTCACCGTCATCTCCGCCATTGGACTTTTACTGAACGCTTATATACTCTTCATCATTGTTATTACCAAGCAGGTACGTAAGAGTCGCATATTATATGCAACAGGTCACGCTTTCACGTGATCATATTGATCATATCACAGCAATATGTTTGTGAAAGTTAATCATTAAGGATTTAAATTTCGGTACTTTTCAATTGACAGGATAATCATATTGACTACCAAACTGAATTTCGACAAATAGTTCTACTACTTGACTTTACTTCGACAATATCGAACTCCGATACGTCTTAATTTCGATTGTTAATGATAGATCGTCCAAGTAATTGTCCTTCTAGAAGCTCTACCGGAAGTACTTTAATAGTACTGCTAGCAGGACACCATTTTGTATGACGTTTTACGTACGTCCTGGTAGAAGGACGATGAATTCCGGAAGGACATTGGAAGTTATCGGCAGAGTCAGGTGTTTTAAACATTTTTTACCCGACTACCCAAAAGTAAAGTAGGTATCTATAATTCACCAACTTCATTAACAAAACGCTATTTTCCTCTGTTCTTGCTTCCGCAAGTTGTTCTGACTCTTCTTCACAATCACTAGAGTCGGAAGAGCTTGATGATGGTGGTCATCTAGCTCTTCCTGGTGGTGCTAGGTACGTCATCGAGTGAGATGGTGATAGGTGCATCATTTGGCAACACGGCTTCCAGTAAATTTTTAGAAACACAACTCGCAGATATGGATATAAGTAAATAATAATAAGCTTAAAGTGATATTCAGAACTAACTTCACAGTCCCGTAACAATATGATGACGCGAAAGAATCGCCAAAATGTTGGCGACTCCATACATTATCTGTACCCGCTGCGGCATAGTGGGTAACCAGCGAGCAAATGCGAACACCACGTCTAATTCGTGCAGCCATTCGGCTCACACTAATCGTACAGCGATGAAACAAACACCCCCAGAAAAAGAAAGAGACAGCCTACCATGTTGCGTTTTCAAAAATACTGCTCGCAGGCCGGTTTTGCTATAAAAACGAAACAAAGATGCGTCCTACCCGCATGCCGCAGTCCAAAAAATCCTGCTAGCAGGACGTTGGACGATGTATCATCAAAAACTAAACTAGAATTTCGGTTCGAATCCCGCCGAGTACTAAAGTTTTTGAAAGCATTAAAAAAAAACAGTATTTCCTAAGTGTGGATTAACACTAAGAAAAAGAATATTACAAACATACAAGATAGGCTCGAAAAACATAACCCTTTCTTTGCAGCCGGGTAATAATGTTTACTGAAATAAGTTAGGTATTTTGAAAGAATAACCGAATAACTAACTGGTTATCAAATTATCCTACGATATATACCTACAGCTGGAGTTTAGTTTACCTTAGAAAGTCCCTAAGGAACTTTCTCTCATCTAATATAAGTAATAGAATAATTTAGAATAATTTATTGATCAAAGAACAGTACAAGGTCTATAAAAATAACAAATTTAAAGTAAAAGATCGTTACACAGTCTGTAGATTAATACAAGTTAGACTTGGATGTTAGGTTCAGCACTATGTCTATTCAAATCCTCCTCTCTAAACTAAGCTTAATGAGCTTGTAGACATAGAGAATAAGATCTACTACAGCATAAGCTACCTCCCATCACCCAATCATAATAAAACTATAAACTAAGATGTAGACCTTACATTAATGATTGAAGTACCAGATCTCTATGTTAAGCTATATGCTTGTACATATATATATAAATAGGTAATATTCTGAACTACGTTATATGTTCAGTGTGTTATTATTAGATACCTACCTAATACCAGACTTTGTATTTGAAACCCCTTTGTATTTGAATCAACGGATTCCACCCGATAAATTATACATAAAACAAAATCAATGCTTATTTTTGTTTTTGTAATCAACTGGTACAACAATGAACCAATCTATAGGTTATACAATCTACACAATATACCTATAGATTCAACATTCAAACCACATGTGGTTTGTGCTATCAATAAACCAAAGTCATGAATTTTTCATCACAGTTCGATTAGGAGTACTGAAACAAGTCGTAGTAATTAGTTTTGAATTATTCAAGACTACTTACGGCTCTGAAGGGTGGTTTATGTTCAAATAACCTTGAAAAACAAATATCATGGATCTAATGTTACATGTTGTACTGTAGACTGGTACCTATTTAAAGGTAAGAGCGGTGTTGGTCTAGCAGTAGCACCGAGTATTAATCCTACAGAGAAACAGCTTCATACAAGCCCGCTACATGCGCAGCTATGATTTTGATGACCACGATTTTCTTTCCGAAGATCGTGGTTTCGAATCCCGGTAGACGCATCCTGTATTTTTCTTATGCGCTTTTAACATCGCTCTCATAAAGGTGGTTGGTCTTGTAAAGGTTGCAGGTTCAAGTCCTTTCGGGTGCAAATGCAATGGATTTTGGAAAGGATTTCTCCAAAAAATTGGTCATCGAAGTGTAGGAAAACTATATTCAGCAAAAGCCGCGCTTAGTTTTGATCGCGGCCAGAGTGCTTGGTGGATCTACCTGTAGGTAAGTAGGCTTGGGAGGGGGTCGGTTTTGGGAGTTAATTTAATATTGACGACTTCTGTAGCGCGATGGGTGACTGCGATGTCAAGGTCATAGGTTCGATTTTCATTGTGGCACTAATATTTGTATGACCTACAGATATTGGTTTCTGGTTTGTATGATGTAAACAACATTAATTATTATAAGGGTTTCGTAGTCAACAAGAAGCCCTTATAGGTTTTATTTTAGGAATTAGGGTAAGGTGGTATAGGAGTGCGCACTTTTTAAATGAAACTTAATATAAAATAAAACATCGTAGTTATAAAAACCAACATTATTTATTTTAATTCTTTAATCTTTCCCCTACAAAATCACAAAAGAAAGTATATCTCTAATAACAATAGTTTAGGTGGAAATTTAAGATTAATCAAAAATGAAAATTGCGCACTCTTATACACCCTGTGGTCAAAGAGTGCGCAGCAAGTTGTACAAGAGTACGCGCGTTATTCATGATGCAGATCGCACTTATACAACCCTTGGCTGACATAGGCAGTGTACTTCTTATGCTTACACACTGTACACTCAATCCAATCTTCCGTGATGGGCTCTTTGTAGATATCTTTGCAACCACCGCACCTCTTGATTTTCTTATTAGGGGGATTTTTATTTTAGTTTCTTAAACTCTTTCTTAGCCTTAGAAGATTGATTGTCATTTATATGTCCATTTTTAGCTTTGGTTTATTTTGTAGGTATAAATTTGGTTTCTGCTTTGATTTTGTAAGGTGAACTGCTAATGCTGTTGTATTTCTTATATCTTCTGTTAGTACCAATCTTTTTGATTGCCTGTTTTCGAGGAGCTTCCGAGCTTCTTCCATTATCTGGAGTGAACAATTTTTTCGCTCAGACGTTCGCTTTTTTCGCAACATTCAGCAAATATATACAAAAGTTCGTAAATAATTTTCTAAGTAAATTATTTAAAGTTTATATGTCAGAACTCAATAAAATAAACGAATGTCATGTAAGAGTGCGCGCGCACTCTTACACGTTCGCACTCCGCGCACTCTTACACACCTAGCTTCTCACAAATATATTTTTAAATTTGCGCCATCTACCAAACATTTTCAGAAATTTCCCAACAGCTTCGGTTAGCATAAAAGACCTGTTGCGAGAATAATGGGTTATAGTAAAGCAATCAATGCAAAAAGCACGAAAATTACATCAAAGTGATTGAAAATCTATTGACTTACCTGGAATCTAAGTTTTCAAACCAATTTTGATTTTTTTTTCGGCAGCTCGAACTTGTTCATTTTCAAACAAAATACGACTGACGTTGGCTGTGAATGTCGTACTGAACTGTCGTGAAGTTAAGTGCGCACTCTTATCTCCTGCGTACTCTTATACCATCTTACCCTACAAATAAAAGTGTTCTCACTCTCTCCCTTTATAAAAAGCATTTTTAGTTTTGTCATGTAGGTACTGTTTGTCTGTCTGTCTGTCCGCGGCTTTTAGCTCAGAGGCGCCTAGTACTAAGAAGCTGTAACTTTGTATGAGTAGCATATGAGTAGCTATAGGTAGATAATGATCACATCGACAAAGTCGTATAATAAAAACACTTAGTCTTCAAATATTGTTTGGGTACCTCCCCTATAACTCCCCCTAATCATTTTTCTCTTTTACCCGAACGTATGGGATAGTATAGCTCGTTTAAAATCATTGTGGGTTTTCGAAATATTGAGCTTTTTAAAGTCTATGCCTACCTAATTAAGTTTCAAGAAAAACTATCATAGCTGAACAGTCTTTTCTTTACGAGTATAACTGAAAGACATAAAAAGTAAAAATTCAAACAAATTCCATTGTAAATTACATACTAGCCCAATGTTGATTTTAATGGAATTACTAGGTAGGTATGTTAACCTACCTAGTTAAGTTAAATAAATAAATAATAAATAAATAAATTGTTTATTAACTATTTACAATTTCTTACACTTATACAAAAAAGGACAAATAAATTTAGGTACATTTGACAAACAACTTAAATTGCACAAGTTGTGGCAGCGGCTCCTGCACTAAGCAACGCTTGTATCGCAGGTAGCCTACAATGCATTACTGAAAAAATCAAATAACGTGGGCATACGACCTATGAGAAGTGTTGGAAAGTGAAAAAAAAAACAAAATTAAACATGACAGTGGGTGTGACCAACTACGATATGTATGTGTATGGGTGAGTCTGTGCAGTGATGTGTGAGTGTAATGTGTGGTTGTTAGTTGTTAGTAGTAACGACTTTGCAAATTGCAATTCATGTTATTTTATGGTAACTACGAAACCCTACACTGCGCGTGGTTCGACAAGGCACGCACTTGCCTATTTTTTGCCATTATAAATTGGAATAGTAGTCTGAAGTTATGTAGTTTGAAGCGGCTTTTCAAAACTCGAACTACGGCGACCTCGAGTTACTTGTAGTTTGGGTCAAGTTGGAGTGCTCAGTACGCTGTTTGTTCATTATACTTCTACATTACTACAAGTAATTTATAGAGATGGGCCGACTACGGGTTCTGCCGACTAGCAGACTAGCCGACTAGTCGAGTCCAAAATTGCCGACTAGCCGGCAATGCAGATCATTATAATTCCGAGATATTTGGGTTAATCATGATCACTCCGCGATTGTTGGTATTTTTGGATAAATTTGCACTTCGAAAGCTGTAGCGAAACTTCGAAATATTGAAACTTCGAAACGTTGAAATAAAAATAATAAATCGAAAAAAATAGAATGGAGCCAAAATGGCAAATGGTATGATGTTGAGATGATGTATGTAGGCTATGATGACGTGTTTTGTTTACGTTTTTCTCACTACCCACCCAACGAACTCTACTACTAATTCAATAAATATTGGTTTTATTGCTCCATTATGCAATAAAACCAAGTTACCTAGTTGCCGACTAGTAGGCATAATTTACCTGAAGTCGGTTAAACTGCCGACTACACTGGGAAAAAAGTTAGGTAATTACAAACCTAATCTAGTAGGTTAATGTCAAAAGTAGGTAAAATGTACCTAATTTAGGTTAAATGTACCTAAAAACATATTAGGTCCGTAGGCTAATTCTACCTAGTGCGCTTGGTAATGCAAAAAGTCGGTAGATTAAACCTACTTTTTGGTAAAACCGTGTTTTAACCAATAGTAGGTACACATTAACGTATTGAGTCGGTAAATGCAACATACTTATTAAGGTTAAAATAATCTACTAATTGGGTTTATCAACTTGCTCTTTAAGTAGGTAGAATTAACCTATTGATTTGGTAATAATTACACAATAGCTTGGTACAATCAACCTATTATTTAGGTTAAAAATACCTACTTTATAAAGACCCAAAATAACCGACTTAGTAGGTATCGGCAACCGACTATTTTGGTATGTTTACCAAAAAAGTAGGTTAATTAAACCTAATTTAGGTATTTTTAGTTTCGACATTCACCCAATAAGTAGGTTGGTAGTAACTAACAATTAGGTTAGTTGGGGGCTACATAGCGCTTAGGTTATTACTAACAAATTAGTTGGTTAATACAACCTACTAAGTTGGTATATTACATTACCTAGTCATTTTGCTAATATTACCCATTAAGTAGGTTAATAATACCTATTGAGTTGGTGAGAAATACAAAGTGATAGATGATGATGATAGATGGCGGGACAACATAAACACTCGTATCTCTGAATCGCGGTATCGTTATTCACCTCTGTCGATAGACTACCGCTCGTACATTTTACTACAGTATCGCTTCTTGCCTTTTGGCTAAGATCAAAGTGTAGTATCTGTTCTTTTCAGCTTAATATCTGAAAGTTCCTCCATTGGAGGACCAGTATATTAAACTGATTTTTGTAAAGCGACGGGACTCCCGTCACGGGTCGGCCCGGCATTGCAGTGCCGCCGGGATCAAAGAAAAACAAAGGTAGTTCTAACCTACTCACTGGGTATATCCACCCTACTATAAAGGTATTACTAACCTACTTGATAGGTAATATACACCTACCCGCTAGGTAGTTCTAGCCTACTAAATAGGTACCATTAACCTACTCACTGGGTATATCCACCCTACTATGAAGGTATTACTAACCTACTTTATAGGTAATATACACCTTCTCGCTGGGCAGTTCTAACCTACTTACGCGGTACTGTAACCCTACTTTCTAGGTAGTTCTAACCTACTTAATAGGTATCATTAACATGTACTCACCAAGTGAGTAGGTTAATGGTACCTATTTAGTAGGCTAGAACTACCTAGCGAGTAGGTGTATATTACCTATCAAGTAGGTTAGTAATACCTTTATAGTAGGGTCGATATACCCAGTGAGTAGGTTGATTTTACTATGTATAATGAATATGAATATGAATATTCCATTACCTAATAAGTAGGTTAATTACCAAATCATAGTGTTTACCTAATAAGTTGGTTAAGGGTGGACTAGGTAAATTTTACCGACTTTTGCTTTACCAAGTGCAGTAGGTAGAATTAGCCTACTTAGTCGAATGTCTGCGTTTCACCTAATAAGTCGGCAAAATAAACCTAAAAATCACCTGTATTTTTTCCCAGTGTAGTCGGGTTTCCCGACTAGTCGGCGACTAGTCGGCCCATCCCTAGTAATTTATTATGTAAAACTTTAATTGAATCACGTAAATTGTGCTTTAATGTTGCCGTAACCCTTTGTTTACATTAGAGTTGAGTATAATGATGATGGTCGTGCATGTTTTTCTTTCACCGTTTCTGTTATAAATGTTTTAAGCTGTTAATATTGTATCGTAATGTATGATCTTAATGTTAATATTCAAATTGAAACGTGTTGACGCTCTTAAAATATATTATATCTACTTAAAATAATTTTACGTAAAACTAAACAATGCAAAGTTAATTAATAAATATTAACCAATTATCTGGTTTAAAAGTATTCTATATTACTCTTCATGACCTAAACTATCCATATGCAAACTTTCATTCAAATCGACCTAACCGTTTGACCGTGAAGAGGGAACAAACAAATATATAAATGAACAAACTTTTGAATTTATAATTATTAGCTTTCTTCTTTTTTTGACAAAAAAAGCGTCTCTTGACTTTTTGCGTGTTTGGCCATTTACGTGTAGGAAATTACCACAGTTTACCTACTACTTATAGTACTTACTACGTTTACCACAACCTTTACCTACCATCTCATCCTTGTACGAATACATAACAACGGAATCTAACCACAATTTTCTACAAAACAATAAAGGTAACCAAAATAGGAAGGAAAATGCATGCAAATTAAATTACGTGGCACCTGTTCCGCCGGTAACCTTAAACCAGTTTATTGCTTCTAACCATATGCATCTTTAGGTGAAATTAATTATTTCATATCTAGCTAATTTAGGTGTCTTTGTGTTCGCGTTTGACATAGGTAAGCTTATTTGAAGAAGTGTTAATTAATTTCACGACTTACTAATTGATGCTAGTCGTATGTGATTCACTCGAGTAAATGGCGTTCAAAGTTTAGTTGGCTCTTTGACTTCAGAATAGGTATACACACGTGTGTGTTTGGGCTTTTGTTTGGGTTGGGCGATTTCTGATTTTCCGATTGCGATTTTAACTTCAGCAGTCAAAGGGATTGCTGTACGTAATATACAAGTAAGATGAAGAAATGTTAGGATTGCATTTAAGCCAATCCATCGGTAATGGTTCCTACAATATTTTCTATTGTAGCTGAGTACCTACCAATGAAAGGCGCGTTACCGTAAGGTAAAACAAAAGTCCTCTCCCGATTTACTGACACGGTGCTGTTTGCATTTTTTTATTACACTACTAGCAACTGTGTCCGCTACTTCGTCCGCCTTTTTTTTTTTAATTAGAAAATAAAATTCAACATATAATAAATTTACTTAATCCTCAATAAATGTACTATTCAAAACTGAAAGATTTTTTTAAATCGGACCAGCGGTTTCTGAGATTAGCGCATTCAAACAAACAAACAAACTCCTCAGCTTTATAATAATAGAAGATTATATCAAAGTTGTGTCTAATTCTTAGGTTACAAACTGCTTCTGACTAGCGCCGGTAGGCATATTAAATTTTGCGTTTTGACCACTTGCACCCATAACTTTTAAACGATCGAAAAAATGTTTCTTAATAATTTCAAGACTGAATAATTAAAAAAAGTCCGTCGTTCCTAACTTTAATTACATACCAATTTCTGTAAAAATACTCCACAAAATAATTGACTAACTTCATTAGAAGGTTTTAATTCTATTTCAAGCTTTGTAGGTTTCATTAACTTTTGCTTCCTAAAATAATAACGAGAAAATGAAGTCTTACCAAGTAATATTTTATGAGTTACCTAGGGGAACTTGAATTAAATTCTTGAAATTGGACTATTTGGCCCATAGTACAAGCCTCGTGCTTAGCTAGATTGCGCTGTGTGCAACGTCGTGCAATATTTATTTATTATTTATATTTATCTATTTCCTGAAAATATTGTTTTATTGGGACATTGGATGTCGGTCAGTACATGACCGCACCTGTAACCTGAGCACTTAAATTAAAATGTATTTTATTATTTATTATACTTAAATCCAGAATTAGGCAAAGGTTATTGTCGATTCTATAAATTCGCAATGATGTGTTAAACATAGTTAACTATTTTAGTAGAAATTAGGTATTATACGAGTACTTATAATACAAGTTGATTAAAAATGAAATCTAAATTTTGTATCAATTTGAGTTACAATTTGCATAGATTGTTCTTCTGGTTTTGCGATGTTGGATTGAAATTAACAGGTCTCTTTTGGCTTAACTGGTCAGGTCACTTTAGGTACTGGTCTGATTAGAAGAGACCTGTTTAAGGTCTCAAAACATTGAGTATTGAAACAATGCTAAAAATAATAAACACAAATTGCAACCACTTATTTCGTTTAAACTCATAACTGTTTACAAAATAAACATAGCCCAAACATAATAAAGAACCTCCTCCTTATTCGAAGTGGTTCAATAAGTCTGGTTGTTAGTAATCTTACTAATATTATAAATGCGTAAGTAACTCTGTCTGTCTGTCTGTTACGCGTAGAAGGACATAGGCTACTTTTGATCCCGCAAAACCGCGAAATCGGGACTAACGCTGGTGAAACCGCGGGCGCAGCTAGTTTTAAATATAAAGAATCGTAACATGCCTAATAGGCCATCGTAAACATAATTCAAAAAGTTCATTGGAACAAGGTAGCGTATTTCAGCAAAGAAGATAAATAAGTTGAATCCCTTCACAGTGAATATGTGATAACTTAGCTCGGCTGTAAAATATGTCTTGTTACGTTGAGTAGGTTTGTGAATAATGGATGCTGACTGAGATTTCCACGAAGTCTCTTCTTTATAGGTTAGCTAGCGAGCCGCCTTGGATACGTAAATAAAGTATTGTAGTAGGTACAATTTTTCACTCGTTGCACACCGGGTCATAAATCATAGTAAGATTGGAGCATTAAAATATCGATACCGCTACTAGAGCCACAAGTAGGAGTAAGAACGGAATACTCTCTAAACCGCTCTGACCTTTTACGACCAGCGGTGTGCAGCGAGTGGTAAACTGTACCATAAACAAACAGCCAACTTTTCTAAGTGATAGTAAAAACCGTCACAAAATAAGTTTTGATGGCCCGGCTACAGTAACGGGAAACGTCAATGCCCATCATCGCTATAATTTATTGCAATAATTGTTGCAATTTTTTTTACGCGTTAATGGAATGGCTACACTAACGTTCAACAACCATCATTGCGTCATGTTCGAGCCAGAATAACCGGAAACGTCAATGCCTATCGCGATAATAATTGCAATAATTGTTGTAATTTTTTTTTGTTACATGGTTACACCAACGTTCAACGGCCATCATCGCGATAATTAACGGCATTTCCCGGCAGTGTGGCCAAGACGTAATAAATTCAACAGTAATTGTGTAAAAAAGGATGACCGTCCGGTGCACCCACAATCGAAGTAGAAACAAAAGAATCGGAAAACAAACGAAAGACGATCAAAATGGAAACAAAAGACGATAAAAATAAAAACAATCTCGACGAGCTCTATCACTTCTGCAAGATAGCAATGAAAATACAGTACATTGAATAAAAACAGTAGTTTAAACTCCTGCCGACTGCACTCGTAGATGTCAGTTGGAAAATCGCCCAGATTAGTTGGCTGAAGTGTTGATTGCAATTCAAAGAGATAAAGTTATATACCGATAGAAAGTACTTCACCACCATACTTAAATCATATGTCGTACAAAGTGGAGAAGTTAAAATGTAACTACAGAAAGATGGTAAATTCATTTGTGATAAATAGTGGACTTATCTATTTTGTACTTCATAGTTTTATTTATATAGTACGTTATATTCTAAAGATTATGCAACTAACTGTATTTCCGGTGTGTCCTAATCCGCGCAATGTTCCCGGTTACATCCTGTTTGGGAGTCCTGGGGTCCGTCATAATTACTACAAATAGATTTGGGTACTTACCTATTTTTTTTCGGCCGGCCGCCTGCCTGACATTGGGACAAACCTTGAGACAAAGCAGTTCACCCGTCACTGTGCGGAAAGAACTCCAGGTTCGCTAGTCTCTTAGCTGCCATTTACGATACCTACGGGAAGAGACAGCCCTACTATAGGGGATAGAACCTCTAGAATACGGCGATCCAAGTAGGCTAGACGGCCAACGTTTCACTGTAATACTAATAAGAATAAGAATCATTTATTATTCAAATTGTGTAGGTATACATTGGTCTTAAATATGTACTTTATTAGTGCACAGTCTACTCATTTCGAGCCTACAATATTGTAGTATAAAATTAGGTATATTCATACTTAAGTTACATAAATCTAAGTAATTATAATCCAATATTTATGCCCAGCACGACAAACATTTGGTATTTATTTTTCAGTATGATCAAAATATTCAGATAGGTCATAAAAGACTTTGCTGATTAACCAAGACTTTAGTTTTTTTTGAAAAAGGGGTCTATTAATTCTTTTTAAATTTATTGGTAAAAATTATATATTTGTATAGCTTTAAGGAACTTTTATAAAAAATCCTTTTTTACTTTACGGTAGTTTATTTCTAAGATGCAGTTGAGATAAATCATTGACCGTTCGTTCCGTTCCACGAAACGGAAGCTAGTATTATATGCGACCAACTAGATGAAACAGTCTCATTCAGACTTACTCAAACATTCAGATGGATATTTTCATACAATGACCCCGATTCTGACAGACGGACTATACCTTCTCAAAATAAGCTAGGACGGCTGGTTTTGAAAATTAACTAACTAAAAAAATACGTGATGTCTGCCACTTCTGAGATCTCACTCTATTATAGTTTTTATTTTGACACTACCACGGTTTTCCGAGGGGGATCCAATGGGAACATAGCTCGGATGAGGACGTCAAACCTAACATCTGCCAGTATCAAACAGGCTTCTATATTGAAGCATTGTAGACTATGACTTGACACATCTTCCTGAAAGACCAAACGTCAAATACAAAGCACTCAAACGTCAGTTCGTAGTGTGAAATAAAAAAAAGAATTATACGTAAGTAAATTTAAAACGACAGCCAATTTTTATTAACTCATGGTAGCCACGTATTAAAAAGTCGAAACCTGTATTGTTACGTTGAATTGATAGCGTCTTATAAGCCTGCAGGCAATAAGGCACGTACGAAATTCAATTCCCCTTCAAAAGGGTAAGAAACGGTATAGTAATAAACTGGAAAAATACATTCAAACGATCGTGTGCCTTACAAAAGAAACATTTATGTCGTTTCATTTGCCGAGAATGTTGCTGTTCTAGGTCGGCAGTTACTTTTATAGAAGTATTTGAGGACTATTGTCGCATGACTATTGTAATAGTCAAATCGAGTTGTTCAGGGTCGATATCGTACTAGTATGAACAATGAACATAAATAAAGTGATTGCTTACTGAAAATTGTCTCGAGAAGTCGTACGAACGCTTCGGTAACTTACCGAGGCATCTAATAAAATGCTTGCTTACCTAAAATTATCTACAGAAATCATGTAAATGCTTTAGTAACTTACCGAGCTATCCCTGCTGCTCTGAAGATGAATAAAATGCTTGCTTACTGAAAACTATCTAAACAGATCGTAAAAATGCTTCGGTAACTTTCCAAGGTATCTATCCTGCTCTGAAGATGTATACAATGCTTGCTTACTGAAGATTATCTAAAGAAATCGTACAAATGCTTCGGTAACTTACAGAGGTGTCTATTGTATTCTGAACATGAATAAAATTATTGCTTACTGAAAATTATCTAAAGAAATCTTACAAATGCCTCGGTAACTTACCGAGGTATCTATCGTACTCGATGCAATACACGACTGTATAACTTGTACTCCCAGGGGTAACTAGTCACTTAATAGGGTTGGTTTTGATTATTGGTACACCAGAAGGTCGAAACAAAAACAAAAAACAATCGAAACTGAAACAAAGGATGGTCTTTAAATTAAAGCTTGGAGTTGAACTAAGTACCTACCTACCTATTTTAAATGAAACCCAAATAGAAATGCTACAATACCGCCTGTGGTGCGATTTTGCGTCTTATACTCGTAGAAAAGAAATGCGTAGGTATGACCTTTGTACACACCTACGGTATGATTTTCGTAGCACCAGCTATGTTCCATGTAATATTTGTTTTGCACGACTATGTCTATAATTTATCGTAGTTAACATGTTTTCATTATACTCATTACTTTCATAGAAATATTCTTGTAAAGAAAATGATTTTACACACACTGAAGATTTACTTTTCTTTTTAGATTAATTCATAACCCAGAGAATAAGCTAGAACAAAAGCTTTTTATTAGGTCGTATATTTTTATTTTCCATTGTTTCTAAGAGAATAAGTGCGAACTAGATGTATAATACTTAATCATTCTTTGTATGAGCTATGGTATTATATCATAATAACGTGCAAGTCTGAAGTATTTAGGTAGATTCTAGTTGCTCAAGCGGGTACACCACTCTAAATTCTCTGTCTTATGATTTTTGTAGACCCCTAGATTGTTTTTTTTTTTCATGTTTATTTGACAATTTCTGTGACACGTCGGTCGTGCGAATGCCCATCCAACTACAATACAGGAGGTTGCGGGTTCGATTGCCGCCGATGCCAATATTTATGCTTAAATGTTTGTTTCTGGTCTGGGTGTCTCTGTATGTATATACATTTACAAAAGAAAAATGAAGCATACTTCGTTTGTTACATTTTTTACATACTTTGTTGTAATGATATTATAAGTAGGTATAATAGAACATATCTATACACAATATGACGTTAAACCTCGCACTGAAAGATTTGGGCTATAAAAGAAAGACTACGTCGAAATAGTAGCACCATAAAATGGTAATGAGATTTGAGATTAGCAGAGCTTTTATCATAATCCGTACGTAATTAATAAGGCCTTGGTTGATAGTAGATATTGGGACAATAAGTATCGAAGGTATAAGTTACGTAATAAGGCCTTGGTTGATAGTAGATATTGGGACAATAAGTATCGAAGGTATAAGTTACGTAATAAGGCCTTGGTTGATAGTAGATATTGGGACAATAAGTATTGAAGGTATAAGTGGGTCATATTGGGCACGGAATTTCGCCATAAGAGGAAAGTCTACCTACTCTTTCTCCATACAAACGTAGTCGAGTGTTTCTTCCCTGAATAAAGACATTAGAGCAAATACCCCAAGACATAGGGCGATTTTTCTCTAATGTATTTATCCAGGACGAAAACAGACGACTACGTTTTTAAAGTCTGTATAGAGAAAAGAGTAGGTAGACTTTCCCCTTAATTCTTAAAGACATGGTCCCCAGGGGGCCACGTAACACATTGGCAATGTTGTCTCGCTATGTGGACCTGCACACATTCCTAAAAGAAAATCTTAGGATTAGCGTACTTGGAAAAAAAGAAATGCTTTCATAATTAGGGTGTACTTAAGTGGTACCACAATTAAGAAACCGCTCGGAGGTTTAAAAAAACTTGACCTACCTACAAAAGAAGCTTTGAATGCGCTATAAAAACACGGGATATTTTATAGCAAAACTTCTTTGGACTAATATAGTTGTTACATTTTACCGGGTCTTAATCGCGTAGGTATATTTTTTTTTCTTTCGGAAACCCCTTTTCGCGACTGAGTCTTTTGCAATATACCTAGTCGAAACGTCAAGGTAAGAAAATAAAAAATAATACGCGATTAAGATCCGATGAAATTTTAATGTAACTTTTTAACAAATCGTATAAATTTAAAATGTTTATAAACTAACATACCTGTTAGGTTTAAAGTTTGTCTTTGTGTTGTTATCCATAATATCTACGTATTTTTTTATGCTCTAGTTAAACTGCGAACATTTTTTAAAGAAACTACGAACAATTTTTTATAATAAAACATTTGTTCATTTTGAATCCAAAATGACGAGATTCGAACTAGTTTTTCGAACTATACGAATAATAATCTCCAGTGTGTTTAAAGAAGGTACCTAATAAAATAATAACAACAACAAGTATAATAAATAATAACATAGTAAAGCAGAAAATGTTGGCGTCTACTCTGTTGTATATCTACGTGTTATAATAACAAAGGAATTTTATGGCGCGACTCCGCCACGACTCTTCTGCGCGCGACTTAACAACTTACCTATAACAGCTACGCTTGTGGTTATTCACTCTAGCAAGTAAGGTCACTAGAGGGAAATGCGGCTTATGGGGAAAGTGCGGCGACATCAATTTACCGGACTTAGCATTGCTATATCGATACAATCGCCATCTAGTCACGAAATAGGTAGATATTTCTTCTATCATGATTGTTTTATTCACTGATAAGTCACACAATTCACACAAACAATGGAACACAAAATGGAAATAAGACTTAAAGCAACAAGAAGTTGTCGGCACCGCCCTCCTGGGGCATGGTTCCCAAAACGTTGGCAGCGTTTCCACGCTGGATAGCTAGGCTAGCCCGCTGGGACAAGAAATTACCAGCCCTTGGGATCACCAGACGCCTCGACAAGACGCGCCGACAAGTCCCTTAGATTTTTTTTACATCATGATTGGTTTTGTTTTAACAATTGTCGCACTTTCCCCTTAAGCCGTAAGCCCCCCAGTGATCTTATATAAGGATCTAAGTACGTATGTACCGATAAAACTTTTGTTATGCAAACGCTATACCGCACGATGTCATTACAACTTTACCTCTCTAACTTTAAATGTTAAACTTTGCCAGTAAAGGTTGAAGCTATATCTATAAAAGGCTTTGTCTTGACTGTCTGATAGATCAACGTACAGCCTAAACCGCTTATAGCAGAGGGCTGAAATTTGGGTAGTATGTTTTTATGTGACCCGATTATGATTTTTTTTTTAATTTTTCTGTCGGGATTTGGACTCATTCGGGTACAACAACCAGTTGTTAATAAAACGGAACCATAATATTTTAAGCTTTCAAGATTCAACATCTTGCTTATGAATGACTAGCTGCGTCCCGTGGTTTCACCCGCGTAAGTCCCGATCCCGTGGAAACATCGGGATCAAAAGTAGCCTATGTTACTTTTACGTTACTAGGAATTTCTTGATTCGGTCGCCGCGCTCAAAGCCCGCGATAAAAGCTATGCAATAGCCTTATGATCAATAACAATTGTTACTACATAACACTAGCTAGATATTAGGTCTTGTGAAGGCTGAGGATTCACTTATTATTAACCTTTTATGGTTCAGGAATACATACAGGTACGCAGCATTTTGTATGTACCTACTGTAATATAATACTAACTTAAAAAACATTCAAGAAAATTTATGTACATTTATGTATATACATAGAGGAAGCAGCTCATACAATACTTACAGAAATATCACAGTTTTATCGCTGCAGCTTGACGTCACTTCCGTTTTCCTCGGTTCCTAAAAAATCATGCCTCTTTCTACACGTCTAGGAGAACAACTTATTTAAGCAGCTGCTCCATAAACTTCAACGCCCTATACCTATATTATTTTAAAACCAATATATTTAGCTTTTTCCTCAATTGGTACAATCCTAACCCACGATCCAATCCTGCAAAACGTGGACCCACGCAAACTTAAATATCGCTCGCTAAATCAAAATGATTAACTATGATTAACTTTTTCACCGTAAACCACCGTTTGTCGATAAATAACAAACCACTTTCCACCTGGTGAGATAGTTGTCAAACGCTCAGCTTTAATGTACCTATGAAAAAACTTCACTTTTCGCTTTAAAGTATTATAGAAAGTGTTGTTTGTCTTTATGGAAGCCACGGATACGATCAAAACTTCTCTGAAACTTAGCGAGATCGTGAACGCAAAGTTTCTTTCGAGTACCTAATTCCGATTAGGGACTTATCTGCTACATTTTTATAATTACAGAAATTAATAGAACTGAGTGTGTAGTGGATACAGTGAGTGTCAGTACATTGCAGACGGGGATTGATAATAATTACCTGTCCTTTTTCGGTTCCATAGGAGTGAGTGGGATAAAATTGTATTGTGGCTTGTTTCGGCGTGAAAAAATTGTTTCTAATATCGTCATTTCACATAGGTCGCACCCTGAAGCGTTTTATCTATGTTATATTATTTTCATCTATTTGATACCTAACTAATTAATTTTACAGCCATACAAAGAGGCTGAAGGCGTTGTTGGTTTCTTTGTAGCGATTAGCGTTTGATTGTTCGAAGGAGTTGTTTTTAGAATTGCTAATAAATTACTTTCTACTTATATATAAGTAGATACTTCATTTGTTGTTTAGTTCCAGCTTAATTAATTTAAATGCACTATAGATATAGGTACAAAGAGTTAGTTATTATATTTCTTGAACCTATTCTCCTTTCTTTTTTTTTATTTTGTGTAGGACTAGCTGTGCCCGCGACTTCGTCAGCGTTTTTCGAACACCTACTTATCGCTTTGCAAAAATCTACGCTTAAATGTACGACCAGGGAAGTACTGTTGCTGAGCTAAAGACAATCATGGCAGAGTCTGTTTAAGTGTTGATTTTGCGCAGCGGTAGGTAACTTGTAGGTAGGGTAGGTAACAAAGGCTTTTGCCAAAGGCCAAGGCAAAGGCCTTTGTCGAAAAATTAAAAAAAATTAACCTGACTTCAAAATAAGCTCTCCTACATACAGTGCAACCGACTTATCTGTTATAATGCTGTCGGGCAGTGAAACTACATGCAATCTTTTTTTTTTACGTGGGTGATGCGCCTTAAGCACCGTCGGGTGACTCTCCGGGGAAAGCGGCCTGTGTGCGGGCTCTCTGCCATAGGTTTACCAACTAAATCCCCACGGCGTCCCTCACTCCGCAAGTATCGAGGTCACTGTCTCGAGACTCTCAAAGCCGGTGGTGATCCGAGGCTCCGAAAGCCCCAAGTTCACGACCACGGGATGAGGTGATTTTTTTAAAGACCCCTCCTTGCCGAAAGGACCCCCGGACCCGCTGACGCAGGCTTACGGTTGGCAGCCAGACCCTGGCAAAAACCACGACAGCCCCCTCGTTCTGAATCTGATGATAGGTACCCAGTAAAACTGCCCGACTTCAGCTTACATATCAAATAAGTTGGTGATACTGTATATAGAAGAGGTTATTCTGTCCTTTTATCTGGCGTCGGGATTTAATTTATTTAATTTTACCCTTTTTGTGCATTCACGACTGCCAATAAAAATCATCAAAATTGTAACCGTAACTTTAATAAATCACTGAGGAGTTTTCTGATGAGAAAGTGGTTTCAGGTGGTCCATCAATTTGTACCTAGTTCTTTATTATATTCTATTGTTGAAAATCCATACATTCATATGATACATAGATACATACATACAAACAATATATACAGGTCGAATTAAGAACCTCCTCCTTTTTTTAAGTCAGTTAAAAAAAGGTTCTATTGCGTTAATAGTACTACTCATAAAATTTGTTTTATTTTAATATCTTCCACATACAGACATCTCTCATTTACAATTCTAGTATAATAAAATTATAGTATAGATTCATAAATTATCGGTCGGTCCGACCGAAAATTTTCTTCAACAGTTTCAAACGAATTTTAAATTTCTAACGTCAGAAATTATCATTCGGAGAAACGCAGTAGGCCTTCTGGACATACGGATAGGTCCAAAATTTGTTTTTTTTTTTTCGAATTTCCGGATAACCGGTTTTTTCCTTCGAATTTTTCGATATACGGATATCCGGAAATTATGTGTTAATTCCTCACAACATACTTCTTTGCTTCGATCATATATAACCTACATAGATGCACGGTCGCCGCTATTGCCCAGTGATTAAGGTTTACATTAAACTGTACTATGTCCGTATAAGTAAGCGTTGAAGTAGTGCCGATTTTTGATTTCGATTTTGTATGGGACCGTGTATCTACAGTTTATATATGATCGAAGCTTCTTTGATATAACATTCAAATCAATTAAGAGAAAATTAGAAAAAACACTTTTTCCGGATAACCGGACTTGATATCCGGATAAAAAAAACCTTCATCCAAAAGCCAACCAACCAAAAATAGCCTAAAACCTATTCGGGGCCAAAAACTATCTGCATACCGAATTTGGTTGGAATCGGATGAGCCGTTTCTGAGATTAGCGTAGTCAAAGTCCACACAAACAGACAAACAGACAACCATATTATTTTAAAAATAGGTTCTATTGCGTTAATAGATACTTTTAACATTTGTTTTTTTTAATATCTTCAAAAAACAGACACACAGACAAACAGACAAACAGACAACCAGAAAAACATAAAAATAGGTTCGCTTCTGCGTTAATAGATACCCGTAGAATTTATATTTTTTTTATATCTTCCAAAAACAGACACCGCTGAGTTACGATTTTATTATATGTATTGATAGCTATGTATTTACGTATCAACTTTATCGTAGTAATACAATATGCAGTCCTCTTCTTCTTTTCGTGTGGCTCACCTAGTGTTAGAGTTTTCAGGACGCCCTTGGGCCTATAACTTGATCTAATGACTGCTAACGGGCCTTTCGAAGCACGAAGGAGCTTGAGAAAGTAATTTTTTGCCACACAAATTATCGGTCACCCATCCAAGTAATAACCGCGTCAAACGTTGCTTAACCTGCACGAGCATTCAAGATCGGCAGGTGCAGCTAGACCAATGAGTACCTAAGTAGCGTAGTAAGGCAACTTACATTTACAAAATAAACCTAGATACAGTGTTTTGTGTCACAAATAGTCACAAAACAACAGCTACCTAATAAAGTATCTACCTTCCTTCTTCATATCGCGAAATCTTTAGAAAATTTAAGTCTAACCGACCATCAAGCAGCAAAAGTACGCCGTGTTCTATCTTAGCCATCTTGCTCCTGCGATATGCCCACTTGGCAATCCCTCTTACGACACACCTGAGTGGATATTAACCGGGATTACGGCGGATTTTCAGCGCTTTGATACCCGTCGAAGGTTATGTAAAAGATGGTCGGTGAGGGACATGATTTTTCAAGTACCGAGCAAACGGAAGTGACGTCAAGCTGCAGCGATAAAACTGTGCTATTTTTGGAAGTATTGTATGAGGACTTCTTGTATGTATATAAATGTTACCGGCCAAACCCGATTTCAGGACAAACTAGTTTGGCCTAGGATAAACTAGTTCTTCCTATACGCGATAGGATTAACTAGTATAGCCTAGTCCAAACTAGTTTGTCCTAAGCCCGATAGGATAAACCAGTTTAGGCTAGGCCAAACTAGTTTATCCTGATATAAATACGCACTCTCTAGGATAAACTGGTATGGCCTAGTCTAAACAGTAAAAAACATTTAGAGAGTGGAAAGTAGTTAAGCAAACATGTCAGGACTTGTACATGCGGGAGTTCGCACCCCGAGCGCCCCGCGCCACTCCTCGCTCGCCATTCAAAATTGTGCACGGAAAACCCAGGCACAGTCAAAGCCCGTTGAACGTGCCAATCAAAATATTGAGAATATGATAGGCTCTTGGATGAAGGACAATGTTTCAACGAAATGGTCAGAAGGTTTGAGATATGTTCAATTCATGAAAAACCGCGCCTACCATTCAGGGATAAAACAATCGCCATACAAGGCATTACCAGAGTAGGACTTTCGACTTCCTCTTTGCCGCAAGAAATCATAAATGGTATTCAGGATGAAGATGATTTAAGGAAGGTAATAGAAGATGATCGCAATGTTAACCTGACAGAAGACAGTGATGATGACGTTGCCGAAGTTAGTAACCAAGAAAAAGTTTCTTCCTCTGAAAATGACATTCATAAAGCTAGAACAACTGCAGCAGAAAATCTTGTGAAACAGGCTAAGAAAATGAAAGCTACTTCTGACAAGTCTCATCCACCTGCCAATATTGGAGATAATGTGACTATACCGATACCAGATGTCGACAGAGGCAAAGGTGATCTCAGAAACATCATTGGAGTTATTCTTCAGAAAAATGACGAAGGTTTTTACAAAGTTGGCACCAAACATGGTGTACTTCAGAAACTATATTGCAGGTTTTAATTTTTTCTTACTTAATTACTTATCTATCTTTCTGGAGCGTTAATGGTATTCTAAAGTAGCTAATACGTTTTTTTTTTCAGATCAGAATTCGGCATTTGCAATCAAACTTTTTTAGAGGTAGCAGATGTAAACCAAGGCTCTGAAATATCGTTAAGGACTGCAGCTACTAAACATTCAGTTGGATCAGGCCAAGGTTTTGTGAGATGCAGCTGCAACAAAAACTGTTCCACAAACAGATGCCAGTGCAAGAAGGCAATGATACTCTGCAATTCAAAGTGCCACCAAAGCAAACCGTGTAAAAATAAATAACAATTTTAATAATTGAGACATGATTATTGTTTGTATTACCAATTATCCATAACTTACGACAAATCATTACGGTTTGATTGTTTGTATTACCAATTATCCATAACTTACGACGAATCATTACTGTTTTTAATAAAAATGATTATTTGTTCAATTACGGAGTATTATTCAGTTCCTCTATTTATTATCATTTTCTCCATAATATACTATATATGCCTAGTCTAAACAATAGTTTAAACTAGGCCATACAAGTTTATCCTAGAGTATGCGTATTTATATCAGGATCAACTAGTTTGGCCTAGCCTAAACTGGTCTATCCTATCGGGCTTAGGACAAACTAGTTTGGACTAGGCTATACTAGTTAATCCTATCGCGCATAGGAAGAACTAGTTTATCCTAGGCCAAACTAGTTTGTCCTGAAATCGGGTTTGGCCGGTAACATATACATAAATGTACATAGATTTTCTTGAATGTTTTTTAAGTTAGTATTATATTATAGTAGGTACATACAAAATGCTGCGTACCTGTATGTATTCCTTAACCATAAAAGGTTAAAAATAAGTGAATCCGCAAGACCTCCACAAGACCTAATATCTAGCTAGTGTTATGTAGTAACAATAATTGATCATTTTACTTATAATAATAAACGATGATTAAATAAGTTGTTCTACACGTCTAGGAGAACAACGTTTTACTATGTACTAACTTTTTACTACTACGGCGAATACGGTGATCAATATATTATGTATACCAATATATTAATCTTCTTTTCGTTTAGTGGTGTGGCTCGCCTGGTGTTAGAGTTTTCAGGTGGTCGTCTTAGGGCCTCTAACTTGACCTAACGACTGCTATAAGAGACACAACCGGGACCAACTGCTTAACATACAGAATATAATGATCACCGCTAATCAATGTTTACGGTTCCCTTAGACAAGACGTATTGATTGTTGTACCTGCTATCTTCCATTGAATATCGATCCACCTGACAAATTGGAGAAGTTGCAAACTTTACAGTCTCTAGTCTAATGACCCAATAACGCAATTTATATAATGGAACAACGTATTTGCTGTGTAATTTAATCGTGCGTTGGGTCTATTAGACGCCGACGACGTGCGACAAAAGTTTGGAGGTTGCGACTACATTTGTATCCGATTGTAAACTTACATCTTATTTCTCTACACTGAAATGAAACTATACAAGTACACTGGAATTGCTATACCACACAAGATGACATTAGGTCTTTGTGTCGATTTGATTTGCGTCATGTTGCGCTTTTGTCGCGCGTTTTCGATTGAAAGTGATTGTGACCGTCTCCGGAACTATTATGGTTTGTCAAATATAGCTTGATTCCTGTGACACATTATCCTCATGAAGTATTGTATTTATTTTTGGTTAACAGTACCAAGCGTATTACTATATTTCATCGGCGGGACCCGCCCACTCGAGGGAAGGGAAAAACCACAGACTATTGAAAATCGGTAAGAGTATGAAAAATATCGGAATTCCAAAGTTCGTAATCCATAAATTTAAATTATTTTATCAATTTATTATATTGATACGTATCTTACATAATATAATATTACCTACATCGATCGCTTTAGATGTGATTTAGTTGTGATAGTTAACGAGATTAATCGTAGTTTGAATAAATAATATTATTATGAGATTATCTCCCTTGGTTTGTCATTTGCGTAATTATTCGCGTAATTATAGTGATGCTATTAAGGGATCTAGGGGAGACAAGCTAACCTCGAGTTTTCCCCGCGCGGTGGTGGATAATCTTGGGGGGAGGAAGGTTGCCGGTTGAAGTCAAGCAGGCGGCCGTAAAAAATATTGCCATATCTATTTGCAGTAGGTACGCGCGGCCTTTATATGTTTCATACGAAAGAATTTTCTAACTGTTCAAAAATACCACTCCTCATCTTACCAAAGTAGTAAGTAATCTGACAATTACTTACTAGGTACTTTGATAAACTAAAAGTAAAAATAAAGTTTGCTACTTTGTAGACAAAAGTAAAGTTGTAAAGATAAACTTTACTACTACGTACTTCAGCAAAACACAACATCGCCGAAGCCTTGTTATGGTTTGGATCCATTTTATTTTTTAACAATAATCCAAATATTTCGATGGTAATACGGACGACCTCGGTGGCGCGTCGTGCGAAAGCGCGACTGCAATGCAGGAGGTTGCGGGTTCGATTCCCGCCGGGTGCAAGTATTTATGCTTAAAAAAATAATATTCGTGTCTGGTCTGGGTGTCCCTCTATGTATAATATGTATGTATTTACAAAAGAAAAATAAATATAAGTATTATATCCGTTGTCTAGTCACCGTAACACAAGCTTAGTCGCTTACCACGGGGCTAGATGGCGCTGTGTGTTGTTCGGAGAATTTATTTATTTATTTAAATATAAGTCAAATATCCAAATATACCCCAACGCCGCTGAATACGCACGTATTCTACACTGTCTGATTGACTGAACATAAATACATAGATACTAGTCGAAATCGCCGCGGTGGTAAAGCATATTAAAGTAAAGTAAAACTATTATAAAATTCCGGAATTAACATGTAACTATCGATTCAAAATCTAAGAGAATAAAAAACGATAATCGAATAGGTCCAATAACGATTAAACACTACCCCATCCCTACGGAGACCTGTCACAGGAATCAAGCTATATTTGACAAAGCATAGTTCCATGGACGGTCACCATCACTTTCAATAGAAAACTGGCACAAAATTCAGTGCGCTATGTCCTGTCCAGTTGTAATGGAGGTCCGTGGTGAATTCACTTGTTTAAAGGGATTACGCGTTGGTTGACGTTGCCAATGTTGCCATACAAACAAATGTGTATTGTATTGTTATTGTTAAAAAAATATGATTAACAAGAAAAATCCATTGGTGTTTTTTAAATAATTACTGATCCTACCATTAATGGGATTTATCTTGTATCTTATTAAAATTCAACTCATATTTTGTGTAGGCATCCAAAGAAAAATTTGTAAAGATACGCTAAATTCTCATTTATTATAATGAAGGCCCCGGAAACACCTGTTACAGGTATAATCGATTTGCCATTAAAGTGTTTAATTTATTTCTTTTTACATCCATAATTAAATAAAATAAATAAATATATTGCACGACGTTACACACAGCGCAATCTAGCCCCAAACTAAGCACTAGGCTTGTACTATGGGTACTAGACAACGGATATACTACATATTATACTTTTTTTTTGTAAATACATACATATGATACATAGATAACACTGAATATCCCATGTCTTCGGACCGTGGTGAGTCCTAGGACATGTTGGTTTCCTCACGATGTTTTTCCTTCACCGTAAGAGCGATGTTATTAGCGCACATACCAAATAATAACCATACATAAATATCATACCATACATAATTATAATACATTTATAATATTAGTATAGATTTGATTGAATATTTAGTTTGACAGTTTTTTTATGTTTGCATAAAATGGATAACTAGATTAGTGAAAACAAATTTGTACACACTACATGGTTTACAATTCAAAGATATTAAACAATTTTAATATAGGTGGTACAAAAGGCGACCTCATCGCTGAAAAGTGAACTCTCCCGGACAACCTTTGGATGGCTAATAAGTCAAATACTATATGGATATGTAAAGTTTTGTTTTATGTTTGAATGCTTCTTGATACTGAAAATTCCCTCCTTCGTCTACCTGTAACTTTCATGAAATATGAGATTTTCATGTCTCTGTTTTACGGGCTATAATTTATTGCCACCATTAATGTGAAGGTATTTACGGGGTCCATTTGATAAGTAGGAGATTTTCCTTTCGTGACAGTTAATGTTTTACGACACTTTTGTGTGAGGAAAACAATGCAATGATTGTAATTGCCTCAATTTCGATGATTGATCGGTCTGAGTTATTATTTCGATGCGTCAGTTTGTGTGCTTCACTAGGTAACTGTGGTAATCACTAGATGGGAAACGTTGGCAGTGCCTTGTCACATATTACTGGCATAAGGCCTGGTATTATATCTCGAGCTCCTCCGTGCCTCGGAAGGCACGTTAAACCTTCCCGGTCCCTGGTCCCGGTTGTTATATTTACTATCGGTCGTTAGGTCCAATTAGCGGCGTTGGTCTAGTAGTAGGTCATTCCGAAGGTCGTGGTATCGCTTACTGTCTGTCCAGCAATGTCTTTTCTTACGGTGAACATCGTGAGGCAACCCTCGGCTTAAAGACACGCAAAAATGCCCAGTTATAGGGCTATATAGGAAACACACAGAAAACACTTTTACTTTAAGTCCAGTAAATTAACTTCATTACAGGAACGCAAGTATAAAAGTAATAAAATATGCGGTGTGAGCTATCTTATCTAGTTTGTTATTTGTGATCCAAATTCAATGGTTAGTAACAGCTAACAAAGCAATCTAGAATGTGCATGTTTATTTACTCGTTCACGTGAGAATAAACAACACAAGCGTACGTAGAAAATGAATTAATACGTGTTATTTTAAACCTGCTCTTTATAGGTATGTATGTAGTAGGTACCTACGTCGTTCTGTGGCCTTACTATCAGCTCTAAACTGCTCGTGCAGTTCTTAATTTATTTATTTTTAACCGACTTTAAAAAAAGGAGGAGGTTCTCAATTCGGCTGTATTATTATATATTTTTTTTAATGTTTGTTAACTCATAACTCCGCCGTTTGAGGAAGATCGGATGAGGATCTTCGGAGTGATGAACAGAATTTCACCTCTAGAGTGCAGTAAATTGCTCAGTTTTCGATTTCCGCCAATAGTATAAGGCCATAAGGAATCGATACCCATAAATGGAGCCTCTGAAACCACCTTCTTATCAGAAAACTCCTTATTGATTAAAGTTATGGTTACAATATTGATAAAATAAAAAAAAATATTAAAAATTAAAAAACTAACTTCAAAAAAAAAAGCATAAAATAACCTTGCCTACATTCAGTGCCACCGACTTATCTGTTATGTAATCTGAAGTCGGGCAGTTTAACTTTATTGTAGTTTGGCTGGCCGACTTCAGATTACATAACAGATAAGTTTTTTTTAAGTCGGTTTTTATTCGGAAAACAAACAGCATGTTAAAAATAATCTAGGTAAATTTAGATAGGTACAAAAGGCCAGTTTACATGTTTTCACTAATATAATTAAACAGGCCAGATTTGTTCGTGCATTTGAATTGTTTGGCTTGTTACAATTGTTTATGATCACTGAACTGAATTATATGGACAGGAGGTATCGCACTGAATGTTGTGCCTATTTGATCTGCGCCATGTTGCGCTGATATCGCGCGTTTTCTATTGAAAGTGATGGTGACGCAAAAACAAAAAAAAAGAAAGATTTTCGCCGTTGTAAACATAATATCAATGATAAAGTAGTATATAGTATTTTTATTCTTTAAAAATTAATATTGGTCATTTCATAAAATTACATTTTTAAAAATTATTTTTTCCGAATTTTGGACCTGAATAGGTACACTGTGTGACTGTACCTACAATTAGGACGCATAAAACCTAACTTTTACGCTTCAATAACCCCATAAATCCATTTTCCAAGTCATTTCATGTCACTCAAATGATATAAATACCTACGACTCCTGAAAATACAAAATTAGCTAGCCGACGCGACGCGACGGGCGAATTTTGTTGAAAATGACGAAGCAGTTACTATACCACTGAAATGAGTAAGATCAGTTCAGTTGGTATCATTCATTATCTATATCAATCATTATCTATACCTACTAATCTAAATCTATACTTATACTATAAAGATGAAAGATTTGTATTTGTGTGTGTGTGTGTGTGTGTATCTTTGTTATGAATTAACTCAAAAACTACTGGACCGATTTCAAAAATTCTTACACCATTAGAAAAGCTACATTCACCCTGAGTAACATAGGCTACTTTTAATCCCGATACTTCCACGGAATCCGGACTTAAGCGGGTGAAACCGTGGGACGCAGCTAGTAATGATACATACTTGTAGTTGCAATTTTCAGCATCTGGCAACGAAATGTTGCCATTTGGAGGTAACTCATTAATATTTGATTGATGTAGTTTAAATTTGCTCCTGAAAATGAAACCTAATTAATACTTTATTGGTAGTAAATTTTTGCAGACATCATTAAATAATTAATGTTTTTTTCCCAGATAGGTATGGCATTTTGAAATAATAATAAGCATTGTCTGTATGTTTCTTTGATACTTTGACATTTTTAAGTTACTTTTTAATTACATTTTTCGGTGTTCGCGAAACTGATATAAAATAAAACACAACAAAAATCTTTTTTCGGTTTCAATTGTGTTGGTTTTTTTTTAGGATACTGAGTTTGATTTCAACTATGTATATAAATGTAGGCAAATATCTTTAATAATACATTCTCGTACAGGTACACCCATCGCTAATAAAACTGATGTCACATTCATCAAAGTTGTTTAACAAACTTGCTAGTGATTTCAACAGTTGAGCCCATTGAGCCATTCAGGTATTGTCTAACAATTTTTATGCACTTTGCAATAAAGTAACACTAGAGAAATTTAATTAAAACGAACTAAAAAGTTTAAACATCGTCCCTAAAATATTACACGTTTCTTTTTTGCTTTTATTACTCTAGCAACTGGTATCTACTTAATTTATAATTAACAACGCTGACTAATTGAATTTTACGACGCAAACTTCGAAGGAGCTTGTTGTGCAAGCAGATATTAACTTTTAGGGGTCAGGCTAAGGAGGTAAAATGAAAACATATTTTAACGATTATAGTTTATTTAAAAATTACAGACTGTATGTTTCATATCAAAAGAACTATTTACAAGTTTTCAAAATACAACTTAAAATACGAAAAATTATTATACATCACGGGTATCTTCTACAAAGAATTTGTCTCCTAGTGAGTTAAGATTTTCTTTTCTGAATTCAATAATAATTTATCTAACTTCAATTTAGTTTTTCTAATAAATTATTCATACCAACTACTTGCAATATTTTGCTACTTTTCTTTAACATCTAAAATATTGTTATATTTGAAATAAATGATATTACTAATCGAAGCTAAGAAAGCAGTGTTCCGATAATTTTAACGACTCTCTTCGCTGACTCGTTTAATTTCTCGTTTATCTTTGAACTTTTAATCTTTGTATTTTCTTCGCTTTCATAATAAAAACTTTTCTCGTTGGACAGAGGTTTATTAGATGATAGTAATTTGTTCAAAAAGACATTAGGATAGTGAGTAATTTCTTTACTTTTATTACTATTTTCTTTAATTTTAACGTTTTCTTCTTCAGAGTTGGCGCCGCGGGTTTCTGTTGCTAGTTCAGCTATAATTGTGTTTATATTTCTTTTTTTACGTACAGGAAGTCCTTTAATATCTTCATCGTAGTATTCAATTTCTGATTTCTTCCAACCACCTTGTTCTGCTTTGATCTGTTCGGCAGGGTTTGGTCTACAATGTATGAAAATGTGTCGTTAGATATGTTGTCTTCGGTATTCTAACTATAGTAGGTACCTATGCAATAGTCAAGATGACAGATTTTGAAAAAACAGTCCTATAAACGTATAATTTAGGAAAATATTTCTACAAACAAAGTTTAGATAAAAAAAACACGTTCCGTGAAACACTACAACTTTGCCCGCTTTTTATGTATTTCATTAAATATCTTCCAATCCGTTTGAAATATAAATATTCGAATTGGACCATCTGATAGTAAAATAGGTTTTCTCTGCACAAATTCGAAAAAAAAAAGAAAAAAAATTGATTTTATTTACTCAAAAACCATTAAAATACAGGCGGGCCAAAATATTGGAAGTTTTGTTGAGTTTGCCCACTTTCGTAAAATCTTTGTAACTTCGGCATTTTAAACCTTATTTTGTCCATTTTAAGAACATTGATAAATATATTAAACATTGATCCCGTTGTTACGTAGTAAAACAAGCACATTGTACTTTTATAGCCTCAAAATTCAGCGGGAAAAGTCTCAAAGATATTTTTGAAAAAACCCATATAAAGTGTGCTGCTAGAGGTGTCACTTTTTACCCGAATACGGAAAAAAGAGGGTTATGATTAAGATTAAATTAAAACATGATTACTTGTAAAAAATAACATTTATTAAACTTTTTATTGTTTTTAGTATGTGACTAAAAACACCGTAATTATTAAAATATGTTTTCATAAAAATCAACATTATCAAATGTCTGCTTCCTATTAACCTTCTATACCTACCTTTTCTTCTTAGTGATGCTACGGAGTTGAGTTTTATTGCTTATTCTGAGAAAGAGAAAAATAAAATAATTGTACTAGGTACCTACCTACTTAATTGAATTATAAATAATAAATAAATTAAATTTCTAATAATTTTTGTATGTAGCTCAAGGCTGTTTTATTCAGAAAATTTATTTTTTCAAGGAAAAATAGCATTCAAAAATTTCAAAGGAGAATAACAATCAAAGGAGAATATAGCATTGGAAGTTTTCGCTGCACGAGACGTGAACTTGCGTAGTCTAGTTGGAATAGACGTTGGGGTACTGACCCAAAGACGCGAGTTCAAGCCTCGCCGCAAGTGAAAATTTTTGAATGCTATTTTTCCTTGAAAAAATAAATTTTCTGAATAAAACAGCCTTGAGCTACATACAAAAATTAATAGAAATTTATAGTAATGGAAAAAGCGACATCTTACGTTAGTAATGAGTTAACTGTAAAGTTAACCATTACGACGCAGGTGTAAACAACTGGAAAGTTGTTCCTGTAGCGTTAGATAGATGGCGCTTTAACGAGCCTTAATCGTAAACAATCAAAGGAGAATATAGCATTGGAAGTTTTCGCTGCACGAGACGTGAACTTGCGTAGTCTAGTTGGAATAGACGTTGGGGTACTGACCCAAAGACGCGAGTTCAAGCCTCGCCGCAAGTGAACATTTTTGAATGCTATTTTTCCTTGAAAAAATAAATTTTCTGAATAAATAAATTAATATTTTACGACATTTCACACAGCGCCATCTAGTCCCAAAGTAAGCAACTAGGCTTGTTTGTACTATGGTAACCAGACAACGGATAGAATACATATATACTTTTTTTTTTGTAAATACATACTTATTATACATATAGAAACACCCAAATTCAGTAGGTACATATTCATGCATAGGTATCTGCATCATAAATTAACGGGGTTATTAAATTAGGGGTAAATATTTTATATACGACGTATTAAGTCGTCTTAGTTTGGTGAAAACCCTAGCTGTAAAAAACTAATGGGCAAAGTCGACAAGAGTGTTTCCGAAACATACGGATGACATTGCCCATCGATATATCTTTAATTCTATTAACGATTTTACTCTGAATTATCGACCTACGTTGCTTACTAGTTACACACAAACAGTATACAAAAAATTACTAACCTGCTGTCACTCCAATTGTGACTTTTTGAAAAAGTTTTTTGACGTTATTTTGGCCCGCAAAATACACGACTCACTTTGACACTGTCTGACACGCAACTGAAGAGGTTATCGAGATTTTCCGTTACTCAGGGTTAGCATGAACATAAATAATTTTTCTACCACATAATTAAAAATAGCAAACATCGATTATAAAATCGTTTTTTCAAAGAAAAATCGAACAGTGACGGACTGGGCAAAGCGACACGCAAAGGGCAAAGTTGTAGTGTTTCACGGTTTTAGTTAACAGATTTAAAATTTATCCTAAACGGTCGTGGGTGGTATGCTAATGTAAACACTTCTTTTTGGTTTCTAGACGCTAATTAAATAATTTTATTTATTTGTGTAAGAAGTATTACCAGTGATGCATTTTACGGCAGAAAATACTTGTACGTAATATGGTACTTAATAGTACGGTCCATCACGGCAACACATCAATCTACAAAAAAGTGTTCGCCTGCCGCTTAACTTAACCCCGCGGACTTCTGAATTTCCTACTTTTATTTAATCAAAATAATTATCTTAATAAATAAATAAATGCGTGTTACGTATTCAATAATTAAATCAAATACTGTCATCAATCCTATTTATCTATTCTAATATTATAAAGAGGTAACGTTGGTAACATGTATGTATGTATTTTCCGGGTAATCTCCGAAACCACAGAACCGATTTCAAAAATGATTTTACCAATTGAAAGCTTAATTATCAAGGAGTTACATACACTACTTTTGATCCCGATATTCCTACAGGATTGGGACTTACGCGGGTGAAACCGCGAGATGCAGCTAGTAATGACATAAACTTGTAGTAGCAATTTTCAGCATCTGGCAACGAAATGTTGCCATTTGGAGATAACTCGTTAATATTACGCGGGTGTAACCGCGGGAATTTGCTAGTTATTTATATTAGTTCTAACTTACCGTGGTAAATTAAATTTGTCGACTGGCATGTCTTCGTTAAATTTATCCATTTCCATTACAGTTTTTGGTACGTATGGTCTATCTGCGAGTCTTGTTGGTGGTTTGACCCTCGTATCCATGGCAACTGCTTTCGGAGTATGGCTGGGTCTCGGGTATGGGTAGGATGGCCGAGTCGGTCTGATAGGGCCCAAGTTTAGAGTAATGGGCTTAGGATATGTTGGCTTCTCGGCGAACTTTCGTTCCTCAGAAAATGCTTCCGGGAATGGAAGTTTAGGATCTAACCAGTTTTCTCTACGACCAATGTTTGGGCCTGGGACGGCTTTTCGAGCCGCTTCCAATCTATCCATGTCTCTGTTTGGTGGCTGGGGTATGTTATCAGGCCCGAATCCGAATTGCCTACGGAGGCTTAGAGGATTTATGGTTGCATCAGGACCATGCTCTAACCTTACCCCTGCGTAGTTAAATGTTGACTAAAATAAAAAATATAATGCCTGTTGAGACTGGAAGTAACTTATTTTAGTATTACCTATACTCATACAACACATTAATAAAAACAAAATAAAACAAATATTTAAGGGGGACTCCCATACAAAAAACGTGATTTTTGACATTAAAACGCAACGATACCGCGATGTATTTTTACCACTAGCGCCATCTAGTGAAGGAGTGATAGACTTGGAGTGATGCGTCCACGGATTGGTTGGTCTCGTGTTCGTTTTAGGGTTCCGTATCCAATGGTGATAGTGGTACAGTACCTTTCGTGCGCGAGTCGGACTCGCTCTTGGCCGGGTTTTTATTAACCACTCTGGGTCAATGTAGATTTCCGAGGTATAAATGACTTAGAAATGAACAATGAATATGACTTACAGCATGTTTATCGTTTGGATTACGCAATGCCTCGGCCTTTCTCATGTTAATCAGACCCTGGATAGCTTTTAGTTGATCCGGCGAACCGGGAGGAAAACTCGATTTTATCTGAAACGATCTGAAAGTTTTACTAAACTTGCACATTTCTAAAATTAAAAACTAATATTGCACAATCTACTGCTGGATAGAAAGATATTTATTATGGAACCAAACACTTATAAAACATAATTAAAATTAAAAACTAACTAAAAACTAAAATAAATCTATCACTGCTGGATAGATAGATATAAATGAGACTCAATGACTTGAATAACCCAAAAAAATTGGCTGCTTTTCTGGCGTCTTCAGCAATTGTACTAAAAGACACGAGAACAATTTCGGCGATTTTTCTTATCGTTTGATAAAAAAGAGACGAAAATTGTTGTCGATCCACAGAATGTTTCTCGTGCTCGTATGCTAAAACTGCTGAACTTTCAGACCGTACCTACGAGTATTTATATGAAATTGAAATACCATGTTCAATGCTAATACACTACTTAATATACAGTCTGCATTTAGTGAAATCCATTTAGGAAGCCGGGGTGAAAATAAATGAGTCACTGAATCTCTAATGCAATCAGTTCCAAGTTTTCGGTATCGAAACTGTGTTAATGCATTTAGAATACAGCTTTTCGAGTTTATTATTTTGGATTATGGTATTTCGTGTTGCTAGGGCCTGTGGGATTTAGCAATGGGGCAAGGGTTCCACTATGAAAATAAAAGGCGATGCGTAGGTAGTGCTAAAGGTGCTTTAATTAGGGGTAAGCTACGGCCTTGCCCTTGACAATCCACCAGCCCAAGTCTGGAAGAAAGAAGGGTCGGAACTTGTTCTACTTTCATCTTCCCATCTTCAAAGTGAAAATGCTGTAGCACTGCAGATCTAAGATAGACAAGTGCAGAGGAATATATTAGAGCGTGAAATCATGCTCTTTGTAAACTCGCATGGCGTTTCTTCCAAAAAGACGTAAGTAGGTTGCTGTCAGGCAGGCAGGTGGCCTTAATAATATTGTCAAATCTATTTACAGTCATCATCATCCGAGCGTTGTTCCCGGTTGCATCTCTCTCGAGAGCCCGGGGTCCGCTTTCCTACTTTTACGTCTCCACTTCGCAAATCAAATCTATTTAGAGTAAGTGTGGTCAACGATGACTTACCTCCTGTGTCAGCCACAAACAGTTAAGGATTTAAGCGGATCTTGCTTATGCTCTCGAGAGGCAAGCAACCAGGAACATTGCTTAGATACGAAGGATATGGGCAAGTCATGGTTTTTCTTACCTCTCCCATCTGCCTGTCGTTGGTGACTGTAGTTCTTGTAGTTGGCTGGTAAGCCGTAATTTTCATTAATCCCCCTTCGTATTTGTAGTTATCGTTGGACTTTAAAATGGAGTTGTCTAACCTCCTACCGGCCCTTCTTTCTGGTACAAAATCTGAGTCTTCGGGGGCACCGGTCATTACTGTAAACGTGAAAAGTATTAGGGTTGTATCTTTCAAAGTACTTAAAATTTAACTTAAAATGATCCAGCCGTATTTTCGATGATACATACAATTATCATCTGCGATGTGGCCCTTGATCGGGCCGCCACCTCGTCTGCGCCATTCAGCCTCGTCGGATATTTCGTCGTCAAAAATACCTCGCTTTAGGTACACGGACACGTTTGTTTCTGTAATAAAAGAAAGGAACACACTTTTAAAACTACACAATTTCCGTCCATCATTATTATTAGACACGGGTCTAGATCGCTTTATTAATAATCCGGTGTGATCCGTTTGCCGAAACGTCGAGGTAATTAAAACAATGATTATCTATAACGCGATCTACTCCCCTGTCTCATAATAATAATGATGAAAAGAAAGGATGGTTCATAGTTATTGCTCCATTATGTGAAGTAGGTACCTTTACCTAGGGCAAGACTCCCGCGCCGTGGCCTATTTCAAATAAGTTTATAATGATAACATAATACGTATTATATAAATTAAATTACCGCTTTGTATATACCTAATTGATCGATCGAGCGAAGCGTCTCTGCCTTAAGCCAAGCAAATCTGGCATTTACTTTCGTCTGTCACTATGTAAGTTAGTAGATTTGTTGATTGTAGTGTAGGTTTTCTTCTACAGGTTAAATTTTTGAACCGATCTTGACGAACCTTGGTATAATTTTGGACATTTATAACATTTGTGTAGATATTAACAGTGCATGTAACTGTTCCTAATTGGCATAGGCATAGGTAATTAAAATAATAGTATGTTACAGTAGTTTCTGTGACGCAATGGCATACTGTGATGTGTGTCGATTATTGATTAGTAAACGTAACAAATAAAAATATAGACCAGCAAGTCACTGCGATAAAAGTTTTAGTTCACTAATGGAAGTTTTCAAATAGCTGGCAGTTAGCCGATAGCTTAGCTCAGTTTATGAGCTGAGCAACGGAGATTACTCCATAAATCCTTTATCCGGTGCTGTTCAAAACACAATCCGCTACTTAACTGATGAGAATGAAATAAGGGTTTAAAGCTGATTCCATTAGGAAACTAATTGGTGTGTAATATTTATATTACCTATCTACAAATTTCATGATAGACAAACCAAAACAAAAAAAGGAAAAGTTTGGTTTAGTATAACATGCGTGTGATTCTATCCATACGGAGGTTACCTGGAAGAGACTGCTCTCAGTGGTAAGGCCGCCTTTTGTGCCACTCTAGATTAAGATTTTTATTTTATTTTAAGAGTATCTAGCATAATAAATAAAGCGTTCTATCTTTTTATAGGACGCATTGTGACATGGAAGATTACAAGATTTTAGCACTCTACCACCACACAGCATTGGTACTTTACTCTTTTTGGTAGATCATTGGTAGAATGGAGTACTCATTTTAGTACTCTACCAATGATCTCCAAATTGGTCTACCAAATTGCTAAAACTTTTTAAATTCTACCTATGGACATGAACACTAAGCATAAACATTTTGTGAGAATAGAGAGATAGTAGAGATCCGAGTAATGGCACAAATACCTGGGCTGGACCTGTTTGACCTGTTTGAAAGTTTAGGTTATATTTTAATCTTGGAGAGTTAAAATTAGAATAGGCAAATAAAGCATTAGTGTTCGCTAAATATCGGAATACCCTGTATATAACAGGGTATTCCGAGGAGCAGGTATTAAGCCGAAAGGGGTTTGTTACCCCCTCCTCGGAACACCGTGTACCTATATAAAATTCAATGTCCTGACTGATCTAAATATCAACGCAAAGCCCAAACCGCTGGTCCTAGAGACATGAAATTTGGAGAGTGTGTTCTTTGTGATGTGTAAGCATTCACTAAGAAAGGGTTTTCGAATATCCCGAGGTATCGGGACTTACGCGGGTGAAACCGCGGGACACAGATAATTAAATTATATTATCAGATATAAATAATAATAAATAAATATTGTACGACGTTACACACAGCGCAATCTAGCCCCAAACTAAGCTCTAGGCTTGTACTATGGGACTAGACAACGGATATACTACATATTATACTTTTTTGTTGTTGTTGTAAATACATACATTTACATATGATACATAGAAAACACCCAGACCAGATACAAATATTTATTTAAAAGCATAAATACTTGCACCTGGCGGGAATCGAACCCGCAACCTCCTGCATTGCAGTCGTGCCTTCCCCCGACGCGCCACTGAGGTGAGACAGTATTCTCAGAATGCTTCAAATTAATATAATGTTTGTGTCTGTCGTGAAGGTAATTGATTGATAGACATAGCTGTGTCTGGTACTGTGCGACAATTTAATTAATCAATATCTACAACCCTTGACTGAATACATTATACCGTGTTCTAAGTTCTGCAAACAATTATTGAACAATTATTAGTTACCTATTCATTTAGCTGAACTTTGTCCAACTTAGTTTGTGATACATTTATGAGTATTAATAACTTGTTTAGCAATTGCCATATCTATCCTCGGCATAGAATAGGGTTACCCCGTCTCTTCCCGTGGGTGTCGTAAAGGCGACTAAGGGATTTGAGAGCGACTAGCAAAAGTCTCCCTCAGATCCGCGTGGTAGCGGATAAACTACTGGAAGGGTTGCTGTCAAGCAGGCGGCCAGCCGTAAAAATATTGCCAAATATATTTGTATGTATGATTTGGTATGGTCAATGATGACTTACCTACTAACTGTGCCAACCCCAAAAAATAAAACAAATTGGGGTTTAGCGGACCCCGCGCTCCCGAGAGGTATGCAACCGGGAACAACGCTCGGATGAGAAGAAGAATTAACATATCTAGCCTCATCATCATCATACTTAATAAAACGCAAGTGTAACTCACTGAGTGACTGAATGATGGACAACGTACAGGCTAAACGGCTGGGTGTAGAGACTTGAAATTTGGAACATAGGTTTTTTAGGGGTTGAAAGTGAGCACTAAGAACCGATTTTTGGAAATTCCACCCCTAAGGGGGTAAAAATGGGTTAAAGCGTTTGTATGCAACTTCGTAACGGCTTGACCTAGAAACTTGAAATTTGACACAGAGATTGATATGGGGTAGTAAGTGAATATCTAAACATTTTTTTTCCAAAATTCAACCCCTAAGAGTGTTAAATTGGGAATGAAAGTTTCTATGGGAATTGATTCAAAGAGATTTTGTTACTGTTTTCGGGGGTACGTACGGGGCTCTCTGATTGGTCTAAATGAAATCCAGTAGGCCATGGAATCAAAATGGCCGCCCTGTCAAGAGCTGTTTGACAAATACTAGGTTGCCTTCACTAACCAAGGAGTTTATACTAAGTTTCAGATTTTCTTCGTGGCGAAAGTTTTTTTTTTTAGTGGTGCGGTCGTATGCAGTTAGAATGGAAGCTACTACACGCGATCTATTATTCGAATTTGAGACTGAGTTTTAGTTTCGGTTTAGGATTTGGATTCGGTGTGTTTTTTCTTTTTTGACTACAACGTAGGTTTTAATTTCCTTAACCGATTTGTTTTTTTTTTATTTGAATCTGGATTTGTTTTTTTAATTTATTTTCCTTGGCATATTCCTATTCATTATTGATAAAATGAAGGATTTTGGTAGAGAATGGTAGGTTTTGGTAAAAATGGTAAGTTTGGTAGATATTGGTAGGCTTAGTAGAAAATGGTAGTTTTTGGTAGAATTGGTAGTTTATGGTAGAAAATATTGGGATGTAGTAGAAAATGGTAGGTATTGCTGGAAAATGGTAGGTTTGGTAGCAATTTAAATATTGGATGGAACCCGATAGAATTGGAACTAACCGAGGCCCGAAAGATTTCGGGTTACGCGTTATCACCATCGCCATCACTGGGTGCTTAATTTAAATAAATCTACCGATTTCAAATTTTGCTACCAAATTAAAAATTTCATTTTGAATATACCACGGAACCGGGTGGAATTAAAACTATCCGAAGCCCGACGGGTTTCGGGTTCCCACCTATTTTTATATAAAGAAACATTTACGTTTGCGAACAGCAAAAATCTTCACTTACTTGGCAGTGGCAGTTATTAAGTTCAAAGCAGTGACATTTTTGCATTTGAATTATAATAGATACGTACTCTAAAAATTCATAAAATTAATTTGTAAGTATTCATGTTCTTTGAAGATTTTACTGACATTTTCTTTTCCCAGATAGTTGTTGTACCTACCTAAGACTCTATTCAAAAGACTGGTACCTAATTACCTTTCAGATCAACGAACTCAGCCAGCGAGTAATTGTACCCCAAGGCGATACCCGACATTGACGATATCAAAAGCACGCAGCAGACCGCCGAACTTATGCAACACGCCATGAAAAACACCCACGCTCTGTAAACACAAACAATTACAAACAATTAGTGAATATTTTACATAATTACCTACTAGTGAAGAGACACACCGCAATAGAGTGGCCACATATTTTATATGCGGTTGGAATCTGTTTCGTAACTAAAATACTATTAATACAGCACACATTAATGAAAAATATTCGATTGTTTGTGCTGTATTTAAGGGTTGTATTTGCTGTAGGTAGGTATTCATCGTAAGTCGTGATTTCGTAAAAAGTCCGAGATAAAAGTAACTATTAAGTAAGTAGCAGTTTTTGCGTAAAGAAATAATAAAAAGACAAACTTTTGTATTAAAACGTTACCAAGATACGTAGAAGATACGATAAGTATACGTACGACTAATTCGTATGTTGTCTGCGCGATTTCAAAGTATATGGAAGATAGGATTGTTCGTAGATTTAATGTTTTTGGAAGAATGGGATTGTTCGTACGTCTCCGTACGTTAGCGCACGAATGAAATTCGGACGAAAACGTTTCCAAAGTGTGTCCGGCCGAACAGCACGCAACTACGACAATACAGGGTATGGTTGCCTGCTGTTTAGGACATACATAGTTTATGATCTTTTTATGATTAGTCCATTACCTTTCACTTTGGCAAATACACACTACACAGGGTAATAAATATAACCTATTATTACGTTTTTTTTTTTCATTTTTACCCGCCGTAACTTGTTTTGTTGATTGCTGAACCATTGATATATGTAAGTAGTTACCAACCAAGATTTATTATTGGTGTCTATGTTTTACATAATTTTAACACAATATATCTTTTACTAGCTGTATCCCGCGGTTTTACCCACATAAGTCCCGATCCCATGGGAATTTTCAAAAGTCCGTTTTTACTGAATTCCTATATCGTAAAAAGAACACTCTGATTTTCAGAACTCTGCTATCAGCGGTTTAGCCTGTGCGATGATAAGCCAGTCAGGATAAAACCTTTTATAGATAAATATAGATTTTAAAATACCTCTTGAGTACAACATTATTTTTCAAATTGAAATCCTTTCGTTTTTTTCATTTCAGAAAAAATTATTAATTTTCTTAGTAAAAACCGGCTCTAACTGAAATACAACAGGTGTTACTTCTCAAGTTTATTCGTCTTTGTGTTATTAAAGCTACATGGTATTTTAAAATATATTCATGTTTTACCAAGGTTTTCCATAGGAATATACTTAGGTATACTGTCGAAATATAATGTTCTATGTATATGATATATGTAACTGTTAAAACACGTTTTCGTATTCGAGTCCTATCTTTAGTAAATTTTTCAAGTATTGTTTGCCTGGAAGAGATCACCCTTAAGCGATAATGCCGTCTAATGTGCCACAGTCGATTTAAGTTTTTCTTTTATCTATCTAAAGCATTGATCTCAACCTTAACAGGAGACATGCGCAAAAGTTACATTCACGTGCATGTAACAAATCTATTTCCTACTAATATTTTGTGTAATAGTGTTAAAGTTTGTGAGTCTGAACCGATTGCGATGAACTCGATATATACTTACAAATAGATAGCTATCTATCTAAAGCATTGATCTCAACCTTAACAGTAGACATGCGCAAAAGTTACATTCACGTGCATGTAACAAATCTATTTCCTACTAATATTTTGTGTAATAGTGTTAAAGTTTGTGAGTCTGAACCGATTGCGATGAACTCGATATATACTTACAAACAGATAGGCTACTTTTATCCTGATATTCCCGCGGGATCGGCGCTTACGCGGGAATATGAGGCTTACGAGGATACAAAATCAGCAATGTATTAGATATTCTTCGTTGCGCTCCGGACTGGACTTACAGGACCCGCGTGAGTCCTGTAAGTCCATTTTTTGTTGGAGGAGACGGGGAAATCATGATTTTTGAGGTGATCAGAAACTATACATGATTGTAGCAGTAGCACAGAAGGAAAGAAGGTATATTTGCTACGAATAAACCGTAGCAAATTAACATTTTATTTTTAAAGTGTTTCTTACACCTAAAAAGTAAGTTTTTACCCCACTACTCGTCCCTTAGTCAAAAACAGGAAAAGAAACAGTCCCTAATTTCATCGCGATGCAACTAGCACTTGTGGCGCAAGCGGTTAGACGCATCACAATGAAAATAATAAAATGATGTATGAAAATAATGGGTTGAGGTTCAAATTCTGGCAGAATTTTTAAAAGCATTTTTATCAAAACCTGAAATATGGGTGTTAGGAAGAAAAAAATGTAAATTACCTCTGTACAAGATCCACTACCCAACCACAACAAGTAAATATACAACACATTTTACAATATCATTCGCCCGCGAAAAATGAACATTTAGAAACATGTACCAAAACTGATAGGATTACAGAAATTTTGTTGAAACAATAGAAAGAGTCAATTATTTTGACTCTCTCCTAAATGTTTTAGGTTTTCTGTTCATAACGGGGCGTTCATTTTACAATTTCATCGCAATTTACAGAATTCTAATTGTTTTAAACCATTTATTTACACAGTGATTTCAGAACAATTATTTGACAGTCTTTCTATGACTGCCAAATAGAATAATGTCATTATGATAATTGTATTAACCTCCATGGTACAGTACTCTTATACGGTATTATTAAAATACTAACTGCGTCCTGCGGTTTCACCCGCGTTAATCCCGATCCTGTGAGAATATCGGGATCAAAAGCCTAAGTTACTCCTCGATAATGTAGTTTTCTTTTGGTAAAAGAATTTTTGAAATCGGTCCAGTAGTTTTTGAGTTTATTCATTACAAACATACAGACACACACTCACACACACGCACACAAATACAAATATTTTCTCTCTATAATATTAGTGTAGATTATACACCAAATTATACACGCTATTGGGTTTTGTTGAGACCATTGGGCCCAGAACACTATTCTCCTTATGGCCCGGCCACAGTAACAGGAATTGCCGCCGTTGGCGTTGAACAACTATCGTCACGATAATTAACGGCATATCTCGGCAGTGCCAAGGCATTAGCGGCCATTGGACGTCCTTTTATTACGGCAGTTGTCCACGCGTCTTGTCGACGGTGCATCTGGAGGAGGATACCACGTCTTGCAGTTTTTTTCCCAGCGTATCCGCTGGGCTAAATAAACATACAAAAACTTTTATGCCTAGAGGTTGTCCTTTTTTAAATGAAGAAACAACGAATCCAATTTGAAAAGGTTTCCACCAAAATTTACACTACTACGTGCTACTTCTAACTACGTACTTCCTACGTAGATACACTACTGTGCAAAACCGAGGCCGAGGCCGGTCGCAAGTAAAAGAAGAGCTTTCATTTTCTTAAAGATCTTACTAATTTTACATTATTCTCGTAATTTGTTTTTCCTTATTGCTTAACGTCCTGCCCAAGTCTTGTCCTATTACATTTCGCCACTGAATAGGTACTTTTCTTAATTGAAAAGACTTTCTACTATTGTTTAAGTAAATGTTATTCTTGGAATGAAGTCACGACTTACAAAATAATTGAAGTTTTTTTTATGTTTGTGTAGAAGTTATAGCAGTACCTACAGACAAATGGCCGAACCATTGAATAGAGTAAAAATCCGTTTTACCAGTTGAAATTCAACTTGTTTACTTATAATATAACTCAAGCACCTATTAAATTTTAATGCTACCATTATAGAATGCTCGAAACGAGTAGACTGTGCACTAATATAGTATAGATACATATTTAAGACCATTGTATCTTCATAGTTACGCAACGCTTGGCGCTGACATAACTTGGATGGGTGACCGATAATTTGGGTGGCACAAAATCATTTTGCTCGAGCTCCTCCGTGCTTCGGAAGGCACTTTAAGAAGTTGGTCCCGGTTGTTATCTCTGTTAGCAGTCATTAGGCTATGTTAGAGGCCTTAGGGCTACTTGAAAACTCTAACTCTAGGTGAGCCACACCACTACACGGAAAGGCGAATACCTACACAGTTAGAAAAAAAAATCTAATATATTTTGTAATTAGACGAATGTATGTGTAGAAATTCAACGAAATCACGACTTTGCGACTATAAGAAATATGTTTTCATTGTGAGAGAGAGCAAAGTGGGGACTTACGTCTTATTTATTTTCTGTTTGTCAACTTTGAAAGCAATAAATCGGGAGAAAAACTCGATATCTACAACGTACAATGAAATGTTGTGCTATAACAATATTCGTTTAGTAACCGAGTATATTATGTGTTCCCATGTGATATTCTTCGATACGTATACTGTTGTCTGATCCACACAATTCCATTATCACGTTTTTCATATATCTGGTAAAGCTTACATAACTTGTTTACCTCCATTTATATAATATCTAGGTATACACGTACCGGCAATGCCTTTTGTCAGACCCCGTGACGTACTATAAATATTGTTACAAATTATACCTCTTGGTTCTTGTATATTTGGGAACATTGGAGCAACGTGACTTGAACACCCAAATTCGTGCAAATAAATATTATGATAAAATTATGTACTTGTAGTATTCCGGGCACGAGGCTGGCAGCTATAAACAATGGCTGATGAGGCTTTCAAATTACTTGGTAATTTGTCTACTTATTTTCTAATGGCATCGCCTTGTAGTTTCATCAGGTTATGTCCTGAGGCCCTACTTTATTTCGTCATTTAGGAATTATCGGTCGATTTGACCGATAAGTTTCTTCGACAGTTTCAAACAAATTTGAATATCGAACGTCAGAAATTATCGGCCGAAAGAAACGCAGCCCTGCTGGTCCCGTGGAAATATCAGGATAAAATGTTACCATGTTTCATGGGTCAATGTATTAAAATATCAAGTTTCATCACAATCGGTTTGTTAATTAACTCTTTAATTATATACCTTCTTCCAACAAACATTCACCTAAACTTTTCTAGGTCTAAGTATGTATTAACTAAGTGAAATTATTATGTCGATAGAAGAACCTTGCTTAAATTGGTTGTTGTGCAAAACGGTGTCAAAAAATTTACATTAATTCGACAGCTGCCTTTTTCGCTCTCGCCTAAAATGTCATAAATACCTACATAATATCGGTGTTGCTAAAAACTCAAGGTAACTTACCCTGACTTTTTTATGGCGGAATTTTATTATGGCTCATAGAACTTGCATAAGAAGCTTCAACAAAATTGGTTGAATAATGCATCCTGTGGAGGAGAAGGAACTAGTCTACATATATACCTACCTACATACTGACAGACGAAGGCTTTTGTTAGACTTGAAGCAGAGACTCTTAGCTTGCTCGGTCAATTATAATTTACCCAAATGAACCCTAAAAATCCTAAATTTCCTCTCAGCTTTCAATAAAGGTTTCATCAAGGTTTTCATTAAAATTAAAATTAAACAATTTCATGTTTACTGATATGATGGATGCGTGAGATGATAAGTAAAACAGAAATTTTGACGAAAAGGAAAAAAATGGAAAATAATGAATAAGGAAGGTAATATTTTGTTAAACGAAAATATGTTTGTTAGAAAAGATGTATGCGGAATCATGGATACACCTACTCATATGTAGGTACATAGTCTAATTATTTACTTCATACAAGATGACTACTACCGAGGTATTACTCGCAAAAACACGAGAAAATGCTTTCCTAATATCGACTTGGCGGTGGCTTAGGTACCTAGGCTGTGGTAAAGCGGCTAACGACTGATTCGGATTACCAGTAGTCGCGTGTTCGAATTCCGCCGGAAACGAATATTTTTGGACGCATTTTTTCAGAAACCAGTGGTTTTAATGAGCCTTCTTTGATTTTTCATGATATAAAAAGTGAGAGTTTTGAAGCAAGAGCAAGATGTATGCACTTATATGATTTTAAGTTAAAAGGATTACAAAAACTGAGTGCTAATTTGTAATAAGAATGGTGTGGAGAAAATTACGTCCAATTACTAGGTTAAACCTGTATTTAGGACTCCAGGGGCCTGACTTTGTAAATTTGTTGCTGACAAATCTCGATTGAAATTGTTGATAACACTCCATTTCCAATTGATTTTTTTGATTACACGTCATTTTTCACGTCATTCAGTCGCTAACAAATTGCCATTGTAATTAAAACTAGCTTGGGATTATACAATTGTAGTCGTCGTATTTGGATGGTAGGACTGGTTATTAATTATTTATTAAGGTCATAGCCCACTTACACGACTCTGCTCCCACCCGGCAGAAATAATTTATGTAATTCAAATATGGGCTTTAAATATTGCGCTTTAGATATATTTTACACTGACTGACGAGCAGTCTGACGGCGGAAAGCTCGCTGAAAGCGAGCTGTCTGCTAATTTATGATGCCAATGTAAAATATATCTAAAGGGCAATATTTCAAGCCCATATTTGAATGATATTATTTTTGCCGGGTGGGAGCGGAGTCGTGTAAGTGGGCTATGACCTTTAGTCAGCTATCACTGGATCCTTTCTTAATTTTGTTAGGTACCGGCATAGCAGATGATCGGTATCTTCGTTGTCTAGGCTAAATAAGTAGGTACTCTCTTTGTGATTTTGAGTCTTATAGTTATTAGCCACGTCTCTGCGCCATACTTAAGTGTTCCATAGACGCATCGTTTAATAATATTTTCATTTTCATGACCTATCGGTTTTTTCGACCCCGATAAAATTGTATTGCTTTCATTCCTACCATTATACCCGAGGCGAAAATACAAACAAAGTAATGCCATATTGCTCAGTTAATTATTAACAAAAACGTAAGCGATTTCTGTTTTATCGTTCGCCGGATGTAGATGGGGTGGGCGTAGTTTCCGGTGTTACCTTGAATAGGGTTGACAGAGTCTTAGAATAAGGTTTTATTATTTTGTAACGAATGTAATTTTAAAATTATTCCGTAATAAAAGTAAAACAAAACACTTGTCTTTACAGTTAAGTAAAATCTAAAAATTACGTGACTTTCTGATGAGAAGGTGTTTAGGGTAGGTACTCCATGTACAGTACATAACGATTTCATTATTAACAGACTACCTACACCCCGCGGTTTCACCCGCGTAAGTAAGGATCCCTCGGGAGAATCATCAGTAGCGTGTTTATTTGCAATCAGTGATCAATATTCTTTCTCCATAATTGCAAATGAAAACAAAACTACTCGACAAATACTATGTCTGAAATTTTGACTGTAATCATTGTAAGATGGCGCTACTTGATGGCAATTTTACGTCGGTGCCCTCAGTCGGTAAATACAGGGACTTATCATACAGCCCCCGGACAGTAACTTACAGCATAATAACTACATTTATCTAATTTTCGTTTGTTATTTCCTCAACACACTGTGGCAACCCTGCATACATAATATTTCCGTACCGTATCAACAAGTGGAGACGGAGACGGGAAACTGGTGTCGTCCCGGCAGACTTATACATGCTACGTACGTGACCTCGGCAGTAACCTGAATAGGTTCCTATCGCTCCATAATGGACCCACCCCACTATAAGGTTTTATCTTTCACAGTTGATGTGGATTTTCATTCCTCAAGATGAGAAAAGTTTGAAGAAGGAAGACAAATAGAGCTACGAAGACGTTACGTGTTGCGTTTTTTAAGCTTCTAGCTGTGCTTCGTGGTTTCACCCGCGTCCCGATACCGTGCGTGGGAGTATCGGGATTAAAAGTAGCATATGTTACTTCTGTTTAGAAGTTTCGGAGTCTATTCTTTACTTTTTTTTACATTAAACCCATTTTTCGGTTTTAATCCCGTGTTTATTACTATTAGCATTGTTTCAATGCTCAACGTTTCGAGACCTTTACAGGTCTCTTCTTTATGATACCAGAGGAGGAGGAATCAATCCTGAAATTTCAATCCAACATCGCGAAAACAGAAGAAAGATCTTAATATTTTTTATATCAGTATAGATAGATAGTATAAAATAGTCTAGAAGACCTATGAAAGGTCTTGAAAATGTATCGGTATCGTTTTCCTATAAAAAACAAGCGTCATCCAGCGTTTTCACTGGCGTGTCCCGATCCAGTGGGAATTTCGGGATAAATAATATATAATATGTTGGTTGTTGGGTACCTCTACCTAACTACCCACACAACTTCGAAATGAGCCAAATTTTCCTGAAACTACATAAGTTTTCATTACAGCACTTTCACTAAGTGAGAAATAAAATATCTAGCTAGCCTCGCCTCGCGGATTTCCCCGGCGGATTATATCCTTGATTTTAAGCGGACTTTATCTGTAATAACAAGCTAAAAAACAGATAAAATCCTGTATTCATCAGGGGCTTTAGCTACCTACCTTATTATCAAGTTCCTATCAAACGATTCTGTAGTTTTTGTTGTGTGAAAGGTGATCATTTTTTTTTATATAAGAAAGTTTTTTGTATGTATCCGAGTTTTACTTTACATATACACACACACAAAGTCATTTCTAATATTAGCAAGGCGTACCGCTATCCTAATATTGGATAAAGCCTACCTTTAAGAGGAGTATATACGCCAACGACCTTGAAACTGAAAATCCTTGTCGGGCTCATCGAAAATAAAATTGTTGATTATTTCATGACGGAATGTCGTAGAACTTTTTTTTGTGCACAGATTGTAGGCGACATTGTTTCCTACATTTTGGTGTAGTTTTAAGACAAGAACCTCCTATTGGTGCAAAGCCTATCCAAATTTTAGACAAAAAATGTCTGATTTGGCTAAAATGTCGATAGGCTTCAATACGTTTCGACATATTTATGGAAACTGACATTTTTGAAACTGACACACAGACTTGGGAGTTTGAGGCTAAAGATCTTAGGGAGTCATTGAACTCAGCGCTCAAGAAATATGAATCATCACAAAGTGTTATCAGTGAGTATTCATTGGCTATGGATGCCCTTGTTAAAGATCTTAAATACAACGCAGATCGATATGATTCCCTAATGGCTTCTCAAACATGTCCATGCCCACACGTTGACCCGACTCCAACAAGCAGTTGTACTAATGATAATCCCTCATCGGTTGAGTGTGACAGTTTCCATAAGACAGCACATTTAAGTAAAAGTAATATAAATACACAAAATAAATTAAATAATGTAAGCCAAAGCAACCTCCTTCTAAACCAGCCGTCAATTTTAATGTACTCCGACGAAATCGCCAACATATGGGCTCAAAATTAAATTTGTTATTAAAGGAACAAATAATAATAAATAACTGTTTTCCTAATACTTGTTTTAAAAATATAATAAGAAAAGTAATCAATTCAAAAAATTCTTTTAATAATGCCTCAAAATTAATTATTTTAGTGGGAGATAGTGGCAATGTGGACAGAAAAGAACTGTTATCTTACTGTGACTCCCTTAACAATTTAAATGTAAACAAAATTGTAATGTTCACATTCCCCTACATAAAAAACATGCCAGAAGCAGAAAACCACAAAAGGTACATGCTAAATTGTATGTTACATACCATAGCATGTAATAACAATAAATTTGACCTCATTGATTCTAACTCTATTGTTAGTAATTATTATTATATGACAAAAGGTAAATACTACCTTAATAATAGGAGTAAACGACAGATAGCTTGTTCGCTATCCTATTTTTTAAATATTTCAGCCAAGAACTTGGCTAATAACCAGGCTGTCTCTATTGAGCAGTATGACATTTTGAATAGTGACACTTCTGATGAAAACCTTTCATCGAATAATTTAAATTACAATCTGAGACAATAGAGGTATCCTCTAGCTCATTAGTGGTAGAAAATAATAAGGACATTGCTCAATTTTTAATAGCATTGTCCAAAAAGTCAAATAATAATGGTTACCTAAATAAATGCCCTCAATCAAATAAAATTAAAAATAATACTAAAATTAATTGTAATATAAACCTGGTGCATCTAAACATTGATCGTTTGACAAAGGGCAAGATACTAACACTGGAATTATTCATGAACTCGGATAATATTGATATTGTATGTTTAACTGAGCATCACCTGCGGGCACACGAGCTCATGTTTAATTTCAGCAATCACCAGGTCGGTAGCGCATTCTGCAGAAAGAGCATGGCAAAGGGGGGATCTCTTGCCTTATTAAATAAAAATTTAGTATTTAAAGAAAGAAAAGATGTTGTGTCTCTCTCTGTAGAGAGTGTCATAGAAATAGCTTGTGTGGAATTGGAGCAATTAATAGTGGCTAGTGTATACAGAAGGCCTGTTGATGATAATTTTAACGTATTTATTGAAGTACTTGATGCTTTGCTAGGAAAGTTATCTAATTCTAAGAAACAACTGGTTGTATGTGGTGATTTTAATGTAAATCTCTTTAGAGTTTATTCTTTTTCAAATAAACTCCTAAATTTATACAACACATACAACCTGTCCAATGTCTTCCTGGAGCCTACTAGAGTAACGGATACTTCGGCAACATGTATTGATAATATCTATGTTTCAGAAAGTGTAAATATAAACAGTAAATGTGTTTTTAAAAAAATTAATTCTGATCACTATGGTCAATTAATAAATTTCGCCATCGTTATAAAACCTATACCTAAGAGGAAGATAACCTATGTACCAATAACTTTAGCTCGTCTTGAGAAATTAAAATTAAATTTAACTAACATTATACCATTTCTTCCGTGTGAAATGGATCCAAATGTATTGTATAATAATTTCTTCTCGGTACTCAATGACCAATTTAAATCAATTTTCACTCCTCGAACAATGGTAGTTTCTAACAAACGCGAATTTAGTGACTGGGCAACAGTTGGAATCCATCGAAGTAGACAAAAACTATATGAGCTATACGCGGAAAGACAGTTCAATTTTTCAGAGGAGTTTAAGGTTTATGTTAAAAATTATTCCAAAATATTTCACAGAGTATGTGTGCTTGCTAAATGTTTTTCCATTGAAACAAAAATCAAAAATAGCAATAATATAATTAAAGACTCTTGGAAAATTATAAATGCTGAAACAGGGAGAACCACAGCTAAAAATAGTACATTTAAATTAAAGATAGATAATAAGATAATCATTAATGATGTAGATGTTGCAAGCGAATTTGAATCCTTTTTCACAAGTATACCTATTACTTTGACAAAAACTTTGAACTCCTCAACCCCCATTGCAGAATCTTTGTTAAAAAGTCATGTACTCGAATGCAACACAAAATTTAAATTTCAACATGTAAGAAATCATGATATTATGGTAAGCCTTAAGCAAATAAATCTGAAGAAGACTAAAGATCTATGGGGGATCTCCGTGCCTATTGTAAAGTCTATTATTGAACATATTGTGCCAGATTTAGTCATGATTTTCAATAGGTGTATTGACTGTGGTGTATTTCCTGATCTAATGAAATTAAGTAAAATTACTCCCTTATTTAAATCGGGTAGTACGTCAGATCCCACTAATTTTAGACCAATTTCTGTACTACCATCACTTAGTAAAATCTTTGAAAAAAATATTTTAAACCAACTTTTAAAACATTTTCATGATAATAATATTCTCCACAATAAACAGTTCGGTTTCAGTAAGGGACGTTCAACTACTGATGCAGGTATTGCATTACTTCAAAGTATATATAAAGCCTGGGAGGAGTCACACGATGCCTATGGGGTGTTCTGTGACTTATCCAAGGCATTTGATTGCGTTAAACATGATACATTGATCATGAAACTACATCACTATGGTATTAAAGATAGCGCTCTGGATCTTATTTCCTCCTATTTGAGCAATAGGGTTCAGTGTGTCGATGTCAACGGAAAACGATCCCCCGGCTCTCCTGTAACAATGGGGGTTCCTCAAGGATCCATATTAGGACCATTCCTGTTTTTAGTTTATAATAATGACCTACCTTACCTAGTAAGGGACAAACATGAGATAGTATTGTTTGCAGATGATACCTCATTGGTATTTAAAGTTAAAAGACGTCAATTAAATATAGACGACGTGAACAATGCTCTCTCTAAAATAGTATATTGGTTCAATACCAATAATCTTTTACTGAATGGATCCAAAACAAAATGTATTAAATTCACACTTCCTAATGTTAAACATGTCAAAACTGTAGTGAAAATTAATAACGAGGAAGTCGAAAAGGTTGAGAAGGCTGTCTTTCTAGGTATAACTCTAGACTCTAAGCTTCATTGGGGCCCACATGTGGAAGCTTTGTCCGCTAGACTAAGTTCTGCAGCTTACGCTGTTAAGAAAATTCGTGAATTCACAGACATTAAGACTGCCCGCCTGGTCTATTTCGGCTACTTCCACAGCATTATGTCATATGGCATCCTGCTGTGGGGGTGTGCTGCAGATATTAAGGATATCTTCATTTTACAGAAGAGAGCAGTTCGAGCTATCTACGGGTTGGGCCCTAGAGAATCACTTAGAGAAAAATTTAAAGAAATAAATATTTTAACAGTATATTCACAATATATTTACGAAAATCTTTTATACGTCCATAAAAATAAGGACAAGCTTGTTAAAAATCGGGACATACATTTATTTAATTTAAGAAATAAAGATGATCTAACTGTGCCCTGGAGTAGGCTCCAGAAAATAAACAGGTCCTTCTCTAGCTCATCTATGCTCTACTATAATAAGTTACCCAAGAATGTGTGTGACATGTCCATTAATAAATTTAAAACATATATTAAAAGCAAACTGTACAGGATGGCATACTATAATACATCGGATTATATTAACGATAAAAATCCATGGAAATGAATACTTTATTGAAAGACGGGGACAGACAGGGGCACGGTCGCGTTCGCGAATGCTTGGTTCGTTCGGCTCGGTTCGGTTCGTCCTGGGGCGTATTCATGGAGTTCTGTGGTAAAGTAGCAGGATAAGTTATGGAAAGGAGTAAATAGATGGTTCTACCTACGAATTTTATAATAAAATTCTAGAGTGTAGGAAAGGAATGCAAGGCTGGCACCACAGAACTCTGATGGTGGGTCCCGGGGCGGTTTGGGCGGTGTTGGGCGGGTTGTGTGTTTGTGGATGAGATAGTGTTTTAAGTAAATATTTTTTTTTTTTTTATGTTTATTATTTTGTATATTATAACTTATTTGAACAGATAGACAGACAGACAGAGTTACTTTCGCTCTTGTAATGCTAGTAAGGATTATTATAGCAAGTATGGATTATTGCTCCAGTTCCACTTCTCTTCAATAATATTATATATGCGACAATGTAAATCACATGATTACTGCAAAAAAAAATATACAAAAAAAAAACCCTATGAGTTTCTTGTGTCTTCTTCTCATGTCATGGAGGTCGCGATCCGAAGACATAGTAGAGTAGATTAAATAAAAAAAAAATGACATGTCAAAGAGATATCTTGCTAATATCCGAATGAATAAACGTACTTTGATTTTTGATTTTTTTTTTTTTGAAACTGCACTAAAATATCGGAAACAATGTCGCCTACAATCTGTACACAAAAAAAAGTTCTACGACATTCCGTCATGAAACAATCTACAATTTTAGATGCGGCCGACATGGATTTTCAGATTTTCAGAATAGGGCCCTTAAAAGATATTTTCGTTTAAGAAAACATGAAAAAGCTACGTCATGAATTCCAAGTGAAATTCCGGTCATACGCACATGTGGGGTGTCTGCCTGCCGTCCTACTTGTAGCATACTCTCCTACGGTAGGTACATTACTTGAAATGGGTTTTGTTTAATATTAAATAAACTTAACCTTTTGATTCAAAGGAAGGCATACCTAATACCTACCTGTCTAGTTTAAAAGCTATTCTACTCAACGATTTTAAATTTTGGCACAAATAAAAGACCCGACAACAACCAACAAACTTGTTCTCGCTCTTTCTCACATTAATTATCTAGTAACAAAAGTAGTTCAGTCTGTGAAGCGATTGTATTATAGTTAAAATTATAGATCTACCAGAATCTCATATATGTATAGCATGAGAAAAAAACGTGATTTTTATATGTCAATGTCATCTACATCTGTCGTAGTTTTGTTACGTTAGGTATATACATTGTTTACGTTACATTAAAGTATCAAAATGGTATAATCCGATTACCTAAGGGTTGCACCATAAAATATTTACCCTTTCTGCAGAAAGGGTAATCACCCAATAATCATTACCCATTACCCAATAATCACTAGGGTGTCCCAAAAAAATCAAAGTCGATATTTTTTAACGCATACCCTCTTAATGTATTTGTATCATGTCAAAACTAGTGTAGGTCAAATTTCATGCAATTTGATCAACGGTAACCCGTGCTGACTTGCATCGCAATGTTTCAGTACTAAATTGTTCTGAAGTTACCTAGTTGATCGCGCTCTTCGTATCGAAAAGTTAAAAATAGCTCTTTGATTTTGTTAGACTTATTATTTTTCATCGTCCAACATGTCAGTGGAATTGCGTAGCTCCAAAAATACATATATTTTTATTAGAAATCTCAAAACATCCAGATAACGGGTGCCACTATAATATCCGTGAAGTTCATATATCTGTCAATGAAAGTGCGAAACTTACTATTCGTGAGCGCATTTTATTCTAGGAGAAGGCAAGAATACCTATCAAATCATTACTGAACTGCGTAAAAAATAATTAACCATCTGTGGCAAGACAAAAATGCTAAGAAAAGTAAAGATAGTTTTAAGCGGCGTTGGGAGTAATTTGTAAACTAATTTTAACAACTTATTTGGTATCGCACACGCCGATGAATTGCAACTCAACAAGTATTGAAGAAGATATGATTTTCTTTTAGATTTTCCACAATTTTGCTAAAGTTGATAAAATATTGAAGGATTAGGAACGGACAAGACTCGGCGACTAAAATTATTCTCTAACGTCTAAGTCATCGACAGAACCTTTAACGGAACATGAGTGCTATTTTTCTAGTACGAGCTTGGTAGCCGAAGAATATTTGAGGACTAAAGTCTCATACGAGCAGCTCAAAAATGTCAAAATATGAATGAGAAAAGACTTCATTACACCAATATTAGTAGGCGCTTTAGATAGATGTCAATTGAGCATGAGGGATTCAGTATATATTCTTGAAGCCACTATCGAAGCTCTGAGTCATAACGTTGACGAATCTGCTATTAGTAAGTTTCAATTCAAAGAAAACTTACTAATGGCAAACGAAAAGAACGTGCAGAAGCGAAAAAACATGATTTTCAAGATGAGGTGCCTGATGTCGTGATGGTTCTTAGGATGGAAAGCTGTTGCCTGCTCTAGATGATGGAAAATCAAAATAAGAACGTTTAACTATTGTTATTTCCTACAGGAACTGAGAAGAGAGATGCCAAAAATCATGCGAAGCGGAGACGCAAAAGCAGGAAAGCGGAGCTTAGGCTCCCAAAAGTAATGCAACCGGGAACATCGCTGAGATGATGATGATGATGATAAAATATGAAAAATAACCTTTAAATAAGTCATTTAAATATTATAATTAAGATAAGCAGATTTTGGTTTCATTTTTACTAGTTTTTTGGATTTCTAAATTGAATCTCTCTATTCCGCAGTACTGATTTGTTCAGATAAACTTCAAAGTCAAGTCGGCACGGCTTATCCTTGTTCGATCGTAATAATATTTCATATTTAGGTAATTAGGATCATGTCGAAAAAATATAGAGGGTATGAGTATCGAAAATCGCAAAAAAAAAATTTACCCCTTATAGCCTGGGACACCCTAATAATCACCCATCAATAATCATTATGGACACCACATCTATTAATATAAAATTCAAAGTCCTGACTCCGTCAATTTCATACTCATAGTACAAGCCTAGTGCTGTCGCCGTCGTGCAATTTTTATTTTAAATTAAATACTTATGTAAGTATATGTTTAGGTTACAATATTATTAAATAACGGGGTATTTACCCTGTTTAAATTTGTTTTTTAACAGAGCTCGATTTTTCGCCAATAATTTCAACTGGCTTGTTCACGAGACAAACATGGGTTTAAACATGGTAAATACCCTTTTATTTAATAATATTTGTAGTGAAAACAACCATGTAAGTTTAAAATCGTACATCTTTAGTTTAATTCCTTTGGTACACATTTTTGTACAAAAGAGTGAGTAAATGTTTTTACCCAGATATCTTTGTGCTCGTACATTTGAATACTTTAGAGCTTCATAAAGCCGCGGGATCCCTTTTTCGAGTTCACATAAAAATTCAAGCGAAAATGTGTTACTGGGTTTTTAAATGAAGGACTTCGTAGATATAGTAACCTAGTGAGCACGTATTTTTTAACTAAAACGTCTCAAAAATGCTTTAGAATTGTTAGATATTTCTCGAAAACGGTTCAGCAAATGTTGATCTTCTTCTTTTCCTGTACTGGCTCTTTTGATCCTGATATTTCGGCGGGATCGAGACTTACGTGGGTGAACCCGTAGCGCGCAGCTAGTACCAACCCTCTAAAACCCCTCTTATAAACTTTTATAGCACTTAAACCAAAAAAAGTATTTAATATAAGGCATCAAACCTGATGTTGCAGACAAGTTGGAGGTTTTCCAATCAAAGCGTCAAGACTCAAGGCGTCTGCCTGTCTGCCGCATACTACTGTCACAGACATCTTCGGGTCGACAGGCTCACAATGTTAAGAAGTTTATTTGCTCCGACGCTCTTGAACTAGTTATATTATTTACAGACTGGCAAATTGTAAATGTTACAGTAGATAGATATGACACAACAGGTTGAGATTGGAGTTTGATTTGGATAGGCATGTATCTACATATTATGAAATCAATGAATGTAAGTAACTTTTCAAACTGTATCTGGGGGCACGGTAGTGCCCCCGCCAAGTCGAGCAACAAAGCGGCACGGCCGGTCGTACCATTCTTTTCTCACACAATTTGTCTCACAAGTAATACATTATTATATTAAATTAGGCTGTGTAGTGCGATTGCCAAGTTAATCTTTTTACTTAAAACTTAACTTTTTTTAAACATTGTTATTATGGTCTCTTTAGATTAGGTAATTACGTAGTAATAATTTAAGACAGAATATCCCCGACTTGGAATAACATACATGGATCTCACAACTTTTTACGGTAGAAGAACTGAGTTGCGAGACTTGCTTTTGTTACAAGCATGTTTTTGATGGGTTCAATTATTCTATCCTACTCTACTTTTTCCTCCTCTGCGCTTTTACTCGCCCCAATCAATCACATAGGAATCTCGGGATATAAATTCTTATACAATAGATATATTTTAGATTTTTCTTCTGTTTTCGGGATGCTGAATTGAAATCGTGGTGTTTATTACTTTTAGCACAACGTTTAGAGACCTTTATATGCCTCTTCTTCAGGATAGACGGTCCTGTATACTAAAGAAAAATCTTTTATTTTGTTGCAGCCCGCATCAGCATCATCTGTACTGCTGGTGCACTTAGGAGCAGTGGGCGCACTAGCGAGCGGCGCGGCTCTATGTGGCGGCGGCGGCGCCTGCGCATGCGGAGCACTGCTTCATGCGCTGCACCCACTGCAGCTATGGACGGTGTGCGGGCTGCATGCGGATAGAGCTGCCGCTATCGCAGCACCACTGCATTATGCTGCCATTGTTTCTGCTAAGAAGGTAAACACGTTCAATTAATCAATGATCTCTGATAGTGATGCCTGCCATTTTTGTGAAGATTCACACAAAGCGTTTTTTCAGGTATTGATCTGTGTAGTCAGTGGCTGGGTGGCCACAGCTGCGTTATTGACACCGTTAGCTGCAGCGCAACCTCCGTTGGTCTACAGTTCTGGATTAGGAGGATGCGCACCTGATTGCGGAGCAGGACCCGCTGCTCTTGCCTTCTGTATATTGTATGCAGTTCTGACTCTGTTACTACCAGCAGCTCTCATACTAATTTGTAGTCTTAAAATACTCAAAATAGCTCGATATCATAGGCATAGAATAGCTGCAGCCATATACGAAGTGACACTTTCAGCGCAGGTGACGGTCACTCACCAACGAAACCCTTTCACGGCACCTCCTCCGCCTCGTCGTCGTGCGCTGTCTGCTGTGTTGCAACCTCTTGGTTCATTGGCCATTTTATACTTTCCATACTACTGTGTTCTAATATGGCCAGCAGTTGCAATTCCACCACAACCTCTGGCAGCTATCGCGGCGGCTTTATTAGCAGCAGCACCGCCAGTAAACAGCATTGTCTATGGAATAAGAAGTCGAGCACTTCGAGATTCTCTTAGGAATTATCGGAGAAAAAGAATGACGAAAAGTGAAGTCACACAAGAGATACAAGCGCGGACTCCCAGCGCTTGTGGGTCGAGACGTCCATCCTTATCAGCCGGATCGGGTTGTATCCGTCCGCCTACGACTCGGAGGTTGTCCGATGCCGCAGCTATGGGAGCAAGAGGAGCCGAGAGACCTGCTCAGCGAGCTGCATCTTGTAATATGCTGCAGGAACCTCTGGATGATGAAATTTCTCGTCCTAGGACGTCAGCCATTCCTTTAATACGTGCTCCACCGCACGTAGTGCTCGGTCGAGCTCTCGGTCTAGAAGAGAACATGACTGCGAGAGACAGGAGACGTAGACAGTCACCGCGTATCACTGTAACTCGCGCGATGTCGGATGAGAGTGACTCGCCGACGCGACGGCCTCTCTGTCGGCAGCAGTCGCGGTCGAGCGGCGCGCTGCTCGGCGGCTTCTCTTACGCCCCTGTCATCTCGGAGCACATCCACGTAGAACAGCGTGCCGATGAGCCGCTGCTGCTTACTTGGCCTGAAAACAAACCCCATGAAAACCAAGACGCTTTATAGAACGGGTACTAAGTAGCTAGTAGTATTTAGTTTTGCTGAGTTGTGTGCGTATAAGACAATAACTGGGCGTGATGTGCTGACCAGTCAGCTTCGGTGTTACGAGAGTTTTACGCTTTGTATATTGTAGTAGCTGTTACTCAATTTTTTGATCACAGTGACCAAAGATAAAACTATTCTCCTAAATATTTACAACTGTATCGTAGGTGTTACGATTTCTCCTACAGGGTTCCTCCATATCGTTAGCTTTACCTACTAAAGTATTTAGTTAGAGTATGTTAAAAGTTTAATTTTTTGAATTCCATAGGTTTAGATACAAGATTTTCTAGAATTTTAATTAGTTTAATAACTTGAAGTTTACCTATATTTTATTATCGTTATTAAACATAGATTTATTTATTGTATAATCTGATCTATGTTCTATCTTCAATTAAATTATATGAGACTTTAGGTATTTTAAGGGAAACATTAACAGCACATTAGATTTAATTTAACTCATACTCATACTCATTCCCTTGAGTCTGTGGAAAAGTGGCCATATTATCATAGTGAATTAATTAACTCATTATGTCATACATTAAATTGAGGTAAGTTTGCCGTTAATGATAATTTGTGTCGGTAGTACGAGTACTTAGTTTTAATAAGGATTGAAAATAATGCATTAGGTACCTAATAATTTGATCTCCTTTATAATTGTTTGTGTCACAAGCTGAAGAAATAAATGTAATTGTATTGTAATGTTAAATTTTCTGCATTTTTATGTATTTTAAAAGCTTAATTCTTATTAAGTTTTATTAATGTACTACTTTCAAACCTAGTTTACAGACATTGTATTGCCACAGATATTGCTTACCGTCCAACTCTTTTTACCAATTTGCGGAGTTAGTAAGTTTCATATCGATTTTATACCAACTTACCCACCTTTCCCTTAATTTAAAAAAACCAGCTTAGTATAACATACGCTTATTTAATACGTACCAAAATTATATCTAAGTAGATACTTCATAAGAAATGTTTCTAATCATAAAATAAATATTTTACGTTTTAATAGTGCGAAATTTATATTGCTGACTTATTTATTATATAGTAACTAGTTATGATCAATTATGTATTAAGTAAGTTTTTTATTGATCGTTGTTCTATTATAAATGTTTATAAATTACGAATTGTTAATCTAGTCACAGAGCTGTTTACCGACGTATACTATGTGTAATTTTAGTGTAAGTAATTTTGATTCATTAAATGATGAAATCAGTGTTTTGTATCATTGAATACTATTAAATCTTGAAGAAACCTCCTAGGACTTACCATGGTCCAAAAGTTTGGAACATTCGCCAATCCGGAGTAGGCTCCTGGTTCCTGTGGCGTCTTACTGCCTAACTAACCCATCTAAGAGGAGGCCCTTGCCCTAAAGTGGAACAAATTAACTGGCTAACAAAAAATACTATTTAATCCTGATATTTAATTTAATATACTCGTATCAGAGATAGGCTTCATTATTATAATATACATCATCTGTGTTAAACTGCGCGAAGGTTTCTAAGAAAATGGTGACTCACCAGTTCCTATACCAACCCAACTTACTCAGTCCTTATGGTATGTTCCTAACCAAACCCGAATGCGGGTTAGGTTAGGACCTCGAAAAAAACTATTCTTTTCAGTCCTAACTTAACCCTCTTTGTAACCTAACCCGATTTATCGTTCCTAACCTAACTCAAATCAGGATACAAAACGGAATACCAGGTTTAGGTCAAAGAGCAATATGACTAATGGACAAATCGTCAAAAGCGCATATGGTATGTGACCATGGGATATGATTTGAGTTTTTAGTTCCCAAGTTTCATGTCTTTGTAAATCAAAACAATTCAAGCGTAGTAAGTAGGGCGAGGCGCTTACCTAAGTAAAGTAAGCGCCTCGAAGGGTAAAGCGAAGTATCATTTTGGGTTATATTTTATATCGCCTCCTATTTCCTGGTCGGGATATTAGTCGGTAACAAGACCTCTATTTGGATTAATTAATTCGCTTATCGTGGTAACACTGCAATTTATATTGGCTAGGCTTGGGTAGGTTTAAAGGTACCGTTACTATAAAGGTATCGTGGTAGGTGGTATCGTTATTAAGGGCCCTATACCTGCTAAACTCAAAATCTATGTCGGGCTCATCGAAAATTGTTTATTATTTCATGACGGAATGTCGTAGAACTTTTTTTTGTGTATGGATTGTAGGCGACATTGTTTCCGATATTTTAGTGCAGTTTCCATACAAATATGTCGAAACGTATTGAAGCCTATCGACATTTTAGCCAAATCAGACATTTTTTGTCTAAAATTTGGATAGGCTTTGCACCAATAGGAGGTTCTTGTCTTAAAACTACACCAAAATGTAGGAAACAATGTCACCTACAATCCATACACAAAAAAAAGTTCTACAACATTCCGTCATAAAATAATCAACAATTTTCGATGAGCCCGACAGGGATTTTCAGTTTCAAGGTCGTTGGCGTTGTTATTCCTCTTTAGGTGAAAGTTTATGTTAAGGCCATGTGACTGGGCGTGTGTGTGACTTGCATTCGATTGGAATGAAACTTGGTATAGTCTAAATGGTGTTTTTGTATTAATGTTTTGTAACTAAGTTTGTGTTGTACTGTTTGTTTTCCGAATAAAATAAAATAAATAAATAAAATAGGTTGCAGAAGCTTGGGGTTAACCCAAGTTTTATGTTATGGTACACTTTATTTGGTCTATCCAAGATCGGGGCTTACAGTAAGCATTCGCATTTTGTCTGTGATATCCTAATATCATAGGTAAAAGAGAACAGGTTATTTATTTCTCATGTACTCTTTGGCAACCACCGTGCAGGGAGGCTAGGGGTTACTAATCTTATTACGGACGCGAGATAAAGTTATCAAGTTTTGACTACTGTATTGCTTACTATGTTTTAAAACCTCACAGAAATAAATACACGTACAGTTTGGAGTTTTATATGAGTAATATCCCTGCGTTAATATCGGTTCTCTCAGGAGACCTCAAACTATGGAGATCTCGGACCTTTATAGATCACTAGCTGTGTCCCGCGGTTCCCGCATAAGTCCCGACCCCGTGGGAACTTTCAAAAAATCTTATCGGTTTTCTGAGATTTTCTGCCCTCTAGTATCAGCGGTTTAGGCTGTGCATTGATCAGTCAGTCAGTCAGGACAAAGCCTTTTAAAGATATAGCTAGATTACTATCTGCGCCCCGCGGTTTCACCCGCGTAAGTCCCGTTCCCGTGGGAATATCGGGATAAGAAGTAGCCTATGTGTTATTCCAGGTATCCAGCTGTCTATATTCCAAGTTTCGTTGCAATCGGTTCAGTAGTTTTTGCGTGAAGGAGTAACAAAGTCACATACAGACATACAAACTTTCGCGTTTATAATAATAGTAGGAAGGATAGTAGGACTATAATTTAATTTATAGTTGGTGGTAGAAATCAGTATTTCTACCAAAAAATTATAAAAAATCTACAGAATTACAGTTAATTCTGTTCGAATAAATAATATTTTACATGTCGTCCCCTATAGCCTCTTGGTTTCATTAGAATTTTAATGAAGATGTGGTAGTGTTCTGGGTAGCATATATTCTTATTAGTCGTTGGGGCTCGTTAACATGCGAAGTACGGAAGATGCTATAGAGAGCCCACACAATCGCTTCCCAGATAAGCATCTTATACAGCATGCTTTACATCGAACTAGCTGAATCCCGCAGTTTAGCCCTCGTAGTTCCCATCCCGTGAGAATTTCTAAAATCCTTTCTTATCGGATTCCCATATCATATATGTACACTCTCCATACTTCAGCACACTACTTTCAGCGGCTTAGGGTGTGCTTTGATCCATCAGTCCGTCATTCGGTATTCTAGCATTTTATAGGTATGTATACCTAGATCAGGGGCTCCCAAACTTATTTGGTCTACCGCCCACTTTGAGAATAAATTATTTTTCAGCCTTTTTCACCTACTTAAAGACCACTTTAACTTCAAATGAAATTATTTACTGTATGCTATATTAGCAGAGATTAAACTACTTTCATTTCGAAACGGAGCGACCTACTGACATGATTTTTATTTTATTAATTCAATAAAACAGGACAGATATGAGAACTACACGGAGAGAAATATCGAACCGAGTTAGTTTGAGCAATTTCTTAATTAATATTAGTTTATGTTCACCGTAACACAAGCTTAGTCGCTTACCACGGGGCTAGATGGCGCTGTGTGTTGTTCACAGAATTTATTTATTATTTATTTATTTACATGTTGTAGTCGAGGGTAGAGAGCTCAATGGGTGTCTAAAAGTCCTCTTGGCTAGATGAAATTACAAATCGCCCCCTAAGTTTCTAGACAACGCCCCCATTTTTTTCTGTTTGTCTTACCGCCCCCCTTTAGGCCTGCAGCGCCCACAAGGGGGCATTATCGCCCACTTTGGGAACCCCTGCTAAATGAAATATCGATAGCACACTTTCAGAACTTCACGGGCTGTAATCACTCCCCGATTACGGCACTACGGTTTAGTAAACGATCAGTGAAAATGAGCCCAGCGCTAATTCAGGATTAAATCAATCAACCCAATCCATTGTTCTGACAAATCGCGGTTTCTATTAAACACGTTCCCGAGAATAATTTGATTATCCCCGTACCAACCAACATTATTATGCATAAATCCGGTTTTACTATCGAATAATTACCGGAATTCGCGCTAGCAGTTGCGGCTTAAATTTGGCTTCTATCCTGCAATAACCTCGTAAAACTTTACAGTTGCTAACAAAGTTATCTTGTACATAATATAGTTATTAGTTACTGCTCTTCTATACTAATATTATAAAGAGGAAAGATTTGTATTTTTGTTTGTGTGTGTGTGTGTGTCTCTGTCTGTCTGTATGAATGTTATGAATAAACTAAAAAAATAATAGACTGATTTCAAAAATTCTTTCACCATTAGAAACCTTCATTCAGTAACATAGGCTACTTTTGATCCCGATATTCCCACGGGATCGGGACTTACGCGGGTAAAATATATAATATTAACATTTAAAAAGCTAATCTTTCTACTAAAAATATACTTTTTAAATGCACACGATTTGTTAACATAGTTACATTTTCCCGGGTCTTAATAACTTAATTATTATTTATTTTCTTACCTCGACGTTTCTACTAGAAATATTTTAAAAGGAGAAAAGCATCAGGATTCGAACCCGTGCCTCTGGCTTGACGGACGAGTGCGCTAACCATTACGCCACAAGGGGCCTACTTGAGACGGCGAAGTTGTGTGCTTGTCTGAATAAACGATATTTTTTATGTGCCACATTCGAAAACGCGAAAAAATGCAGTCCTTAATTTTACCTCGAACCAATGCCTCGAACGGACAGGCAGCTGTAGCGCAAGCGGAAAACGCATTACATCGAAATTGTCCTTTAGTGCCATAATATTGAACTTTCCTAAATACTGAATTTCCCAAAAGGTTGAATTCCCAACCTTTCTTAGACCCATAAAAAATTAGATGTACAAGGTAATAGCTGTAAGTGAAAGCATAAGTGAAGTGATGGTTCACTTGTTTTTATAAAGAAGTTATGAAAGGCGCAACTGAAAAGGAGTCTAAAATTAGAGTGGCATTGTTACAAAGCATGATTTAGTGGTTTGTAAGTGAACTTGGTTGTTCGAAACAGTGATCCCCATCTGACGTTGTTTACAAAACGTTCTTTGATCAAAGCTTCGCTACGACGCCGACTGGGTAAACGGAATAAAACAATGAATAAACCTAGTTATTAAAGTATTTAGGGAAATGTAGGGCGCAGGAGCAGGTGCATATCTTTTATTCTTCGAATAGTAAGTGTTCGAATAGTTCTGTGAAATAAACTAAAGGGTAATTAACCCTTTAGTTGACGTTTCACAGTACGTGTAGGGCCGGCCGTGTAGCCCCGGCATAGAATGGGTGTCATTAGGGTCCTGTATTTAAATTGCTAGCTTATTAATAAAAATCATGGTTCAAATATAGAAATCAATATTTAGTACCTGTGGTTTTAGTTGTTTTGGAATTTTATATATTTTTAAATATTGACATGCTCATTGTAAGACGAAAATTTTGAGATATAGGAGGGTTGAGGGGGAGGTGATAGAGAGGGTAGGAGGGATGAAAGCGGACGATTTTTAAATTGTTTTAAAAGAAGAACATTTAAAGGTTACGAACTGTACCTACCTACGAGTTAGCTCCTGCCTTTTACAACTTAAATAAGGCTCCGGGACTAGGGTTGCCAGGCTTACGGTGGTACGGCCACGTTCTACGAAAACCGGCTAGTTACGTGGGAAACAAATGTCTTGCTATGGCGCCTCCGCCCGGCCGCGGCAGATTGGGAAGACCCAAGAAGTGCTGGCTTGACGTCGTAAGATCGGATATGCGTGAAATGGCCTCACTACGCGGGATGCCGAAGATCGTGCGAAGTGGAGACGTAAAAGTAGGAAAGCGGACCCCGGGCTCTCGAGAGGGATGCAACCGGGAACATCGCTCGGATGATGATGATGATGCGGGACCGTTTAGTAGTAGAGCAGTTTAGTTCTTTTATTAGCAGTCAAAATATAGGGACTGGTCAGTAAATAAAAAACAGGAGTTGGGAACAATAAAATACCTACTTGCCGACTTATCTACAATTTATTAGGTATAAGTTCTCCTAAATCTTTAGAGAATTCAATTCAAAAACTTCTTTGTTTCGGTGTTGCTACGAAGAAAACTTTTGTATCTACAAATATTCCTTTGAGACACAGACATTTACCACACCAAACCATTAAATACTTAAAAAATAATTCGTATTTTTTTGTTTACTAGCTGACTCAGCGGACGTCGAATCGCCATAGCTCAAAAGGCAAAATATAACGCCTGCCTGTTACATAATTAATATCTATAAGTAGGTGGATATAGACAGACAGTGTACGCTTTATTTGCACAACAAACAAAATACAAAATAATGTAAGACAAATACATAGAAAGCTCAAAACTAAAAGGTTGCATAAACGGGCGGCCTTATCGCTAAAAGCGATTTCTTCAAGGCAACCTTCGGATGGAGAAGGTCATTGTATGTGCAGTAGGCACCTACAGGAAAAATAATATACTTATGCAATGTTTTCGTAGGCGTATATGCATGCTTGGAAACGGAACCCTGTCATTTGATAGTGGTACAATATAAGTAGGTATAAGAAAAAAAAAAAGTCGGTCCAGCCTTTTTTGCGTAATTGCACTGCCAATTAACATTAACTTTGGTCTACATAATTAAATACCTACCTAATAGATTAATTTAGAGATAAATAATAATAATAAGCCCGCAGGGCACGTTTAGGCGAGGTGTCGGGGAGTAGCGACCCCGCGGCTTCCGGAGTGCGCCAGGGGGAAACCACCGTTCCTCACCTCCGGCTTGCCTTAGTTGGCTGGTCGGAGTGAACACTGACGAGGAAGCGGTCCCCCGCCTTTGGCTTGCCTTCACCAGCCGGCCAGAGTGGAGTCGCGAGAGCAGAAATGCTCGGAGGTTGGACACCTCACGTCAGTGATGAGTTGGCCCGCTCCACAGGATTACCTAGGATGGTTTAAAATCCGGTGAGGTTGCTCCATCTTTCAGCCACTCACGCCCCTGTTGTCCCCTGGCTGTAATTTGCTCGGCTTAATTAGGGTGGCTCAGTTTGTGAGTTGGCGAGTCTCCGCCTGCCATTTTTACATGTTTGTTGAACATTGTTACGGCAGGCGCCATAGTCCCCATAGTTCCCCCCAGTATCCAATCCACTACCAACCCATTTTCATAGCCCAAGTAGTTTCACCCGTAGTTCACACAATAGTTCTATCCAAACCGGGGGTTGTCCTTGGTTGCATTTTATAGTGTAGAAAGGGATAACCGCCGGTTTGGTGTCCATCACAAAATTTAAATTAAAATGTTACTAAAACGGGCCTCTACGTGTTTGCTTCGGCCCCACGCACGCCTTCCAAAGGTCCGGCCGGGTGCTCCATAGCCCCGAGTATCCGTAATGGTAACAACAAATAATAATAATAATCTTTATTTACCAAGAAAGAATACAATGCCAACTTAAACATAATACAATTAACAAAAATATAAGAGAGTGTAGTAAGAAGTACTAGCGGCCCCTGCACTAAGCGAAGCGAAATATTTCTTATGTTTTTATTGCTCAAGGCATTTTTACTAGAAATATTTTACAAGGTGAAATACATCATCAAAAATCCTCCCATGGCATGATTCGAACTTGTTACCATCGCCCTAACGCACTCGCCCGGCAAGCGAGGGGCACAGGTTCTAATCCTATCATGGGAGGATTTTTGATGATGTAGGTACCTACTTCTCCTTGTAAAATATTTTTAGAGATAAAGTTTATTATAGGTATTATATTACTAAGGTTCATTACTGTTTAATAGGTATCGCAGTTTCCTTTATAACGCAGTTTGGGCTCAGCTGCTCTGATAATAAAAATATATTTGTGCAGACAACCACGACCCTGGACACGGGAAGGAACTAATAAAAATCATAATTGTCTCAATTATTTTTATAACTAACGCTATGACTTCATCATGACATATTTTTGAGAAAGATTACGAATAAGTAGGTATACCTATCGTAGGTACTTTGCCGTGTATCCCCGGCATAGAATAGGGTTACCCCATCTCATCCCGTGGGTGTCGTAAAAGGCGACTAAGGGATTTAGGGAGGACTAGAAAAGATTAAGTTCTCCACGCGCGGTCGCAGATAAACTGCTTGGTCCCTAGAAGGGTTGGTGTCAGGCAGGCGGCCGGCCGTAAAAATATAACAAAATATTTTAGCTGAAGTCATGTTATCAATAAATTTGAGTCAAATTTGGCATAAATTCTGTTCTGACAGCCGTTTTCTCAACTTTTCGCGTCAATTTTGCCATAAATAGTCGTAAACTACCCCCTGTTATCCACCCTAAGCGTTTCGTATGGTCAACGATGACTTACCTACTGCGCCAACCCCAAATATTTGGGGTTTAGCGAAACCCGGGCTCCCGAGAGGAATGCAACCGGGAATATCGCTCGGACGAGAGATACCTGTCGTAGGCATTTACGCTAACGTTGATTATCACTCGCAAGAGTGAGACAAAACATGCTTGACTCTATATGACCTCTGAAAACTTTTTAACAGCGCACATCATAAAATGGTCTCGCTCATGTCTCGCTCTCATCTTGGCTTCATTTTGGGGCATGATCAAGGCAGATATACTCGTACTTAGTCATAAAGATATTTTATATTTGCTCTACTGTCTTTATCCAAAGAGGAAACAGTCGACTACGTTTATATAAAGAACGAATAGTTACCCCTTCCTGTTACAGGAGAACACGATATACCTCAACATGATTCTATTCCTCTCTTGAACAATATTCTCTACTATTAAGAATCGATCGATTATCGATGAAAATTTTAATAAATTTCCATCGAAAATCGACTTACCTACTCATGTGCTACAGCACATGAGTAGGTAAGTCACACCAGATCACACCTGCAGGTGTGATCTGGTTTAAGTAAAGTGTCATCGTGTATTTTGGGCTTGAGTAATTTTACAGATTTTATAAACTATTAGTCTAAGAGCCGGTGGGAGATCGACCTTCACCCATCTGATAACCAGATGAGACATAATTTTTATCAAATATTATACATTAACGAACATGCCTATGATAGCTTGCCTATCGAAAAGTGTTCATGGCTATTTTTAATTAAATTAATTTTAATCAATTTTTTTTCATCTCCTTCACTCTTTTGATAACCGAATGAATTGTATCTCAACTGATAGTTTTTAACATACAGAATATGCCTAGATAGGCTTGCCTACTTATTTCTGTTCATGGCTACCTGGCAAGCAGGTGTGAACGGGTAAGTCAATATAGGTAACTACGCCGATCTGATAACCAATTCAAATTTATATCATAAGAAAGATAATTTAATTACAAAAGCAATCGTATAAGCTTGCCTGCAAAAAACCGTTCATGGAATACCATTGCCAAGCTATAAAGTTTTAGAATTGGAGTCATTTAATAGGTGCGAGAGAGAAAGTAGAGCCTCCGAGGCCCGTGTAATAGAGCAGGACGCAACATAGCAGCTGCACGCTACCTGACCGTTGAATGTATCGAAGTGCGCATGCTCGTTTACATGTGAGTGACAGAGACAACATTTGTTTACTAGCTCCAATTTCGAGAATATTTTGGTATTATTCCATATTATATATACTTACAGCTATGACATAATTAAAAATAAATAAATTAATGCATTAAAAAAATTAATAAACAAAAGAAAATAAATTTAACAATTTTTTTTTATTTTAAATCTAAATTATAAAATTTAAGTTTAATTCATATAAAAATTTCATCAATATAAGAAAATAAAATTTAATACATTCATGTTATTAATAGCGTTTATTACAAAGCAGATAGAAATCGAAAAATTACATTATGAAATTTATTGTTATTTTCATTATTCAGCATCGGAATCATCAGAAGCTAAATTATGATCTTGCTTGAATGCTAAACCAAGTGTTAAATTTTTTGATGGTTTACATGCGCCCTTAGTGACAGCGTAAATTATATCACTGCAAATTGATATTACTTCTCTTGTAGACTGGGTTGAGTTTTTCTCAGAAAAGCGAGGACCTTTAATAAGATTGCACATGAAATCAAATAACAACGGTGGAATTTCACATTCACCGCGAATGATGTCTTCTGCTGTTAAGCGTTTGGGCAACGGCTTTGAATCAATTTTTTTAATACAGTTTCTTAAGTGAAAAGAAACATCTTCGAATTTTTCTTCGTTTTTTGTCTCCAGAAATTTAGTATTATTAACCATAACTGAAACGTCGATGTCTGATTTGTATATAATTTTTTTATTACGCGGACCGTTCGAAGCTTCAATTATTAAAGTATCGCCAAATTTTTTAATAATTTTTTTTTCCAACATTTCACATCGGTAATCCTCAATATCTACGAGATCGATTGTATTAGTTCCAAATTCTAAAACTAGAGCTTGGTATCTTAAAAATAATTGAGAAAAGTATATAACTCGATTATTTTCAATAATTTCATTTACAATAAAATCGGCAATACATTCAAAAGCTTGTTTATGCAGGTTTCGATAAGTTTGCCAAGTGGAATCTGAATAATTATCATGATGTCGTTTTTCTTTCGTTAGAAAAGAAGCATAACAGGGTTTATGATAAGCAAACTGTTGATTCTTCAGCTGTGAAAGAAACTCACGATCATCTAAGCTTTCTGCAATATTTTTTATTTTTTCAAAGAACTCATTACTCGAGGGAATGATTAGATTAAGAACTCGCTTTCCTGATTTTTTTTGTTTGTAGTTGCAAAATATACAGACAACTTCGTCAGCAGATACAGATGATGTTGAAGTTGACGGCATCTGAAATGAATAGAAAACGTTTAAGTTTCTATTGTACGATTGTAATATATTCAAGAATGAAAAAAAAAAATTATCAATTGAAAAGAATAATAAATGCAGCAAAGTAAAATATATGACATTGATAAAGTAATTTCTATAATAAGGGGTATGTAGTGCGTACTATTCTTCAAAAATATTAAAATGATTTAGGAGTAAATATGAAATTATTACCTCGTTCAAATCCTCAGAAATTGTAATATTTTCTGTATTACTTTCGTCATCTCCAGGAGCTGTTGTGTTTGAATGTGCATTATCACTCGAAGAAAGTCTTCTTGAGGCCGTTGGAAGCTTCGAAAATTTGAGAAAAATAGTTATATAATTCGAATGAATATTTTGATGTTATTGAATTAATTTACATAATGTAAGGCAATTTTCTCATTGTTAAAATGTTTAGTTATATAAAATATGTCAATTAATGGACATAACTTTCACAAAAGTCTGTAATATAATAAATGTTATATTACAGTCTCAGAATTACGACAAAAATATTATTTAGGTATAAATAACCGTAGATAGGAATAGCATGATTAAGACATCACCTCTAGTACAAGTATGCTATGAAAATATTTTTGAAGGAAAAATACTTCCGCAAAATCACAACGCACGATAGACGCAGGGCGGGATTCGAACCAACAACGCATCTATACTCAAGAGTAAGTGAGGGGAGAGTGGGTAAGTTTCTTAACATGCTTAAGTTGTGTTAGATGGTGAGATACTGCCGCGGAGATTCAACGTATGAGTCACCGACGCCGCCGGTAGACTCTCCGCTCTGCATCTATATAGTGCGTTGTGTGTTTACATGAAAGCACAGTGCAGACTTACAGCCGAATACAGAAACGCCACTTAAAGTTTGAGGCGTACTTAAATAATTAAGCAGCTTCCAAATTTAAAAATAGTATGGAAATTTTTGAATTTGAGAGGTAAGTACTTAGTTGTTGAAGTAGACTCAAATTTTGAGTTCGTTTCTATATTCGGCAGTTATGCACTTAAAAATAAAATAGAATATCACGTATGCAATGTAACGAAACATATCTCGAATTACGTTACAAGATTGGACTGTGCAAGTGAAATTTGATTTTGATATGAAACGAACTTATTTATGAGTCGTTGGAACGCAATCCGAGCCTTTAGGGTCGTGTAGGAGCCGACACTGTCTCCAGAGAAATTACTCACGGTGTTTTTGTATTTTGCTTCTGTTTATTAATAACTTGTACGGAATTCTTGGTCTTCGGTTCATAATATATGTACGATTGTACGTATTATAGTGCTACGCACATGACATATTTTTAGTGTGACGGAAAAATAGGGTGTAGAGGGCTCGGATACCGTAATTTTTAAACCGGGTTTTCGGGGAAAATTTTCAAAACGTTCTTGCCCCATTAATCGATTTAGTTCAATCAAAATAATGTTGATACTTAATTAAATCTACTTTTTATTAACGGGCGGTTTATTTAGGTTATATAATATAATAATATTATATATAATAATATAATAAACATAATAAATGTTCTTAAAACGTTCGCGTTCTTATGATAGTTGGAAGTAAAATATTCCAGTTTTACGTAAGCGACGAAGTAAGCGATATATTTTAACAACATACCCTCTGATGAGATAATGGTCAACTAACGCTCATCCTACAAATACATCACGGCGTATGGCAAGTGATCAATTTAATCGTCCCTGAAATAAATGTATGTGCCTCTAAGCAACACACACAAACTTTCACCTTTATAATATTAATAGGATAAGATAATGAAAAAACTAACAACAGGGCAAAATCTTGGAAGGTTCACTGGGTGTACATAAGGCTAGCAGATCCGTGCCGTGTATAGCCTCGCCATAGAATAGGGCTACCTTATCTCTTCCCTAGGGTGTCGTAAAAGGCGACTAAGGGATCTGAGGGTGACTAGCAAACCTTAAGTTCTCTCCGCGCGGTGGCGGATAAACTGCTTGGTCCCTAGGCGGGCTGGTGTCAGGCAGGCGGCCGGCCGTGAAAATATTGCAAAATCTATTTGCAGAAGGTATGGTCAATGATGACTTACCGACTGCGCCGACCTTAATAAATTTGGGGTTTAGCTGACCCCCGAGCTCCCGAGAGGGATGCAACCGGGGACATCGCTCGGATGAGAAGACATAAGGCTAGCAGATCAACATTTTTATTAGGATTAATTTTAGTTTGCGTCAGCCATAATTCACAAGCTCCAAAAGTCTCGCGGTTCAACCCAAATTACCTAGCTTTGCTTTTATTACGTCTAATACTGTCATTTACATGTAAATTGAATCTATTTTGGATTTTACTTTAGGGTACTTTGAACCGGTGAGGTGTTAGGTGTACTGTAGCAAAAAGCTACCAAATAAAAATCCTACAATAAACAACTCGATAGAGTTAGAGAGAGGGACCGTGTATATCAAAGATAGATAGGTATACTTTGGATACTTAGGAACGTAGGTACTAAGGGCGCTGCGCTGTAGATTATATTTCATGCAACTCCAGGCATAACACATGGTGTTAAAGTTGTAATTCGTATTAGCAATCCATTCAAATTCTCCCGCCTTTTTCCTAGTATCCATTCATCAATCCCAATCAATCAACCCTATCAATTGGTTCCCTTTCCCCAACCTTGAGGGCGCTATCATCATTGAAAATGAGTTACCGTGTTTCCGCCATTACTAACAACATCTATTTAAAGTTACTCGTGATAAAAACATTTAAAACAAAGACAACAGTGGTCGATACGCGACCCACGAACTGCACCAGTCATTGGGGAGTTTTTGCTGCATCTTCCACATCATCAGAGGGCCCTCAAGAAGATTCCAGCAACGCACGTGCTCCAGGAAAACTTTATGTGAGTCCCTCTATTCTCTCCCTTCTGACCCAATTCCTTAGATACAGTCCACTAATATCGATAATACAAATTTTGTGGCCACTGCAGCCACATTTCACAACACATGGTATACTAAGTAATATCATAAGCCACATAATTCTTAAAATATTGCAAGCGCAGCAAACTTCAGTGAAAACCAACAAGTAACCATTTCATCAGTATTTCAAACTCCACAACTACCTAACATTAATAGGCCTTGCAATAAGAGTTCTCTTAGGCTTTGGTTTCCTAGGATTCCTATTTCACTCTATGCTCCTATTCCAGTTAATAATGATAGCCTCGTAACTGTTCTACCACATAGTTAGTCGTGAGATCCTAAAATTGGCTTTCTATTGTTACACTTTCTCTATTGTTTTGTTTTATAATAGCTGTTTCCATTTCCATATAAACAAATAAACATCAGAGCGGTGAAGTTTCTTGGTATTACAGCCGCTGTATGGCTCCATGTGTCCTAAGGCGAAACCAGACATCGCGAGGCGTGCGTTGCGAATGGTTCGCCTCGCATGCCTTGGGCTGTGTGGACGCGTGGGCTCACAGTGAGTATTCGCGTCATACGACGGTACCTTCAATGAATAAACTTATTTGTATTTGTAAGGACACAGGTTATATGTTAGGTAAAGCTTGTGTCCTCACAGCACTTACAAGTACTACAAGCAGGAAGCTGGTTTCCAGCGCTAATTTACCACTACTTTTAAGCGCAGGCTTACGCGGCAGGTAACTGCTGCAACAAACTTAAACTTTCCTAAACTATTTCCAATAATATAAGTACTTATAATAAATATTGTATATTTAGTGACCAACTTTTGACTTGTAACTTGGAGTTATTAATAAAGATCTGTATCTGTAGGTAATAAAACTTTTCTAAAAGACTTTTGTTTCAACGAGGAACGAACGGTAAAAACCCCACAAAGACAAATCTAATAAATCCCATACGAGATCCCAAATAAGAACATCATTGAGAACTCTGTTGCATAACACTATTTATTACAAAAGGCTTATTCTGATTTACAAAAGATGTGTATACACATTCATAAAGTAACAATATAGGCATATCGCCATACAATTCACAAACAACTAATATATTTTGCTTATTGTCTTCCAATTTTTCCATATTTCCGTATGCGGACCCTTTGATTTGAATACGATCTTCCATTTGGTGAGTTTTTGGTTCTGAAAGTAGAGCAATATTTTCGGATAAAGGAAAAATAAAATGATATCGAAATAACTCGAGCTTGTAGTCGTATTGAGATGGTAGATTTCTAGATACCTACTTAAATCATTCGAAAATATGATTTATTAGCATTTTCTATACTTTCGCCAAATTTATACTGCTGTAACATTCCATACATTTTGTAGCACATAATATAAAAATAATATTACCCCGCATTTTATAGCTAATCATACACTTTATCCAAATATCAACTTTATTTATTAAAAGTACAATTGTTAGTATACGATTACTAGATGCGTGCTTAAATATATACTAATTGAGCGTCCGACTTCTATCTGACTAGATGACAAGTAATAGAAAATTAGGCAGACAGAAGTATTCTACTGTGTATTCTAGTTTTAATCTATTTAAATAAGGCGTTATCCTGACTGATTGATCATCGCTCATCCTAAACCGCAGATAGCAGAGGGCCGAAAATTGGAGTGTTTGTTACGATGTAGGCATCGGATTAGACCAGATTTTTTGAAAATGAACTGTATTGGGACCATTGCGAGTTTATCCATATGACACAGCTAATATTTTAATATAATTTGATAGATGGATATATAAGGTCCAATAAACATATAAGAACTGCCTCCGTGTTCCAACAGGCGTCCGTTGTATTACGGTGCCCCAATTACGCCGGCGGGTGACCTAAGACCTTTATTAATTTTTATTAAACTTATTTATTAACTTTTTTTGTAATTTATAAGAAATTGTGTGATTTTTTTATTTCCATTTCGATTTTGTAATATGTGAGTGTTTTAGACCAAATAAACAATTTTCTATTCTATTCTAATTTAATGCGGCGGTCGCAGAACTTCCGAAAGACCATCCGAACAAACGAACGAACCCAGGAACGAAAGACCTGGCAAAAAAACCGAGATGGCTCGTCCCGGACAAACTGGGACAAGAGAGGAAGAAGTAAAAGATAGATTTACTCACAAATAACGCCAGCAAATAAAAGAAATAACAGCACAAGTAGACCAACTACCAATAGCAGCACAGAGCATAAAAGTGTGGTACCAAAGCCAATTACTTGATCGCTGACATAAATGTTACGCCAACTGTAAGCAATAAAAATACTGAGATAAATATTTCGTTATATTCGATTTTTGGTTCTCTAGGCTTAGGGGGGTCTAGTTCGTTAAGACACTTACCTAGAGACGAGAGTTTGAACCTCGCCATGAGTGAATTTTTAAAGATGTAGTACCTTCCACCGATCGCTAACATAAAGAACAGCCAGGTAACTCAGGCCTGGTAAACTCAGGTAACTCGATATATGTAGTCGTGCTTCATATATTACCTACCAATATTTTATATGTCTTACTTACCACATAACAGTAGAAAAAGAGAAATAATTTCATTTTATATGCTAAGGTTATCTAAGACTGTAGACAACAATAATAATTCTGACATTGTTTGTCAATCAACATCCTAGGAGATTAACAAAGAGGATAATATCACTAAGTTTAGAGGATACAAATAATTTTTAAGAAGCCCCAACTACCACACTATAATTTTTAATTCACACTATATTTTTTACTATAATTAAATTACAATGACTTTTACATCAACATGAATGTAGTCTTTGATCGAGATAAAAAATATTATGTCAAACGCCGCCTTCGCCTTTTCAGTGCGCGTTTATCCCAAGACCGCAATAACACGGACTACCTTGTTATAATGACTGTGGTCAAACCCTGGTCTATACGTAATAAAAAAATCGACTAGTCCCCACTGTAGTCCCCATCCTATAAAAGATAGGTACTATTAAAAACAAAATTAATGAAACACAAGTTGTTTCATAGGCATTTCCTTACAATTAGCTCGGATTTCTTTCTTAAAAACGACTTGTTACTACCCACCGGCCTAAGTCGTAGAGCCTGCAGACCACCTGGAGACCGTATTTCGATACGTAGACCGGTGCAGCCATTATGGAAGACAGTCAAATCTTGTACTTCTGCCTATCTTGAGAGCTTGAGATCTTGAGAGTGCCGTGTGCTTTCTCAATTTCGGTTTGGCGAAAAACTTACCCGAGGCATAGCGGGTAACACTTTGGTTTGAATTAACAGTAGCCGCTGGTTCGAGTCCAACCGGGCACTAACATTTTTTCAAAAAAACGATTTGGTGCTTGAACGGCAATTGCAAATTACTAACCTACAGCGATTCAAAATAAATTTCAGATTTTCTTAGTAGGGCTAGCTTAGAAACCATGGTTCGGGTGCCGGTGGTGGAAACTAGTGGTAGTGACCCTTCTCCTCTTCCAGGTGAAGGCTTTGTAATCCTTGTCGACGTCGCTGCCTATAAATAACCGATTTTTAGTCGGAACCTCGTGTCCATTTAACCTTCGTAATGCATCTTTCTTTATTGTTTTATCTTCTGTGCTTGTATTGTTTGTGTTGCTTATGTCTGGTTGACTTGTCGATGTTTTTTTATTGTTTGACATAGCAGGACCTGGAAAAATTAAGCACTTTTTTTATAAGAAAGTAAGAAGACAACTAATGCTAGCCTCTTCCCATGGGTGTCGTAAAAAGCGACTATGGGATCTGAGGGAGATTCGCTAGTCCATAGAAACTTTACAAACGTAGTCGTCTGTTTTATCCCTGGATAAAGACAGAGCAATAGAACAAAATTTTTTATGTCCCATATATCCCATGATGATGCCCCAACGTTTCGCTTTTTTTATTATTTTCTAGTTAAAAAGAAACAACATTTAGAAAAAATAGAATAAAAAAAAATAAACGTAGAGTCATGGTCATGGTTGATAAAGATTTTATAGCATAAACATTTTTTCTCTAAAGTCTTTATTCAGGGAAGAAAGAGTCGACTACGTTTGTAAAGTTTGTACCTATGGAGAAAAGAGTAGGTAGATTTTTCCCATAAAATTTGCCTTGCTCTTGTAAGTGATAATCAACGTCAGCGAGTATGTGACCAAAACTGAGTCCATGCATAGGGTCGTTTGTGAAAACGGCTTTAAGTTTAAGAAGGTATTCTTACATAAAAATGCTTCAATGAGAATGTACAGTCCTCCAAGGATAAAGGCAATGACGAGGGCGCAACAGAAGCATTTCATCAACAACTGCATACAGCACCTGATGCAAGGACCACATGGGTTGGGAATAGGGCAGCAGCATCCATCACCACCGCCTCCGCCGATTATGATATTACGAAAACTGTAAATTTTAGATATTTTAAAAATCTATTTTTTTAAAGAGATAGATAGCTGGACAACTTTATTTGTACAACATAAAACACAAATACAAAGAGTAACTAAAGACAAAGCTTAAAATGTAAGTTTATCGCTGAAACCGATTTCTTCTAGGCAACCAAAGAGCTTCATCAAATAAACGGCAATGGTCGCTCTGATGTTCGAGCAGCAGTAACGGGAAACGCCAAAGCCTATCATCGCGATAATTATTGCAATAATTGTTGCAAAAAATTTAACTCGTTAATGGAATGGCTACGCCAGCGTTCAACGACCATCGTAGCGGTAATAAATGGCATTTGCCGGCAGTGTGGCCAAGACATCATCAGACAGACCTTAATATCTATGCAACCCAAAAATCACAAATTTGTGTAAAGCATGATTTATGCTAGACCGGGCCGTGTCCAAGCCGGGGCGGGGACGGGCTACTTTTGTATGAAGACAGCTTTTGTTTTGCATGTTGTCCGTGCCGCGTCCGTGCTGTCTTCATACAAAAGTAGCCCGTCATCACCATAAAGCCTCTAACTTAACCAAACGTCTGCTATCAGAGATAACAATCAGGACCAACTGCTTTACGTGTCGCACATAAGCACGGAGGAGCTCGAGAAATTATATTTTATCGCACACATTATCGGTCACCCATCGGAGTAATGATCACTATCTTACTTGATGGTAAAGTGAATGGACTAAGATGTAACACGCTCGTCTAGAAACAGGAAGACGGCAGTCGAACAAGCTCCAATCCATCTTCCTTAGTGGCTGCAGCGGTCAACGTATCGGAACACGGACGAGTCCGCTTAGTGCTACGACTTAGACAGGATGGGCGGTTACAAGTCGCGGCCAAAGTCTCCCACCAAGAAACCCCTTTTGGTCGCCTTTAACGACAGGCAGGAGCACCGTAGCGTAGTCATATTCTTATAGACCCGGGCTACAGGGCCTAATAGTTTTATTATAGAATCGTGATAATTTGTGTTTTTACTGTTGATATTTTAACATAATTCAATTCTGTTCAATTCATTTATTCATTCATGATACACAGTTATAATACAAAGATAGATGTCAAATACAATAATTATAAAAATAAAAGTACGCTGTGATCTGCCATTTGGCGTACAAATTTATCTTTCGCACACAAATATGGTAAATAAATACAAATATGGTGGTATATAATTCGTAGGTAGGTACTTTTAAAACCACAATTAAACATAACCATTCCATTCACACTAATATGCTTCCACTTTTTCTTACGTACGTATTTGTTCTTAGCACAAAATGCTATAAGAAAAACTGAAGTAAAGATCAGCGTATTAACTGCGAGGCACGAAGATTGTTATTTTATAGTCGCTTAAGCTGAAAGGCTGGACTTTTAACTGCTCCTCATAGGACTATTGCGGTAACTGTAACGGATATAGCCAGATTCTTAGGAAAACGATTAAACGGGGTGTTCATTCAATAGTATGTGTACGTGTAAGTTACCTTTATTTATATAGGTACGAATGATTTAGGTCAAGTTTGAGATCTTGAAATAATTAATTATTTTTTGGATAATTAATCGACTTTACCCTGAGAAAAGAACTTCTCAGACCATAAGACGTTCTTGTACTGTATACAATTAAACAGCTCTCTAATTCTTAGACCTAATACCTTACATTACCTACCTAATAGCCATTATTATAACTTACAAGTCTTAGAAAGCTGTTAAATTGTACAGTAAATTAGGTTTGGGTTATTTATAATTTAGAACACAATGATCAGTGAGACGGGTAGATAAGCTTTATTAAATTTTGTTTAGAAAAGTAGGTATAAATTCCATAAGTCGTGGAACAAAAGTCTCTCATCTTACTGTCGCTGTACTGTATCAATTGTAAATACAAGACGCAATAAAATGCATATAAGTAAATTATTATATCCGTTGTTTAGTCACCGTAACACAAGCTTAGTAGCTTACTATGGGGCTAGATCGCTCTGTGCGATGTTCACAGAATTTATTTATTTTATTTATTAATCATTTATGTATCATCTTTATTACAGATAGGTATATTAAAGTAAAAAATAAAGAAACTTAATATAAAGAAACAAAGTTCCTTACCTACTTAAGCTCAAAGGAAGTACCGAATTTTATCTCTAACATAGATAGTATCTCTAACAAAAGAATAAAATGTGAATTTTGAAATCCTAACTGCTTGAATTCTCCGAATTACTTATATTAAACAAGTTTAATTAATTTATCAAAAGGTATTTATATGTATAAGAATGCACGTCAAATATTTAATTTGAACATTTCAGTGTGACCTATTAATTACATAATACACTATTAAATCACTATGAATTACTATTATAATATCTATTGAATAGAAATTTATCTGGTATTTATACCTAATATAATATAAAATAAAGAGTGGGTTAAGGTAGGTAAGGCGACCTACGGTCCTTACCTACCTTATCCTACTCTTTAAAAAAACCTGCAATGAAATGAACTATTTTTTTAACTTATATCGCAACTTAAATATGTTTTGTTTTGAATAATAGATTTTAGTGTCATTTGAAATCAGTCCAGTAGTTTTAAAGCCTAAGTATTTATTACAAATCTAAAGGTAGGTAGGTACAAAATAAAAAAGTAGGTACTCGGTTAAAAATACCCTATAGTCCCTATAAGTATCCGAGGTAGATATGGATATAATATCGTTTCTTGTTGTGAGTAGGAAGCTAAGCCACGTCATGCACGTTTTTACGATATCCTCAGGACATTTTCTCAATATTACCTATTCGTCGATATAGTATGTTCCAAAGATAATATTAATAACCGATAGGTATTATTCCAATCATCGGCTTAGTAAATATTATATAATTAAATAAGTGAGGGCTAGAGTTAGTGTTTAATAATATAGTTTCGCGAGTTTATACTTTAGCCTTTGGAATAGATTAATGAAAAAAAATAGGGCTCAGCAAACTACTGTGATTTATCTCATGAATACTTTTTTGGTATAGTGGTGTGGCTCACCTAGTATTAGAAAGTTTTTCTAACTTGAACTAACGACTGCTGTAATGCTAGGTGGAGATAACAACCGGGACCAACTGCTTAACGTGCCTTCCAAAGCACAGTGGAGCTATGCCACGTTTTTTTTAATTATAAACTACAATCTGAGGTGTTTTATATTTGTCATTTATTCTTCAGGAAAATATGGCAAATCGTAGTCTACAATCAAAAAACGATGTTTTTACCACACACATTACCACCATGTAACTAATGACCTTACCAGGCGTTGCTTAATAAATCCGCACTGCTATACAAGATCGCCAGGCCAAATATTTAAATACATAGACACGCAAAAATATTGACTTTCATAAAAATATTAGGAAAATAACTTGCTCGGCTTAGCCGTTTTAACGGTTGATCGAATATAATCGAATGAATGTGGAAATGTCAATGTAATAAAGAAGTCGTATACGAAAGTAAAAGGGTCTTATAAACAAAAGTGGATATAAAGTTATTTCCGTAACTTACTTGGTTATTTCGTTTATGTAAATCGTTCGAGTTCTAGCTTTAAGCTTGCAGAAGTTTCGAGGAAGAAAGTTAGGACGCCAGGCTTTAAACTAATCTGCCAGCATCGCACAACCCATATATTGCCAAATTAAAATGGTTTTATTTGATAAAGCCAACAACTTCTGTTAACCTTACCTACCTACAACAGGAATTTGAACTTCTGGTATGATCTAATTTTACCTAATCGAATTGAATTTCGTTTCAGAAAGGCCTTTGGGGTATGTAATATAATATTTTCTTTGTTTTCAGACGTTGGAATTCGTTATTTCATTTCAAACCAAGAGAGGGCAAATAAAGTTCTTAGCTTGTTTAGACCTTTTGAATTGGCGCTGTTAAGTATTTTAATGTAGGTAGGTATTATTAACTAAATACCTATATATATTAGGTCCTTACATATGAAATTGGCGTTTTGTCGTACTGGTCACTTTGATCTCAAATATCTCCTCTTTGGTTAGGAATTCCAATTTCAAATTTATACAGCTATTTATTCATACATTTGTATTTCGAAAACCGTAATTCATTTGTTTTGTCCTCGTTTGGTTTTTTCTTTGCGTCACGCAGTTTACAAAATGGAAAACTTGAAATATCGCGTTATTTACGAGTACGAGTTCCACCGTGGTACCAGTGCTGCAGAAACGGCTCGAAGGATTAATGATGTGTATGGCGGCGGTGTCGCAAAAGAAAACACAGTGCGTTTTTGGTTCCAACGTTTTCGTTCTGGAAATTTCGACCTGCAGAACAAGCCCCGTGGACGGCCGGAGACTAAAGTTGCTAATGAAGAATTGAAAGCTATTGTGGAAGCAGATCCATCGCAAACCACGTCCGAGTTAGCTGCAGGCTGCGGTGTTAGTGATAAAACTGTTTTAATCCACTTGAAGCAAATTGGAAAGGTGAAAAAGCTTGAAAGGTGGGTACCTCATGAATTGAGTGCAGCAAACCGACAAACGCGCGTCAACTGCTGCGTTACATTACTCAACCGGCACAATAATGAAGGGATTTTAAATCGGATCATTACCTGTGATGAAAAGTGGATCCTGTACGATAATCGGAAACGCTCATCGCAATGGCTGAATCCTGGCGAACCAGCCAAATCCTGCCCCAAGCGAAAATTGACACAAAAAAAGTTACTTGTGAGCGTTTGGTGGACTAGTGCCGGTGTCGTTCACTACAGCTTTCTTAAATCTGGCCAGACGATTACAGCAGATATCTATTGTCAGCAACTGCAAACCATGATGGAAAAGCTAGCTGCTAAACAACCGAGGTTGGTCAATCGCTCTAGGCCACTGCTGCTTCAGGACAACGCTAGAACACACACTGCACAACAGACGGCTGCCAAATTAGAGGAGCTTCAATTGGAATGTCTAAGACATCCACCGTACTCCCCGGACCTGGCTCCAACAGATTACCATTTTTTTCGAAATTTGGATAACTTCTTGCAAGGGAAAAAATTCAACTCCGATGGGGCAGTCCAAAGCGCCTTCAAAGATTTCATTGATTCTCGTCCTAATGGTTTTTTTAGTAAAGGGTTCAATGAACTACCTATGAGATGGCAAAAGTGCATAGATAGCAATGGTACAAGTATGTATACTTTGATTAAATAAAATATATATTATTATAAAAAAAAAAAAGACTACGTTCCTCCCTTACAAAACGCCAATTTCATATGTAATGACCTAATATTTATATTTAGGGGTACAGTCTACCTCCTCTTTCTCGCCATACAAACGTAGTCGACTGTTTCCTCTCTGGATAAAGAGATTAAAGCAAATATGTGTATACCATAAAACTTATATCTACCATGACCACGCCCATACGTTTTGTTTTTTAATTAGAATAGAAATAACATTTTGAAAAATTAGAAGGTGAAAAATTAAAACGTAAGGTCTGGCATGGTCATATTGGTCATGGCTGATATAGGACTTATTGAATAAACATAATATATTTTCTTATATCTTTATCCAGGGAGGAAACAGTCGACTACGTTTGTACATGTACAGTTTGTATGAAGAAAAGAGTAGGTAGACTGCCCTTTTAAGGCACATTGGGCCCTGAACAGACAGAGTATCATTCCCTCTTAGTACAGACACTGGCCAACTAGGCAATATCTTTAAAATACTACAGTACAAAATGTGTAACCTTTGGTTTTAAGTAGGTACGTTTCATATTATAATATCCTTACCACATAATTTCCTGGACAGTACCACCGTACTGCCTTAAGCCACTTCCGATCCATAGGAATTTAGTCGAAGTATTCTGCTAGATATAATACAAGATAATTTTGAAGAACACTCATATGGGAAGACCTTGTTTACAGGCCTTGACAGCTCTACTTTGAAGTTGGTCTAACTGAAGCATAATTGACTGAACTAGTGTTGCCTTTCGATAGTTCACTATCGATAGGCTATTGATAGTTGTGGCAAATTGATAGGCCTATCGATAGTATCGATTGTTTTACGCTATCGCTAGGGCAAAACTATCGATAGTATTGCAAATTTCCATACTATAAACTAAACTTAGATATCGATAGTATCGATACTATCGCTAGGCCTATCGATATTATAGATGATTTTTGACATTAGATATCGATAGTTCGGCAACGCTAGACTGAACTGTCATACCTGAAGGCTTCCTGAAGGTTTTTTTGACAATCAAGAATATGACTCAGACAGTTGTCGTCAGACATTGAGAGTCATGTTAATAAATCGATGTCACCCGTGGATGTCACGATGGGTCCCCTCCGTCTGCTTGACAAAAAACTTTTTTTGTCAAAATTCTTTCACCAAGAGAAACTAACTACATTATCGAGGAGTAACGGGACCGGAACTTACGCGGGTGAAACTGCGGGACGCAGCTAGTAATTACCTATATAAAAATAGTTCAGTGAGGTCCGGTGGGTCCGGTCCGGTGACACCCGTGCCCGTGGTCACACCGGACCAAAGAGTAGTATAATAGTATACCGAACCTTGCGGTTTCAAATTCCTAACCTTTTATTATTAAAAGGAAATACTTATTTACATATATTTATTTATATTGGAACAGTATATATACCTATGCATCTATATTGTATTTAATAACCTTAAATTCGTTATATAACTATTTAATTTTATTATATATTGTATTGTGTGGTTTTCTCTTACGTACGCTATTTTATAAACTTGTAAGTCAATTATGATCATGCTAAATATTGTTGTGCTAAATGGTCTACAGTCTCTTGGGTGATGACAGAAAATCAGTGTTCGCTCTAAGGAGTGAATTATACACTGAGTCATGGCCCATTGTCCTGCTGCAACACACACATGTTGTATTTGTATGTTGTATTTAGTTTAAGTTTAGTATTTTAAGTTTTATGTTTTGTTTTTGAACAACTATGTGTGTGTAACTTTAGAACAAATAAACTTTTTTCTATTCTATTCTATTCTATTCTATTCAGTGTGGTGCACCTCGTGGACCATCAAATATTTAAAACTTCAAGAAAAAGAACTATATGATTTTAATAAAACTTCGTTGCATTGAAAGAAAAAAGTTCTAAAGTAACATTTTTGTTTCTTTTTTGTAACCTAGTTATGAGAGAAAGTAAGCCGATTCTATGCAGTGGTATTATCATCGTTGGTTTTATTGTCTCCTCTGTATTAGTATTATCTGCTTCTTCTTTTGACCGCCTCTGTCTTGGTAATGTCGCATATACTCCTGGAGCAGTCGTTGGTTGTTGTTCCACTACTTGAGGCTCTTCCTCACCTGTGCTTAAACTTTCGTCGTCTTCTTTATCCATTTTTAAACCTGAGCGTAAAAGGATATTATGAAATGATGTAGTTCAAACAATAAATGGTATTCCACACTCACGCTAAGTTATACTGATGGCATTAATCAAACCACTTTTTATTATTCAATAAACATCACTTGAAATATCCTATACATAGCTCTGCCAAACTGCATTGCAGTATCATAACTTTGGAGTCTTCAAATCTTAGAGAGTAAGTTTCTTCTATGCAAGCATGCGAAATCGTTGAAATGAAAAAATAAATTTTGAAGAAAGGGTCAGCTATTAAGAAGATAAGAACACAATGCGAAATAATGATCTCCGTCAAATCTTCATCTCTTAAATCTTGGGTGATAGGCGGCCATAGGTTTACCCACTAAAACTCCACCGGTTCCTCACTCACCTTGGTATTAGGAACTACGGGCACTTTCGAGTCTTCCGCGGTACCAAGATTTACCTACCTGCAGCTAGTGTTTTATTAAGCTTGTGTTCGACAAAGCAGTAGTTATAACCAACTCCCACTCCGAGACCGAGCATTATCATCAGAGTCATCATCAGGCACGTCACCACTGCTGTGAGTGCTATACATTGTGCTAATCTGGAAAACGAACGAAAAATTAATGAAAAACTTTATCAAGTAGATGAAAAAAGGGCAATCATCACTCCGTAGTATGAAAGATGTGGATAATTGTGGTGGAGTAAGGTTATTATTATATCTCCTTATACTAATATTAACGTAACTTTGGTTTGTATGTATATTGGGGGTAACCTCCGAAACTACTGGACCGATTTTAATAATTATTTTACCAATAGAAAGCTTCATTGTCCAGGAGAAACATAGGATACTTATGATCCCGATATTTTTACCGAATCGGGACTTACGCGGGTGAAACCGCGGGATGCAGATAGTAATATATATTTTTAATTGAAAGCGGTGTTGGTTAAGTGGTAGATGCCGCGACTTTCATTCCGAAAGTCTTCGAATCCTAGGCGACCGCGCATCAATGTCTTTTTCTTTAAGAAAAAATTAAGTGCGCTGTTAACATCGCTCTTACGGTAAAGAAAACTATCGTGAGGAAACCTACGGCTTAAAGTCACGCAAAAAGGCCCAGTTATAGGACTAGTTGCGGAAACACCGAGTAAAAGTAGTATATTTTCAATTGGAAAAATCACTTCACTCTAAGCACGGAAGTGTAGAGTCTACACGCGAGTGTAGAGCTTACAGCTTTCACAGCTCCTGTGAAAATGTTAACTACCTTTCAATAACATAAGAAAAATTTCCAACACAAAATCCAACGTCCAAACAATGGCAGTTACACATTTCGATAAAGCTTTAAAAATATAAAAAACTAAATGTAAAAAATATTAAAAATGTAAAACACAAAGTACTATAAAAAACATTGATAACAGATCAAAACATAATAAAAATGATAATGAAAATGTCACATGTCAAGAAATGTTAAAAGATGATGTCAAAGTGATAGAAGAAAAATAGCCTTGGAAACTTGGAAACTGTTTGCAACGCAAGGTAAAATGGTAAATGGAATGGTATCCAAATTATTCCAAATTTCGTTTCCAACGACAAAACGAAAGATAGTCGGTACTGTTATACTCTTGGGTATTTTAGCCCTACGTACACACGCTACATGCATAAAATTCTTTAAAAAGATGTTAGAGAAGATAAAGTTAGGTCCCTAATATATTTTTTTAGATTTGTATACAAACTATTTTGTAGTAAATATTTAATGACATAAGAATTATATTTTGTCAACTTGACAAAAATAACTTTTCGATTGACGGTTTATTTATTTTTATTTCTTTCTCACACGGTATTTTATTGATAAACATATTCCATTAATTTCATACGATAAGAATGCCTTATAAAATATTGGAAATGGAAAAATTACCAGACTCTCTAAAAAAGTAAGGAAAATCACAATGACAAAACCAACGAACGTTACTACTCCTTGCCTACTTATAACAAAATAAACTTGTAGGTACCTTGTACCTACCTATTTAAAATATATTGCCTGAAAGTGAAGGAGTTCTGCAGTCTGCACCCGTATTATGTATCTCGTTGATAACCAAGTTTAATAGGCACTATGCTAATAATAATATGCAGTACATTGCTGCTTCGACGTACGTGATAATCACCACTGTTTACCTCAAAGCAGTTTAGACTGCATAATGCTTATTAAACTCAGTAATTATTACCTATCAACGACTGCTGCACTCATTTAAATTTGAAATAACTCATCTAGGTATATTATTTGCATTTATTGCAATCTAAAAAAGGTAGGTAACTTACCTAATGATAAAATAAGAAAGTTTGTGGGAAGTCAAAACGCCTAGTTTATGAGCAATAGCAATAGTGTTGGCGATGAAGTGCGATGAACTAAACATGAAGTCAAATACTTCTCACTATTTTTAGTAGGTACTAGCTGCGTCCCTCGGTTTCACCCGTCTAAGTGCCGATCCCGTGGGAATATCGGGATCAAAAGTAGCCTATGTTACTCAGGGTGAATTGGTGAAAGAATTTTTGAAATCGGCTAAGTAGTTTTTGAGTTTATTCATAACAAACATACAGACGCACACACACACACAAATACAAATCTTTCCTCTTTAATATTAGTATAGATTATGCCTAAGAACCTACAGGGTAGGTAAGTAGGGCACAGGTAAGCTTGTAATCTGAATCTTGAAAATGGCACATAGATCGCTAGTTTTACACCGGATAGGCTTAGCATTTGACTAGCTATACTCGTAGGTTACTCTAGGTAGAGAATTATTTATGCCAATAAACCACGAAGTAGGTACATACTATGAGCCGTCGGACTACTGGAAGAATACGAACGTGCACCCGTAGTTCTGACAACATGGCGAGAGAGGAACCGGTCTGGTTTTTAGTGAGTAGGCCGGCCGCTTCTCGGTCGGAGAGCCTCACATACCCTATCGCTTCCCCCCGGAGACGGTAGGGATGCAATTTAATGGATTTACCAGACTTTATGAGATCGACGATGTCGCGTGCTTGCTTAGAAGAAACCAATTCACTTTAGACTAGAAGACTCTAAGGTTGTATAGTTTTGGAAGAATGACGCCACCGGCTGTATTACCTTCACAGCAGTTCTTACGAAAAATATTGATACCTACGTCGTGACGTTTTGTACGCGAAACTAATTATAAAAAACTTTAAATTTTCAGCAAGCCACGTTGGGTATCATGTCTGGTTTTCACCGCTGTTTTTCTAGCAGTTACAGCTTCAGCAGTCTGCATTGGAGCTGTCATCGGGTATATGTACTGCTACTTTGAACATCATACTGGGATCAGACCAGGTAAATTGGAGTCTCGTAATTTAAAAAATATGAGGACGTTGTACACAGCGCCGCCTAGCCCCAAATTACGCAACAAGGTTTTTACTATGAAAATAGGTATTGGACAATGGATAACTACTAATCTGTAATTTGGACCCTGTAGCCCGGGTCTAAAAGAATATGGGGTATCTTCTGCCCGTCGTAAAAACCTCGAGAAACCCAGAGTTGGAATATTTATAATTTATTACAGTAACTCACAGGACCCCCTTGCCCTGCAGTGGGGGCAATTAATGGGCTTAAATTTATTTTATTTGATTTTTATTGTAGTAACACAAAACACGACAAATCTTCACATCGTGCGGATACCTTATCCAGATTCGGAAGAAGCTCGATATAATAGAACCCTTCATGGAGCGCTGATGTCAAACGCTTTCGTATCGAAAATGCTGAAAATCACTAGAGTTATCGCTGGAGACAACAGTGCAGATTGCACACATCCACATTTGGAAGACGCAGGCGTACGTAACATAACAAAATAAAATAATTTGATATTGTAAAGTTTCATCATAGAATGATACGCATTCCAAGAATTTTACGAGAAAAGTGAACGCAGAAAATACTTTAAATTTTCATTTTTATTAGCATGTAAATCTAATAAAGTCTTACTTATAAATTTTTAGATAAATTTGGTTGATAAAGGTTTGATGTACCTTATCGATATCAAGATAACTAAACTAAAAAGACACCTATTAAACAAAAAAAACTACATTCAAATCGGTTCATCCGTTCGTGAGCTACGATGCCACAGACAGATACACAGACAGACAGACAGACACACAGACACGTCAAACTTATAACACCCCTCTTTTTTCCGTCGGGGGTTAAAAATAATTAGTAAAAATATAAAATTTTGTTCTTTACAGTGTCTATTTTACCTTGTCCGGTTTTACCTTTTTCTAATCTAGCAGGCTAACCGCCGCACTCAGAGTCGATTAATGGTAATTAAACTATCACTTAGCATAGATTTTACAAAGAAAATCTTTACTAAGTGACAGTTTAAGTAACATTAAATGTCTCTGAGTGCGGCGGTAAGAGTTCTAAATCAACCTAAGCCTTAAAAGCATCATAATCTTGCGCACAGGTCTCACGTGGCTAATCTTTTAACTGAGTCATGCTGTCAGTTTATTCAGTTCAGAATAGATCAATTGACTAAAGAGTCCGTCTGTTTGGACAATTAATATTGATTTGGCAACGCGGAACACTCATTAGAGTGGGTCACCGCAAATAATATTGGCCCTTGAATTTGTTTAGTTTTATTTGAGGAGCAAAGGGCACTTCCCCATACAACGAGGGTAAAAAGAGGAAACCCCTTTTCCACCCCCTTTACATTATCCGATTCCGGTGTTTTTTACCCGACTTTAAGGAAAGGATTGTTTTTGAGTTTAATTAAATTCAAAGTCATGACCATCACCCAATACTCTTATTTCATTTCTTTTTCTATTCTAATTAGAAAAAGAATCAGCAGATATCTCTGCAGAATCGTCAGATATCTGCCATGACCATTGCCCCTACGTTTGGTTTTGCCTATATAGGTTTTATGGCATAAACATATTTGATCTAATGTCTTTATCCAGTTCGCCTACCACGGGTGACATCAGTAAAGTATTACTTAACTACTGTAGTTAATGTAAACTTGAATGGTAAAGTAAGAATGGAAGGAATTAGTCGACTTACGTTTGTATGGAAAAACGAGTAGGTATCTTTTGCTCAAGGGAACAGAGAACACGAGGAACCGGAGACTGTCGATGCGAAACTGTTTGATTCGACGGTAGAGCTAGTAATAAAGAAAAGAGTAATTTATTGATCAAAGAAAAGTCACAAGGTCTATATTAATTAAAAAAAAAATATTTCTGTACTTTGGTCAATAAATTATTCTATTAATTAAGATTATCTTTATCTACAAAATGATTTGTCATGAGTCATGCATGAGTCATGACTGACTGACTGATGAATCAACGCACAGCTGAAATCGCTGGTAGTAGAGCTGAAATTTAGAGAGTGTATTCTGTATATGATGTATGCATCCGTTAAGAAAGGGTTTTTCGAAATTCTCACGGTAGCAGGACTTAAGCGGATAAAACCGAGGGACACAGCTAGTAGGTAATCAACTAAAGTCTCATGTCGTGAGACAGTTTTATCAAGTCATAATAATAATTGTGGACGTAAATGATCAATGCCGATGATTACTAACCTTGCGTGCTACTATTTATTAGCAATTTGTTTTATTTTACCTATACTGTACTGAAAAGATACACCACACAACTTTATGTTTCACAGCCATGTCCTTACGTTTAGGTATTTATTAAAATAATGTGTTATACTTACTTATATGTCTTGAGTCCTGACTCAACTATATCAAGGCAGAGCCAAAACCGCATGTCCTAGAGACATGAAATAAGGATAGTGTGTAATCTGTGGTGTGTAGGGATCCACTAAGTTTTTTTTTGAAAAAACCCGCGGGATCGGGACTTACGCGGGTGAGACCGCAGGATTTTGCTAGTTTTAAACATAGTAAATTGAAGTTGTAAGCTAGCACTTACCTTACAGGCGCTAACAAAAATAATAATGAGCAGCTTCTAAATTCACAATTAGCATGGGAATAGGTATTTAAATTTAACTGTTTAAGTTTATTTATTTTTCTTACCTCGACGTTTCAACCATGTTACAATGGTCTTGGTCGCGTTGTGTTTACTTGGTGTTGGTAACATGTTTTACTATTTAATTACCTATTTAAGTAGCCTTCAACTTTGAGTAGTACTTATTTGAGTATTCGGCCGTCAGTTGGGTAGACATTCATAATAAGGATAACTTTGTAAAATGTCTCTACCACACGCTCAAGTTCTTCGAATAGTAGGTACTACGTCAACCATGATCTGCAAGATTTTACTAAAACTGGTGGACAACCCCAAACCACACACGTCTCACAGGGCACGTATTCAATAACTAAGTCGTCTCAACATCGCTTTAGCAATTTATTGGTAATTTTGCAAGAAATTCCAAACACTTGAAAAGGTCTAGTAAAATTCTACAAACTTTTGTCGTGTTCGAGAAAAATTGAACGATGCTAAAGATCGCTTCATTGGAACGATTTACCTAGTTATAGAATACTTACCCAGATGAGTAAACTCTACCTCAACGGTACCTAATAACTTTATTGAACAAACAGTTCGTTGTGTAGGGGAATAACTGGCTTTGATAAGAAAAATACCAAACTATAAGTACTTCTAGCTGATTTAAAATGATTCTGATTCAAGACTTGCAAACTAACTAGGTACTTTGATTTTAAAATGATTTACGGCATCGTTTTCAGTATTTATCAAGGTTGTCTAGTTACTTCATATTATAAAGAGAAAATATTGATTTGTTCGTTACAAACAACGAATGTGCTGCGACACTATTGATCCCGATATGCGCGCGAGATCGGGACTTACACGGACTTAACCGCGGCGTGCAACTTGTAATTTTTTAAATAGTCTATAATCATGTTTTGTCACTATACTTCATTTTTTCAAACGTAGTATATGGAAAACATTCCAATCTATTTTTATTTTACTCGTTAGATAACAATCGTTACGTTTTTGTTTGGTAGAGTACTCCTTATTAGGTACAATAGCTATAGGAGTCATTTCAAGTACATTTTTTATTGATTAAAAACCTGCTTTATGTGTTCTCTAATGTTTGTTGAATTACTTACGTCAGGTACTAGGACATGACATCATTAATTAATTATATTGGATATATATGTTTTTGTCTAAAAATACTCCAACACAAGAATAAAGCGGGTTATAAGGTCACTAGGGGGAAATGCTGCATATGGGGAAAGTGCGGCGAACATAAATTTACTAGGCTTATAGTTGTTATATTGATAAAATCGCTATCTCGGCACATAGAGGACGATATTTTATGATCCTTTAGGTAGTAGATATTTTATAATAGAGATCCTAATATGACTGGCGATTTTATCTATATACCAATAAAATTGTAAGTACCCGACATTGACGTTTGTTGCACTTTCCCCCTTAAGCCGTAGTTCCCCCTAGTGACCTGAGTTGTCAGCCGAGCATTTACAGCCAACTAAACTAACTGAGTTCACATAGCTGAACCAGTTTTTCATACATGTGCGTCACCGCAAACTATGACAGCTATACTCGCTTCTTTACAATTCGCTTACAATTCGGTACGGAACCCTACTGGCAAGCTCACTGAGACGGCCGCGCAGCCAAAAAAAAATATTTGCGCGGCTTTCCATTTTTTATATTCGACTGGCATAGAAGTTATAAATAAATTATACATTTCAGTTCTATCGGTAAAATTGTTAGTTTCAAGTAAATTGATGCGTGTCGGCCTTCCCCCAAAGCCGCACTTCTCCCAGATGACTAGAAGAATTTCAACGTTCCTTGTATCGGCCTGAAACCGGTGTTCAGCACAGGTTTGAAGTTTTTCACGTTTAGTAGTAGTAGGTAGCAAGCTGGGTCGTAGTTTAAACGGCTCTGCGACGACGCGGTATCCTAACGGTAGACGCTCTACTATGGAGTTATTAAAAGAGAATAAAACAGATCTTTATCAAGATCAAAGAGATCTTGGAAAACCGTGCCGCGACCGCTTAAACCATATCATACCAACCTAAATAGTATATTTAAAGGACGAAATACAAATAATCAAAATACCAAATACAAAAGTTAAACCTAAATGAATTTACAATATTAAATTAATTAATATGGTCTGGGTGTCCCTCTATGTATAATATGTATGTATTTACAAAAGAAAAATAAATAAAAGTATTATATCCGTTGTCTAGTCACCGTAACACAAGCTTAGTCGCTTACCACGGGGCTAGATGGCGCTGTGTGTTGTTCACAGAATTTATTTATTTATTTAATATATGTACCACAGCGAATCAAATTGTAATTTTCAAATTTGATTCGCTGTGGTACACCCGCCATTTTGACTCTCACCTTATAGCAGAGTCGTTTTTGTCAAATTCATCAAAATCGGTTCAGCGGTGTAGACGCAAGTACGTAACACACAGACAGACATAGGTACAGAATTACTTTCGCATTTATAATATTAATAGTACGGACTAATAAGGATCACAAACAGTCCCTCATTGCAGTACTTAGTCGAACTAATTGCAAACATTTAAGTGCAATGCAACTAACTCACAATCTAAGTATCTATAAAATTCTTTGTCCTGACTGACTGACTGATCAACTCACAGCCTAAACCGCGGAGAGTAAAGAGCTGAAATTTGGAGAGTGTGTTCTGTATATGATGTAGGCATCCGATAAGAAAGGGGTTTTGAAAATACTTACGGGATCGGGACTTACGTGGGTGAAACCGCAGGACTCAGTTAGTACTGTATAAACTATTGTTCTTAAAAAAATTAAATAATTATGGTCATACCTACATTCAAATGCAATTAGTGAAAATGGTTTCAGTGCCTTAGTAACTAGTTTAGGCATTATAACGACGCTATACTAAGGTATGTTAGTGCTTTAATAAACAGGTAAATGTAGATATATGCCTCGATTTATGTTCTTACAGACACAATGGTTACAAAACAAAAATCTTTAGTAACTATCAGTTATACGAGCTTTGAGTTCCGTGTGATATTCATTTTTATTAAAATGTGGAGATTATAAGGTGTTTTTTTTTCTAAAATCTACAGAATTACTTAACGATATAATACAGATATTTTAATGTATATATTAGCTAGTGTAACACTATGAACATTATTTCATCAAAGAACTTTAGTTCCGAAGACAACAAACCTTACTCGAAATGGTCGACGAAATGATAGCGCGATCTAGAAAGTTCTAAGGTGAAATGTGAAATACCTAATGTTCGAGCCGTAACACTAGAATAAAAAAAAAAATATATAAAATTGCACGACATAGAGCGTAATTTCGGCAAAAGATAAGCAACTAACGCTACATACTTAGAGGGCGTTTTTAATTAATAAGTACCTACCTAGATACATTTAATATTTTAATTACAAGGAGAACTAGGTAATGAATAACATGAATACCATACTTGATACATTGATATCTAATACCTACTACCTACTATATAGGTATCTACTGTTTTAATCAGAAATCATGTTTAACTTTACTCACGCGCAAGCGTTTTGTTTGCATTTTTTCTACCGTTCCGAGGAAATCGCGACTTGATTACGAAATTCACAGCTAACATGTTGACAATTATACTATACTTGTTTATCTTTTTATAGTTCTCAGTTTCAAGGTAAATTAGCACACAATCACCACTAAATAAATGGAGGTTTCTACACCATGACCAAAGAAAGTGTAATAAAACAAGCTAAGTAGTATTATAGCTAGTTATTGCTTGTGTCTGGTCGTAATCGATCAAGTTTCTCAGACGACGGCCGTCGTGGATCCGGTTCTGAGGTCCCGTTGAACCCTAAAAAGGATGAGAACATAAAATGTTTTACTATGGCTTTATACGTATAGTTACGTGTTCCCGAACGTAACGAATCATCGCGTCCGCAGCCGGCGCAGAGACCATGCGCGTGCGCTCAACAATCGTCCATTGTGCTTCACTAAAATAACGTTCCATTTATCTATAAATCAGTCTGATGGTGTCGGATAAAACCTCTGAGTATGCTAAAAAATAGCATTGAAAATAGAACAACGAAACCTGTTATAAATTTAAATTTTAAAATACACGGAGCGTAGAGTTGGTTTTAAGTTTTTAGTTAATTTTCGTATTTTATTGTATTTATGTTTAGTGTTAATTAAAGTTTTATATAGAGAGGGTGAATTTAGTGAATTAAAAAGTGTGTGTGTGTCAACTGTGATGTAATGTATTAGTGGTTAACCTTCAAGGTTTATTACATTAGATGCGATTGGTTCTCCTTGCGATAAGGAAAAAAGTAAGTAGCTAAACTTTATGTCTTTGATGTGGTACGAAAAAAATATATATAAATAGAATCAATTTATTTTTAAACAATGTCCGATATGAGGAAATATTAAATGCAAATAAAAAAGGCAGTTTAACAGATTCTGCAACCAATTCTGCTTTTTGGCATAGCCATTCTGCTTTGACATAGTCAAGATTAGGTAACTGTGCACCGTGCTCGCCCTGATAAATATAAATTCGAATATCATCGTCGCGCGCGCAAATATGACAGGTGCACAGTTATTGTAACTGACAAAAAGCAGAATTGCTTGCAAAATCTGCTAAACTATCTTTTTAATTTGCATTTGCGATTTCCTAATACACTGGGAAAAAAGTTAGGTAATTACAAACCTAATCTAGTAGGTTAATGTCAAAAGTAGGTAAAATGTACCTAATTCAGGTTAAATGTACCTAAAAACATATTAGGTAAGTAGGCTAATTCTACCTAGTGCGCTTGGTAATGCAAAAAGTCGGTAGATTAAACCTACTTTTTGGTAAAACCGTGTTTTAACCAATAGTAGGTACACATTAACGTATTGAGTCGGTAAATGCAACCTACTTATTAAGGTTAAAATAATCTACTAATTGGGTTTATCAACTTGCTCTTTAAGTAGGTAGAATTAACCTATTGATTTGGTAATAATTACACAATAGCTTGGTACAATCAACCTATTATTTAGGTTAAAAATACCTACTTTATAAAGACCCAAAATAACCGACTTAGTAGGTATCGGCAACCGACTATTTTGGTATGTTTACCAAAAAAGTAGGTTAATTAAACCTAATTTAGGTATTTTTAGTATCGACATTCACCCAATAAGTAGGTTGGTAGTAACTAACAATTAGGTTAGTTGGGGGCTACATAGCGCTTAGGTTATTACTAACAAATTAGTTGGTTAATACAACCTACTAAGTTGGTATTGCTAATATTACCCATTAAATAGGTCAATAATACCTATTGAGTTGGTGAAACATACAAAGTGAGTAGGTAAATACTACCTAAAAAGTAGGTTGGAAACACTTAGCGGTTAGGTTGATGTTACCTAATAAATTGGTATGTACTAACTAGTGATTACGTAAATATTACCTATTCAGTAGGTCAATAATACCTATTGAGTTGGTGAGACATACAAAGTGAGTAGGTAAATACTACCTAAAAAGTAGGTTGGAAACACTTAGCGGTTAGGTAGATGTTACCTAATAAATTGGTATGTACTAACTAGTGATTACGTAAATATTACCTATTCAGTAGGTCAATAATACCTAGTGAGTTGGTGAGACATACAAAGTGAGTAGGTAAATACTACCTAAAAAGTAGGTTGGAAACACTTAGCGGTTAGGTTGATGTTACCTAATAAATTGGTATGTACTAACTAGTGATTACGTAAATATTACCTATTCAGTAGGTCAATAATACCTAGTGAGTTGGTGAGACATACAAAGTGAGTAGGTAAATACTACCTAAAAAGTAGGTTGGAAACACTTAGCGGTTAGGTTGATGTTACCTAATAAATTGGTATGTACTAACTAGTGATTACGTAAATATTACCTATTCAGTAGGTCAATAATACCTAGTGAGTTGGTGAGACATACAAAGTGAGTAGGTAAATACTACCTAAAAAGTAGGTTGGAAACACTTAGCGGTTAGGTTGATGTTACCTAATAAATTGGTATGTACTAACTAGTGATTACGTAAATATTACCTATTCAGTAGGTCAATAATACCTAGTGAGTTGGTGAGACATACAAAGTGAGTAGGTAAATACTACCTAAAAAGTAGGTTGGAAACACTTAGCGGTTAGGTTGATGTTACCTAATAAATTGGTATGTACTAACTAGTGATTATCTTAGTGATAATCTTATATTTATCTTATGTTTACCTTACCTTATATTTATCTTATATTTATTATCTCATTTCATTCATTTCATTCATTTCATTCATTTCATTCATTTCATTCATTTCATTCATTTCATTCATTTCATTCATTTCATTCATTTCATTCATTTCATTCATTTCATTCATTTCATTCATTTCATTCATTTCATTCATTTCATTCATTTCATTCATTTCATTCATTTCATTCATTTCATTCATTTCATTCATTTCATTCATTTCATTCATTTCATTCATTTCTTTCATTTCATTCATTTCATTCATTTCATTCATTTCATTCATTTCATTCATTTCATTCATTTCATTCATTTCATTCATTTCATTCATTTCATTCATTTCATTCATTTCATTCATTTCATTCATTTCATTCATTTCATTCATTTCATTCATTTCATTTATTTTATTACCTACAAACCTAACAAACAAACAAACCTAACAAACGAACAAACCTAACAAACGAACAAACCTAACAAACGAACAAACCTAACATACGAACAAACCTAACAAACAAACAAACCTCACAAACAAACCTAACAAACGACCGACGCGCGCACCTCCCGCCGGCGAGAGCGTCACGAATTTGGAGCGCTCCGTATTTATAAATACGAAAAAACGGCAAAAAACGTCCAATCACGCTGGAAAAACTTCTACACAACTTTAAAAGTCGTGAGTGATAAAGTGCGAAAAGAAAAGTGTGAGAAAAGTGATTTTTTCAATGTTTTCACAAAATTTTCAGTGAAAAAGGTGACTAAGTCCATGGATTTTTATGACAAAAACGCCGATAACTCCGGCGTTTCATCGACAACCTAACCATCACTTGGGGTCAAACGACGCGTCTCGGTGAGACCTATCTCCCGAGACCAACATCGGATTTTTAAGGAAAAGGACGCCGGAGCTACGGGACATAATCATCTTCCGACACGTGGTCGGAAAAACTGAAAACAGGACTTCGGGATTTTTGAACATTGCCATCGCTTAGAGGAAGCGGAGAGGACCAGGAGGAAAAAAGAAAAGTGACCAGAAATTAAGTGGTTGAAAAGTTATTGAACTTCAAAAAAATTTATTTTTCAAAAGTACCAATTTAGAACTTTGTAACCGTGATAACTTTTGAAAACGATCTGTGGTATAAACTTTTTAAATTGTATTTGTGTAGACTTTCTGTTGAATTAGTTTGTGACCAAAAATTAGGACACTTTCCCCGGGAAAAAATATTTTTTATTTTAGTTACAAACTTATGACCCGAATTTCAAAAATTTTGTTTTTTATCAATAACTTTTTTATTTTTATACTATATTTTTTTATTTCTTTATATGTGTAAGACCTGACTGCCCCGAAACTTTTGACACCAATTTTAAATTTTTTACTGTGATATTTTTGATTTTATTAGCATAAGTGTGACAAATTTTCGACCAGCTGGAAAAATCAACAAAAATACCCCAAAATATTAAGTTAAAATTCTTTTAAAAATAGAAGGGTTCAATCCACACTAGTTTTAGTTTATTTCAGATTTTTAGAGTAATTTCTGACATTAATAAGAGAGATATAAGGTTGACATCGGGGCGAAAAAAGTCACGAAAATTCCTAACTTCCAGGGGTCGTAACTGCCCCCCAAATTGACTTTTTCGATTTTTCTCTTCGTGGAGGTCATTTTTTCGGGGGGCCTCTGCCTACCATATTTTTTCCAAATTTTTTGCATCAAAATTGGGGGGTGGTTATTTTAGGAAATTATTTACGTAAATCCGGATTTTCAAAATTAAATCGCTCGGCAACCATTAGGCTTAAATTACGAGATTTTTTGTAAATTGTGTAGATCGCCGAGATCTACAACTCTCCTATAGAATCCAAAGGTGGTGGAACATTCCCCCGGGAGAGGGGGGCAAAAAACCCGGATTTTCAGGGACTTGGGAATATCTGGACAACGGCAGGCACTAATTTTAAGGCGCAACATAGAATTAAGTAGGTTTAGGAACTGACTCTACCTAGAGTCAAAAAAACATTTTTAGAGCTCTACATAGTTTCACTGTATCGTGCATTGGGTAGAGCTCGACGAGCCCATTCAAACGAACCCTCGCACGACTTTGTACGACCACCGGCGGCGGAGATATAAAGGTTTGAAACCTTGGCGGCCATCTTGAATCGCCATCTTGTTTTTCTTTGGCCGCCCATATCTCCTAAACCGTCGGTCGTAGGAAGACGGGGTTTGATTTAGGCACCTTCCCACTGGGTATTCTACCCCCTCCGCCACTTAATTCTGATTTTGGAGGTGTCGAACTTTAGGGGCCGAAATCTCCCACCAGCCGACGGAGCTCGTTGAGCCCGTCCTAAAAAACCCTCACACTAGGGGGTTACCTTTATTAGGTAGGGAGATATAACCACTCAAAGTCGGCGTCCGCCATCTTGGCCGCCATTTTGAAAAACTTTGAGAGGTTATATCTCGGAAACCGGTAGAGATACGAGTTTGGGGTTTCTTCTAGGGTACATCCCCCGCTCGACTCTACACCCCCCGGGCCCCAAAACCCAAATCGGAGGGACAAAACTTTGGTGGGCGGATTCCCCCACTAATCGATAGAGCACGCCGAGACCGTCCTAAAACACTCGCACAACAGGGGTATAGCACGTATAGTCTCGGAGATATAGCCACCGAAAGTTTCCGGCCGCCATTTTGGACGCCATCTTGGAAATCTTAAAGTGGACATATCTCCGGAACTAGAAGGGCTACAAGCCTGAGACTTGTTCGAGGGCTCAACCCAGGCTTAGGGCTGTCCCCCAAGGTGTGTCGGACCGGCTTAGGACCGGCGGCCATTTTGTTTTTGAACAAAAAACCCTAAAAAAACGGCTAAAAACGACATAACTTCGTTGTTTATCAAGTTATAAGACGGAGAATAGCATATAAGTGTAGACAAAGACATACTCTACAAATAGAGCACATTGTAGAGCAATATTTGTAGAGTTGATTTTTAACGGAAATTTGAAAAAGGGTAAAAACCGCCTATTTTAAGATTGTGACATCCCTATATACAACTTGTACAAACTTTTTAGCCATTTTATTTCATTTTCTTATATGTGTTTTACATATAAGAAAATGTTCTTACAAACGAACAAACCTAACAAACTAACAAACGAACAAACCTAACAAACTAACAAACGAACAAACCTAACAAACAAACAAACGAGTTTGAATTCGCCGCGCAAATGGTCGGTTCACCCTTGACGCGCTCTTTCACAAGAAATTTTTAAATAATTTTTAAAGTTAATTTTTCGCCTTGAAATCTACATATTCGCGTTCCCCGAGTGCCAATTACTGTTAGTGTTAGTGTTTTCGGCGGGAAAACGGAGACAACATGTCGTGCTCCAATTTTATTTTCGTTAAACTATTATTATGTTCGATTCAAAGTCCGCTATACATCGGGCGCTGCCTGTGTGACGTGGAGCGGTCGGTACCTACGACGATAGTCATCGCTAATTTCGACAAACATACGTAAGCAATGATAGCCTAGTGGTCCTGTTCGTTGCTTCGCATTCCGCAGTGTGTGGTATCGAATCTCAACTGATGGGTATCTTTTTGTTGAGCGAATTTTATCTAATAAGACACATAAATTATTTAAATATTCCAGCTGATCGGTTGGAAGGTCATTTGGGGTCGTGCCGTCATTTAGCTCGCACAAACCACCGACATTCTCGAATAAAAACTGAGATCCAGAAATTGATTGTCTTTTGTAATATTCTTTTATTTCGAAATTTGTGTTTGTGTGCTGCGAATGCAGATAGGGGTGAGTTGCACTATATTGTTTGTTATCTTCGTTGTCACTGGAGCCATGGACAAAATAATTAATTACTGCAATTTGTCCATAGCCTCGGGACATGCCCTTAAATAGTCGCTGAGCAAAGAGCCGTGGAACGAGGTGGCAGGATTCCCGTAACAATCCTCCTGGCGTCCAGCATTTGTATATAGTATAGATTTAGGTGTAAATATTCTAGTTTTAAGATAAATCTCTATAGAATACCACTACCATTAAAAAAAAAAACTAAGTTTTTTTTACTATTATTTTTTTCGAAAATTCAAAAAAAATATTAAATCTCTTTACGTTTCCTATGTTTTTCTACCATATTCCATAAAAAAAAAACACCCCGACCAAATATTCTAAAACTTGACCCTGGCTATTCCAAATTGGCCATATCGGTCTCAGACCTAAATAAATAAAAAAAATATGTGACAAAATTTTCAATAAGAAAATTTTTGGAACGTGACGTGTAATTTCGAGCTGTCAAACTTCCCGGATTTGTTCCCGTCATTCCCGGGAGGTCGGGAGTGCGTCCCGGTGGATGCTCTGGCCTCTCCTGCACCCGGCACAGAAACTCCCGAAGGTCTACGAGCTTCCGTTCAGAAGATACAGGCGCCGCAAGTCTGGGGACCGCCATTGTTGACGGTCTGGAGACTTGCGTGGGTTCCTGCTGTAGGCTCGGGATACGGAGGTCGGGATTTGGTGTGGGATCGAGGCCGGGACTCTCTTCTACCTGGTGGTGCCTCCCGCGTCCGGATCGGACCTCAGACGGCGAAGATATTAGTGTAGTTACACTGGGACACAAACATTTTTTATGTTTGTACCTATTTAACAAACAAATAGGTAGTGAAAGAAAACCAGTTAAGATTAGAGCGGTAGACAGTGTGTAAAAACATTATATAACTAGCAAATTAGGCATTTTATTGTGAAAAAACTGAAATTTTGTTATTGGCCGGTGAATGAACTTGCAAACTTCCCGGATTTGTTCCCGTCATTCCCGGGAGGTCGGGAGTGCGTCCCGGTGGATGCTCTGGCCTCTCCTGCACCCGGCACAGAAACTCCCGAAGGTCTACGAGCTTCCGTTCAGAAGATACAGGCGCCGCAAGTCTGGGGACCGCCATTGTTGACGGTCTGGAGACTTGCGTGGGTTCCTGCTGTAGGCTCGGGATACGGAGGTCGGGATTTGGTGTGGGATCGAGGCCGGGACTCTCTTCTACCTGGTGGTGCCTCCCGCGTCCGGATCGGACCTCAGACGGCGAAGATATTAGTGTAGTTACACTGGGACACAAACATTTTTTATGTTTGTACCTATTTAACAAACAAATAGGTAGTGAAAGAAAACCAGTTAAGATTAGAGCGGTAGACAGTGTGTAAAAACATTATATAACTAGCAAATTAGGCATTTTATTGTGAAAAAACTGAAATTTTGTTATTGGCCGGTGAATGAACTTTTACAAAAATAAAAACTCGAATTTAAGAACTATATTAGTGTTTAATTAGTGATAAAAACAGACCAAAGAGGCAGTAAACAATAATAAATAGTAAATTAAACACTAGTGGACGTAAAACAATATATAAAAAACACGACAAAAACAAAAACAGTGAACAAATAGTAATATATGAAATAAATCTCTGTTTTAAATATTATTCAGTTTTATTATTTTGTCATAATTAGGTACCTATCTACTAATTTAGGAACATAATAGGTAACATAACTAGATACTATTAGTATACTTATTCTATCTTAACAAGCAAAGAACACAGTCTATTTCATGGAAACTTACTTAAAAAGATAAAATTGTAAATACCACAAAGTCTTAGTCTCTCCTTCTCATTTTAATCTTTGTCATGTTGAGTTTCCATCAAAAATTTTCTCCATTCTTCATCAGAATGAAGAAAATGTTGTGACGCTTCTTGAAAAGCTGTATTCCTTGTTTGGAGCCGCCGTTGAGGAGATCTTAATGCACCTCGTCGTCTTGGAGAGGTTCTTCGGTCGGGGTGTGTGCCCCTCAGTGGCCGGCGCAAGCTCTTCAACTATTGCTGGAGTTGGTGACGGTCTATTCCACTCCTGACCTGAAGATCTTCCTGGACCTCTGCAATTATAATAAGAAAATTGTTACAAACATGAGATACCTACAGGAGGTACTCTACTACCTACCTCATTCTTTATAGAAGGATAACAATGTGAGTCCACAGACTTGAACTCTGGAATAATAAAAGGTGTGGTAAAAGGTAGGTACCTACTCACCAACAACAATAAGTGGTTCTCTGAAAAACCAGCTTCTGTAGGGTTAGTACCAGTTACAATAGTACAAAACGAAAATTCGTATCGTAAGCTCGATGAACTATCACAGTTAATACTTCCTTACTGGCAGTTTCCGTGCAACATGAAGTCTCTGAGCCAAAGTATCTACCCGATGAAACTTGGACCAACTGAAAATAAAAATTGTAAGATTAACACTAGGTAGTTGAAAAATGGCTTTGACATTTTGAATATTAAAAGTTGTATAGGTCTTAGTTTCACGTTCTGCAATAGATTGAGAGATTTATATGAGTTATGCTAGTTCATGGTAAATTGGTCATAGTTGAAATAAAATCAGACAATGAGTAGATAGATACATACCTACAGTATCTCTTGAAGCTGTCACATTTAAGTCCAAAGTTAAATTGTGTAATACTCCAAAGCCGTACACATTTTTTAGGTTTATTGTGTAATACCTGCTGCTTACAGAGACATTGCCATTGGTTCTTCATTCTCCCAAAGGTGTTTTTAATAATGTCTAGGGTTTTCTTAGCTAGACTTATTTTATCACCCTTTGGTAATCAAATGACCATTGGCATACAATAGCGGGCACATATAACCTGAAAAAATAAGAGAGATTGTATCTGTAGGTACAAGACAACAGAAATATCATAAACTGAGTCTAAATTACATTAATTTAGCAAGACTGAAGTCTTGATATACCTATTAGGTATCATTGTGTCAAGGCTGGTCAAGTTACATTACTTCTTGCAAGTAGGTAATTGGTAAATGACAAGGATTCATCGATAATGGTGCTATTTGTTGGTGATGTTTTGCACACCGTTCCCAGTGATTAGGTAAGTGAGTGTGTACTTAATTAGTTATTTAGGTAATTAATGCAAATGTTGGTATCATAACTTGGTTGAACAAAATCTTAGAATGTAGTCTACTACTTAAGTCACTTTTAAACTCACCTTTGTTTTCAATATTATCCGTTTTATGCCCTTTAGGCCACTGAAAGTGTTGTTTAAATGTAGGCCGGTTTTGTAAGACGACGAAAATACTAAATCCGATACCGACAACTTTTTCGCCGCAAAACTAGCTGTCGATGTCGATTTCGGCGGCGGATTATTTCAGCAGCCTCTGCTGCCATCCGTAGAGCAAAAATTACGCGTGAACACATCGTTTTTATCGGCACTCGTTATCTCAACTCACTATAAAAAGTTTGGTGAGAAGGGAAACTATGAGTTTCATACGGGTGTGTCCCACTCGTCACCACCAGCGTCGTCCCCACTGGGGACGAGTGGGATTTTTTCTAAAAAAATATCCCATATGTCCCTACTGGGGACGAATGGGGTGTCACTTAGAAAACATCCCGTATGTCCCCACTGGTGACAAATGGGATTTTACTTAGGAGATATCCCAGTCGTCACCCCTAATAAAATTATTATTTAAAACTGTACCTTATAAATATAAAATTAATTAAAAGAAAGTATAATTGAACGATAATATGTATAATTTAAAATATTAAAAATTAAACAACCACAACTTTCTTCAAAATCAACAAGTTTTATTTGTATAGGTACATATAGGTTTAGAAGATTACAGCCTAATCGAAGCAAAATTTTCAGTTATTTAAATCATATTATGAGAAAGTAGTGTTTACTGTAAAATACATCTTCACCTACTATGAATAATGATTATTTATCACTGATATCAACATTATTTACATAATTGAATAAACTATAACATTGGTTGTTTCCGTTTCTGAATAATCATCTTTACATTAGTAAATTAAATAAAAAAACTTACAAAATAGATTTTACCTACCTACTTTTATTTGACCACAACGCACAGAACACAAGCGATTCCATAGAATATTCAATTTTAATACCTATGTAATAAAATTGAATATTCTTTGGTGTGTCGGTGCGGCGAGCTGATACTGAAACTATTCAAGTAGGTAGGTAAAATCTATTTCTTAAGGTTTTTTTTTTAATTTCTTTTTCATATATTTTATAGGTTATACTCATTGGACATAGTCAATTATGTAAATAATGTTGATCTGTGATATGTAATGTGACAAACTATTCAAGTAGGTAAAATCTATTTTTAGTTTTTTTATTTTATTTACTAATGTAAAGATGATTATTCAGAAACGGAAACAACCAATGTTATAGTTTATTCAATTATGTAAATAATGTTGATATCAGTGATAAATAATCATTATTCATAGTAGGTGAAGATGTATTTTACAGTAAACACTACTTTCTCATAATATGATTTAAATAACTGAAAATTTTGCTTCGATTGGCTGTAATCTTCTAAACCTATATGTACCTATACAAATAAAACTTGTTGATTTTGAAGAAAGTTGTGGTTGTTTAATTTTTAATATTTTAAATTATACATATCGTTCAATTATACTTTCTTTTAATTAATTTTATATTTATAAGGTACAGTTTTAAATAATAATTTTATTAGGGGTGACGACTGGGATATCTCCTAAGTAAAATCCCATTTGTCACCAGTGGGGACATACGGGATGTTTTCTAAGTGACACCCCATTCGTCCCCAGTAGGGACATATGGGATATTTTTTTAGAAAAAATCCCACTCGTCCCCAGTGGGGACGACGCTGGTGGTGACGAGTGGGACACACCCGTTTCATACTTTTCGTTAACCTTAATTCCGAATTCGAGTGTCTACTCTATTTTAAAGGGATCGAGACAAACGCGGGTGAAACCGTGGGGCGCAGCTATACAACAATATCTCGACCGGCGGTGAGCTCGGCGCATGCGTGACGTCAAACGAGTCACACATTTATGGTATTCTATCGTATCACGAACAGTTGATAGATACCTAGGTACATTATCATTAACACATTCGCGTGAGCAGCTTCCAAAATAATTTGTACTGCTCAGGCGCAGCATTTTCCCATACAAAATTTTGCGACGTCTAAACACGTTCCGCCGCAATATTCATAATTAATTATCAGGAATCGTCTCTGTTGCGGCGCAAAAAATACCTACCTACGTGCCAAAGGATTTTGTTCTTTTTTTAGACGTCATAAGGTGTTCCACCGAAATAAGGTATTACTGTTAAAGGACGTCGGGTGACGTTGCGCCGATTCACAATTAATTTAAAACGACGTCGTAAGAAGTTGTTCACGCGAACGTGTTAATAAATGAATTTAGTATTCTAAAACCGGAATTTGTCCTTGCAGAAGCTTTCGCCTAGAGGCAAGGGTCAACATGCTGTACTTTTCGCTTAGTTGTTCCCGGGGAATTTTGTTACGATGTTGTCTATACTCACACAACTAGGTAGGTATATGATAATTATAAGGATTTGTTTGTAAGTAGCAAGAAATAATAACGCCACACGCGCTATCCAAATAATAGCGTGAAACAAAATAGGTAGTACAGAAATTCGTAAACAATAATTTCAGTTTTCCAGTACAAACATGTAACCCATTCGAATGAATTAACTATAAAACGGGGTTGTGAGGTTATAATAGGTATTATTATAATATGATTTTCTATGCTATGTCCTTTCGAATGTCTCAAAACTACCTATCCACTCCATATTGTTGATCGAAGACTTCATACCTAATTTCATCTAAATCAGTGGTTCCCTAAGTGCCGTGCCCCCTGGAACCCCTTTCCAGGGGTTCCAGGGGGCACGGGCCACACGGGATCGCTGAGAGAATGTTTACTTACTTACCAAATACCTTATGTATGACTTTGTAAAACTTCAATCTATATATATATATATCTATTATATAAAAATCAACCCCTATTTCCCTTGGTCACGGCATCACACTTAAACTTTGAGACATATTTCGATAATTCTTTTTTTGTTGTGTTTGCTATTGTCAGGAGTAGGTTCTTATGAAAGAAAAAATGCTAAACCGATTTTGATGAATTTTATTTTTTTATACTAAACGACAGGACAACGTCTGTCGGGTCAGCTAGTAAGCAATAAGATTTTTTTTTTTATTCAGACCTGATAATCTGGACTGGAGGGCGGGGAGGGGCGCGGATTTTTTTTATGGTCGAAAGGGGGCGCGGCTCAAATAAGTTAGGGAACCCCTGATCTAAATCGTTCAGCGCACGGTTTAATTAAACGTAAATGGGTAACTAACAGACAAACAGACAGACAGACAATTATTGGTACTATGGATTGTATAGTTTTTTAATACATAATTTTAAAAGCTTTTACGTTTTGCTTTTTGAATAAAATAGTCGACAACAAAGTCACTATATTCGAACTTCGTATCATGCCGTCTCGCTCAGGCTAATATTATTTAATACGAGTGAGCGGGACGGTACCTACGATACGAATTTGGCTTTTAATATTTCGTATTAGCCCCGAGAGAGGCGCTCGCGTCGTTCGCTGAACGACCGAGCCGGTCGGCCCACGGTGACCAAAAAGTATTTTTTTAGAAGGTGGTACTTCAGTGAAAAATGAAGATCTGTTCAATTTTAATAAAGTTATAACTTAACTTAACTTTATTAACTTGTTTATTTATTCATTTTACATACATACTAACATAAAATCTTTTTAAAGTGAACTATGTGAATGTGAAGAGAGTTAAGTGTAACTAAGATAGGTATATATTTTGTGAAATTATGTAAAATAAATTGTTATATACCTACCTATATATAAATTATAATAGATCAATTTTACAATTTTTACTATCATAAAAACAAAAATCCATAACCATTGATTATCGTCCCGCTACTTCTTGATTTTTGGTCACTGTGCGGCCGCCGCGCCGGCCGCGGCTCGGCCGCCATCTTGCACTCACTTACTTTGCGACGCGCAAGACGAAAGAAAGAAAAGAAAACTCTACGCATAAGTAAGTGATTGTCCTCAATATAATCTTATCATAAGTGCTTCAAACGTTTTCGTGATCAAGGTTCGCTTGTTCGTGACGCGGTGAGAGCGCGCCATTTTTTGTTGTGTAAAATTGTTTGTGTGGCAATGGCATGGCAGCGGTTTGTGTGAAATCAACGCGGGCGGGACAAGCTTGTTTGCCTATAGGTACCTATTCCTGTACCTATTCTTTTTTTCTTGACTCCTACTGTGTCCATGTGCTTATTTACTAAAATACTGCATACATAAATACTTCGCGACAATTGAAAAAACGTTGCCTAAGGCTGTTCAGAAGGCCTATTCAGAAAGAAAGCTGGAAACTTATAAGCGCTTACCGGCGCTTGACTGATCGGTGCCGACAAGTTCCGACAAGCTTCAACACGCGCTGGGCTGCTGACGTCAAATCATCGTCCGATGAGTCCGACATTTTGCTTGGTCTGCCTGCCAACCTACTTCCTTTGTGTAGAACGGACCAGCGCTGACAAGCGCTGGTAAGCGCTTATAAGTTTCCAGATTTCTTTCTGAATACGGCTTAAAGTTTGGGATCGCAACAAACACTTGTACCTACTTTGAAGTTATGGAGCGGTTGGTATAAAATTATTTGCAATACTTTATGGATTTTAAATTAGTACCTACCTAATTTAAAATCCATAAAGTATTGCAAGTCGATTGAGTAGTGTTAGTATGTACAAAGAACGCATGCCTACTCGCTAGCCTGCTGCGATGGCCAATTCTGAGATATCGGGTCATCAAGATACATAAAAAAATTACTTACCTCACGTTAATTCTCCGAGCTGATTTTCACGTATATTTTAAGTAATGTACTTAAAAATAAGTCCAAAACAAATAACCACTCCGTATAACTTCAAAGTACAGTACCTATTAGGCAAAATATATAACTTTTTGTTTTGTGTGATTTTTAGATAGTCCACCAGCCGAGTCAAACTGAGTCAAACTTCAGTGGGCCTTCGTACCAAATTTCGTGTCTGCTGGTTGGCATGGAACCATAGAAGTCCTTTTCAGACATGCAAAACCCAAATACAGCACATACCAGCGTAGAAGATTTACTAAGAAGTTGGCTTATGCCTGATGAATTAATAGACATATTTAAAGGTAGGAATTTTTCTTTTTACTTAAAATTAAGTGGTGTATGTGTATTTATGCTGAATGGTTAACTGCATTTGTGTGTGCGCTTTTTGTTACTATTGCTGGCTAGCGTTTCCATCCGTCCGGATAAAGCCGGACAGTATTAGGCTTTTTGACCTCTTATCCGGCCCGTCCGGCTTTTGTTAGGCTTTCACAACCTACAAAATATTGACGGTAAAAATCAATAAGGGTAGATCATTTAAACTTTGAGACTCAAAAGTCAGGCTTTTTAATATGTGTTTTACTTGATAATATTTGTCAAAAATCCTGTTTTTCTTAGCGTTCGGCTTGGTCCGGCTTTTTGATTTTTAGAGATGGCAACGCTAACTATGGCTCTGTTTTTATAATGTGTTTGTGTATGACTGACTATAAATGACTTAAATTGTTTTGTGTGATTGTTAAAAAGTCCACCATACGAGTCAAACTGAGTCAGTCAGTACCTATGGAACTGCAGAGAGCTTTTATCATCATCTCCAACTTATTTACCCATTGCTGGACACAGGCCTCCTCTTAGTTTGAAAGAGCAAAAGGCTGTAGTTCCCATGCTGACTTAGTATGAATTGCGTACTTAAAATCAAATCCTAAAAGCATTAATTTACTTTCCTTATTGTATCATGCATGATACCTATAGCGTACAAATATTCAAGGCAAATATACAAAAAAAATCTATGTCCGAGGCATGCTAATTTAATGTCAAATATCAAATTGTAATAAATAAAAAAACTATTTCTATTAAATAATTCTATTAAATGAATAATTAATTCTATTGATAATATGTCAGAAGATATTTTACATACTCTAAACTTAAGAAATAATATTATTAATCTATATCTTATTATATAAAAATCAATACCTATTTCCCTTGGTCACGGCATCACACTTAAACTTTTACACATATTTGATGAATTTTGGTATTGAGATAGATAAATATTAGAAAGTCGTATTGGTAGGGTAGTAGTAGGGTAGGGTAGTAGTAGGTTATGGTAGGGTAGTAGTAGTAGGGTAGGGTAGTAGTAGGGTAGGGTAGTAGTAGGGTAGGGTAGTAGTAGGGTAGGGTAGTAGTAGGATAGGGTAGTAGTAGGGTAGGGTAGTAGTAGGGTAGGGTAGTAGTAGGGTAGGGTAGTATAAAAAAACCTACAACCCTACCCGGGTTGTAGGTTTTTTTTATATATAACGGGCAGGACAACGTCTGTCGGGTCAGCTAGTAATATAATACATTAACTGATCTGACAATATTGGGTCGGGGTGTACCATAGAAAAACATTGAATTTTTTTTTTATGGAATATGGTAGAAAAACATAGGAAACGTAAAGAGATTTAATTTTTTTTTTGAATTTTCGAAAAAAATAATAGTAAAAAAAACTTAGTTTTTTTTTTGAATGGTAGTGGTATTCTATTAACCCCCACTTTTTATGATGCCAATCGATTGAGAGGAGCTCCAGAAACAATGTTTCCATAGACAGTTTTTTTGTCAAACCTCATCACGTGCGACTACAGGGGCTCTAAAGTACTGCTGACACTTGGAAAAAAATCGAGTGGTAGTGGTATTCTATTGACCTCCACTTTTTATGATGCCAATCGATTGAGAAGAGCTCCAGGAACAATGTTTCCATAGACAATTTTTTTGTCAAACCTCATCACGTGCGACTACAGGGGCTCTAAAGTACTGCTGACACTTGGAAAACAGTACTTTAGAGCCCCTGTAGTCGCACGTGATGAGGTTTGCCACACTTCGCATAAACTTTTTTGTCATAATTTCATAAGGCATAACTCAATTGGCATAATTTCATAAGGCATAATATAAAAATGCTGAACCGATTTTGATGAATTTTGGTATTGAGATAGATAAATATTAGAAAGTCGTATTGGTAGGGTAGTAGTAGGGTAGGGTAGTAGTAGGTTATGGTAGGGTAGTAGTAGGGTAGGGTAGTAGTAGGGTAGGGTAGTAGTAGGATAGGGTAGTAGTAGGGTAGGGTTGTAGGTTTTTTTATATATAACGGGCAGGACAACGTCTGTCGGGTCAGCTAGTAATATAATACATTAACTGATCTGACAATATTGGGTCGGGGTGTACCAAAGAAAAACATTGAATTTTTTTTTTTTTTTTTTATGGAATATGGTAGAAAAACATAGGAAACGTAAAGAGATTTAATTTTTTTTTTGAATTTTCGAAAAAAATAATAGTAAAAAAAACTTAGTTTTTTTTTTGAATGGTAGTGGTATTCTATTAACCCCCACTTTTTATGATGCCAATCGATTGAGAGGAGCTCCAGAAACAATGTTTCCATAGACAGTTTTTTTGTCAAACCTCATCACGTGCGACTACAGGGGCTCTAAAGTACTGCTGACACTTGGAAAAAAATCGAGTGGTAGTGGTATTCTATTGACCTCCACTTTTTATGATGCCAATCGATTGAGAAGAGCTCCAGGAACAATGTTTCCATAGACAATTTTTTTGTCAAACCTCATCACGTGCGACTACAGGGGCTCTAAAGTACTGCTGACACTTGGAAAACAGTACTTTAGAGCCCCTGTAGTCGCACGTGATGAGGTTTGCCACACTTCGCATAAACTTTTTTGTCATAATTTCATAAGGCATAACTCAATTGGCATAATTTCATAAGGCATAATATAAAAATGCTGAACCGATTTTGATGAATTTTGGTATTGAGATAGATAAATATTAGAAAGTCGTATTGGTAGGGTAGTAGTAGGGTAGGGTAGTAGTAGGTTATGGTAGGGTAGTAGTAGGGTAGGGTAGTAGTAGGGTAGGGTAGTAGTAGGATAGGGTAGTAGTAGGGTAGGGTTGTAGGTTTTTTTATATATAACGGGCAGAACAACGTCTGTCGGGTCAGCTAGTAATATAATACATTAACTGATCTGACAATATTGGGTCGGGGTGTACCAAAGAAAAACATTGAGTTTTTTTTTTTTTTTTATGGAATATGGTAGAAAAACATAGGAAACGTAAAGAGATTTAATTTTTTTTTTTGAATTTTCGAAAAAAATAATAGTAAAAAAAACTTAGTTTTTTTTTTGAATGGTAGTGGTATTCTATTAACCCCCACTTTTTATGATGCCAATCGATTGAGAGGAGCTCCAGAAACAATGTTTCCATAGACAGTTTTTTTATGAGTTTTGAATATTAGTATGTTATACTTACTTTTTGTATGTTATGCGTTTTGTAGGTTATGGTATTTGATGTTAGGCTTTTAGAATGTTATGCGCTTCGTATGTTATGCTTTGTGAGTATTAGGAATTATTTGTTTATGCCTTCTGTATGTTATGCCAATTGAAATTATGCCAAAAGAGTTTATGCTTTTTTTAGTTTATGCCTTATAAATATTATGCGTTTTGTAATTATGCCATATATTTTCGACCTTTTGTATTTAGGATCAAAAAAGTTATGCGTTAAGGACGGTACCCAAACTTTCACATAAACGTTTAGTTTTGACGACAACATACCTATGGTATAAACCCAGTCAAATATTTCAGATGAGAAAGTGGATTTAGAGGCGCTGCCAAATCTATTGCTCGATGACTTGAAGGTTCTTATACCTTCAGTGGGCCTTCGTACCAAATTTCGTGTCTGCTGGTTGGCATGGAAGGAAAAACTAGTGCATGGGGTAAATTTATTTCTATACTAACATTCTCTTCGACATTGGACAAGTCATGTAATGCTGGCCACAGACGATGCAAGTATACTTGCGCAAACCAGCTACCCGTCAAATTCTGTTACGAAGTAAGAGATGAGATGGGTAGCTGGTTTGCACAAGTATACTGGATCATCTGTGGCCAGCATAATGTGTGATGTCACCACCATAACTTTTGTCGTCGCTGCGGTCCTGGTTTCAAGTTTGCATTCTCTAAATTTAATGTATTAGGTATGCATGTGAATGAATAACTATGGTGCCTGAGTGGTGGTGGTCGGCCTAGATTAAAAAACCGGTCAAGTGCGAGTCGGACTCGCGCACGAAGGATTACGTACAGGTGAGGTCAAAGATATACTGAGCGGTACAGGGACAGATATACTGCGGAGGGGAGCGAGGGGGGTTGGTATGGGTCGTCCGATCACCGAGGTGACCGACCACCGACCCGAAGCAACGTCGGGCGCGGTCAGTATTTGTATTGGTGACCGCCTGTTGTCACGTTAAACTATCGTCCGTAAACTGACTTTATTTAAATGTAAAGGTATTTTTGAAACACTCAATTGTAAATATATATTTGACCTCGACTGTAGGTACATACTACCGTGTCACAAATGAGAAAACGACATTAATATGAAACAAAATCACCTTCTTGTTAACCAAATTTAAAATAATCATTGTTTCAGGCAGAGGAGGCTTTTTCAACAAGTTCCGCTACTACTACAATATCGTTTGTACCTTCGGAGAGTAGCGCAGAAGATACGCACGATCGCAGCAATCCATTAAAGAAACTATTAAAGGAACAAATCCGCCTTACACCACTGCTATCCAGCACACGTCTTACTAAAACGGAAAGATGCTCCTTAGCTAGATGCGTCGTAACACATCTCATAGATATAACTCCAGGGGCTATATTGAAGCCAGCGCAACTTGAACAGTGGGCTCAATATGTCATAGAACTGTTTCCCGAGGAAGACAAGAAATTCTACTATTTTTCAGTAGGAACAGACTTAACCGCAAACAGGCAATCGTTTGGCAGTCGCCAGCTACCTTCAAAAGGTAGACGATACTATGGTTGCCTTTGGGATAATTGGAATAACGAACGAAAAAAGTTGCGTTCTAAAAACATAATTTCTTTTACAAAAAAGGGAGGCACTAGCTCTGATTCATCAGAAATAACTGCAACAGAGATTACAGATGCAGACCGCGAAAGTTGCCTAAACATTGTTGAAGACTTTCAGGGTAACGAAATCACAGACTATCTTCGAGACGCCTGGAAGAAAAGTAGACAAGAGCGTTTCGCTGTCTTGGCAAATCGACACTCTACAGAAGAATATCTTAAAAAATTCCCTGTATTGAAAAATCAAGCAATCGCAACACATCTAATTGATTTAGACTTCGAAGAAAGTTCGTCATTGGTCCGCGATGACACTGTCCTGGCTGGAGAGCTACAAAAACATGAACAAGCTATTATTATGAAGGCTAAAGAGAAATACTCGAAACTCAGGGACAAAACTCAGAAGCACATACTGGAAAAGATACTTAAGTTAGGTAGGTTTTGATATCATCATTTTCATACTATGATATTATTATTCAGATCATTGATATGGATTTTGTTTAACATTTCATTATTGTTTTAGGAAGTGAGACTGAAACTGCACTGTTGCTGCTACCATATCTATTTTCTTCGGGTGGAAAAGTAAATGCGAAAGGCCAAAGAGCGTCGAGAGCGGAAGCAGCTAGGACATTCATCTCGCTTTTTAACTCTCTCGCCGATGGAGAAGAAACTATTCTGCAACAACGAAAACACTCCAAGGGAACTTCTATTCAACCCCTAGTTATTGCTGTTGGCAGCAGTTGGGCTGCTGTGACAAGTGCATACGTTTACGTCGATGCACCTTTATACAGGTACAATAATATTTTAGATGCTGTTCAAATGTGCTTCAAGATCTTTTTTGCATTTGACCTAAAGTATCCGTTGGAGTGCGAACACGTATGGCTTCTCATTCAACGAGGGTTTTTTAAAATTTATTTGCCGAATGATAAGACCATTCTAGGGGTGAATCAAGTGTTGACCGAACTTAATATTTCCACTGTTAACTAAGACTGTTAATAATATAAAATGTTGACTTGCTACCTAGGTAATGCAGGTATTTGATGATTTCAAAAAATGGTTCTTACCGTTGTATTATTTGTAGCGGATAGTGTCGCGTCTTTCTCTCGGCGTTGCTGCAGGATCATGCTGTTTGGTGGAATTATTTAAGAGAATATGCTACCTGGCGTGCGGCCCATACAAAAAACTTGAATTCGAACCGCTGTAGTCCCCCTTTTAATTGCCTTTAAATCTATATAAATACATTTTCTAATATACATTACTTAATAGTTTTTCTATGCCTCTGTTTTTTTCTTATTTTTGTTTACTTAACTCTTACAGACGACGGTAAAGAGCGTTATATAGGAGTCTCTAGTTAATTAACAAAACCAGTAATCAATTAAAACAAAACATAGAGGCATAGTAACACTTCTTCATTACTGTATATTAGAATAAATATTTATATAGGTTTAAATTTGGTGGAGGAGATAGGAGACTACGGCGGGCGGCTCGAATTTAAGTTTTTTGCATAAGTCACGCGACAGGTAGGAGGATATCCTCTTAATTCAATTTTAATTATGTTATAGCAGAGCAGGGATCCTTCAGCGACTACCCTTAACGATGTATAATATATTATAAATTATTTATTTGACTTATGTACAAATGTACACAACTCATACTGAGCCCACTGTTCAAATTGCGCTGGCTTCAATATCGCCCCTGGAGTTATATCTATGATTTCAAAAAATGGTTCTTACCGTTGTATTATTTGTAGCGGATAGTGTCGCGTCTTTCTCTCGGCGTTGCTGCAGGATCATGCTGTTTGGAGGAATTATTTAAGAGAATATGCTACCTGGCGTGCGGCCCATACAAAAAACTTGAATTCGAACCGCTGTAGTCCCCCTTTTAATTGCCTTTAAATCTATATAAATACATTTTCTAATATACATTACTTAATAGTTTTTCTATGCCTCTGTTTTTTTTCTTATTTTTGTTTACTTAACTCTTACAGACGATGGTAAAGAGCGTTATATAGGAGTCTCTAGTTAATTAACAAAACCAGTCATCAATTAAAACAAAACATAGAGGCATAGTAACACTTCTTCATTACTGTATATTAGAATAAATATTTATATAGGTTTAAATTTGGTGGAGGAGATAGGAGACTACGGCGGGCGGCTCGAATTTAAGTTTTTTGCATGGGTCACGCGACAGGTAGGAGGATATCCTCTTAATTCAATTTTAATTATGTTATAGCAGAGCAGGGATCCTTCAGCGACTACCCTTAACGATGTATAATATATTATAAATTATTTATTTGACTTATGTACAAATGTACACAACTCATATTGAGCCCACTGTTCAAGTTGCGCTGGCTTCAATATCGCCCCTGGAGTTATATCTATGATTTCAAAAAATGGTTCTTACCGTTGTATTATTTGTAGCGCATAGTGTAGCTCAAGTTCACTTTATTTGAACTAGGAGGTAACGGCATATTACTTGTTAGACGAGTATTATGCTTTTTTGGACATTCCCAGGCTATACCCTTAACGATGTATATATTATAAATTATTTATTTGACTTATGTACAAATGTACACAACTTTAATGTAACGGTGCGCTCTGTCTTCCAATAGCGAAGGCAATTTCATACATCATTGTACTATCGCAGAATGAAAAGGTTGGTTTTCTTTGCTCAATATAAGTTATTGGTATTTGCTTTATCGACCGAGTATGACACATTCCGTCACAATGAATGTCATTTCACTACATGGTCCACAGATAAAAAGGGAACATGTGCTTGAAACGCATAAATTAATTTATTTCAAAGCTGGTCAGCCTTTTCATTCCGCGAATATATCTTAAAGGCGGGCGCAGACCAGATGCCAAGCATATAGTCTGGCACTTTCTTTCAACTAAAACGCAATCGGTCTAAATAGCAATATGCCAATATCTTGTTAGGTCTAGGCATAACGCGACATTGGCGGACTGCGTTTTAGGTACTCAGCGACTAAAGGCGTAATTCAGTTTCCTCGACTGTACACAAGTGGAATGTAGTGGTGCGTTCTGTCACGAACTCTGTAATGGGGTGTTTCTCTCAAAACGTGCACATCGCGTGGCGTTACGTGAACAACGTACTTCTGGGTAGTAGTAGGGCTGGGTAGTAGTAGGGCTGGGTAGTAGTAGGGCTGGGTAGTAGTAGGGCTGGGCAGTAGTAGGGCTGGGTAGTAGTAGGGCTGGGTAGTAGTAGGGCTGGGTAGTAGTAGGGCTGGGTAGTAGTAGGGCTGGGTAGAGTAGTAGGGCTGGGTAGTAGTAGGGCTGGGTAGTAGTAGGGCTGGGTAGTAGTAGGGCTGTAGGGCTGGGTAGTAGTAGGGCTGGGTAGTAGTAGGGCTGGGTAGTAGTAGGGCTGGGTAGTAGTAGGGCTGGGTAGTAGTAGGGCTGGGTAGTAGTAGGGCTGGGTAGTAGTAGGGCTGGGTAGTAGTAGGGCTGGGTAGTAGTAGGGCTGGGTAGTAGTAGGGCTGGGTAGTAGTAGGGCTGGGTAGTAGTAGGGCTGGGTAGTAGTAGGGCTGGGTAGTAGTAGGGCTGGGTAGTAGTAGGGCTGGGTAGTAGTAGGGCTGGGTAGTAGTAGGGCTGGGTAGTAGTAGGGCTGGGTAGTAGTAGGGCTGGGTAGTAGTAGGGCTGAGTAGTAGTAGGGCTGGGTAGTAGTAGGGCTGGGTAGTAGTAGGACTGGGTAGTAATTATTATTAAAATATTTAAAAATACTTTGTTAGGTAATTTACAAAAGTCCAAGAACAAAATTTTATAAAAGTCTACAGCAACCTCCTTTCCATTAAAACTTGCCCTCAGCAATAAACATTATACAATATAAATAAATAATTATGTTAATTACTTACTATTATATATTTAGTGAAATAATATATATAGTGAAAATAAATTAATAATTGATTCATATTTTTGTTCTATTTCTAATTCCCATATTAAATTATCTAATTACGTTTCCTTAGTAATAATTACCATTCGTCCTTAGATATAATTACCATTTTCAAAAAAATACTTTGCTTTCTAATAATTAAATGAATAATATTATCATTGTCCCTTCTACAAACATTGATTACTTACTAGGTTTTTTAGTTACTTATTTACATTTGTGACATCTGACTGTGCATAGATTATGTTTAAATAAAACTTATTAAACTATATAAAAAGTATGTAAAGAACAGTTTATGTGTACATTGTCGCAGCTTTATTTGAAATAGCCGAATATGCACATTCTCAAAGAAACACCCAATGAAGGCGATAATACATCGTGATAATGTAGCCAATATTAGTTACAAGTTATAACTTGTAGTAACTGTAAAAATATAGTCATTGTTATAGTTTGTAATTTAAGTTATTGTGAATTACTTTAATAAGTACATAGATTATGTAGCCAAGTACATAATTATAAGGTAAAACATTTAAGTTACTGTTTCAAAATAATTACTGTTATATGATTTTAAATAAATTGTAACATAAATATTTGTTTGCTTTCAGCATCGTTTCTGCTTGGTGAATGGGTTATAGGTGCCTACTTAGTACGTTTAGAGCTATGTGTAAGGTAGGTTGCTAAGATCTATTCAGTTGGTTTAAACTGTCTCGGAAGTAGAGTATGATAAGTACCTATTTAGTTCGTTTAGGCTGGGTTTTATAAAAGCCCCTTAATATTATATACTTAGGTCGGATATTTGATATAACGGGCCTTTATAAAACCCAACATAAGAGTATCTATCTAATTACTAGGTAGCCCTTATCAACTTAATTGGTACTATAAACTAAATAGGTAATAGTATCACCGTAATCGCAAGGTAGCACAAATATTTTTAATGGGTCAGTTCTCATAGAGATGGCAGCGGCCGGCAGTAGTTGTGAGGAGTTAAAACTGCTCACAACTGCTATAATTAATGCTGCTGTAATTTGCAAATTTTAGCACTGAAACTGCTCACAACTACTGCCGGCCGCTGCCATTTCGGTGAGAACTGACCCATTAAAAATCGAGATAGTTTGTGCTACCTAGCGGCTAGGTTGATATTACCTAATTTAGTCAGTTAATAGTACCAATTAAGATAGTTAGGACTACCTAGTGATTGGGTACTTCTTACCAACTAAATAGGTACCAGCAACCTACTCTCTAGGTAGTTTAAACCAACTGAATAGGTACTAGCAACCTACTAAATAGGTATCATTAACCTACTCTATAGGTAATATACACCTACCCGCTAGGTAGCTCTAGCCTACTAAATAGGTACCATTAACCTACTCACTGGGTGTATCCACCCTACTATTAAGGTATTTTTAACCTACTTTATAGGTAATATACACCTACCCGCTAGGTAGTTCTAGCCTACTAAATAGGTACCATTAACCTAGTAACTGGGTGTATCCACCCTACTATTAAGGTATTTTTAACCTACTTTATAGGTAATATACACCTACCCGCTAGGTAGTTCTAGCCTACTAAATAGGTACCATTAACCTAGTAACTGGGTGTATCCACCCTACTATTAAGGTATTTTTAACCTACTTTATAGGTAATATACACCTACCCGCTAGGTAGTTCTAGCCTACTAAATAGGTACCATTAACCCACTAACTGGGTGTATCCACCCTACTATTAAGGTATTTTTAACCTACTTTATAGGTAATATACACCTACCCGCTAGGTAGTTTAAACCAACTGAATAGGTACTAGCAACCTACTAAATAGGTATCATTAACCTACTCTATAGGTAATATACACCTACCCGCTAGGTAGCTCTAGCCTACTAAATAGGTACCATTAACCTACTCACTGGGTGTATCCACCCTACTATTAAGGTATTTTTAACCTACTTTATAGGTAATATACACCTACCCGCTAGGTAGTTCTAGCCTACTAAATAGGTACCATTAACCTACTAACTGGGTGTATCCACCCTACTATTAAGGTATTTTTAACCTACTTAATAGGTAATATACACCTACCCGCTAGGTAGTTCTAGCCTACTAAATAGGTACCATTAACCCACTAACTGGGTGTATCCACCCTACTATTAAGGTATTTTTAACCTACTTTATAGGTAATATACACCTACCCGCTAGGTAGTTCTAGCCTACTAAATAGGTACCATTAACCCACTAACTGGGTGTATCCACCCTACTATTAAGGTATTTTTAACCTACTTTATAGGTAATATACACCTACCCGCTAGGTAGTTCTAGCCTACTAAATAGGTACCATTAACCCACTAACTGGGTGTATCCACCCTACTATTAAGGTATTTTTAACCTACTTTATAGGTAATAAACACCTACCCGCTAGGTAGTTCTAGCCTACTAAATAGGTACCATTAACCCACTAACTGGGTGTATCCACCCTACTATTAAGGTATTTTTAACCTACTTTATAGGTAATATACACCTACCCGCTAGGTAGTTCTAGCCTACTAAATAGGTACCATTAACCTACTCACTGGGTATATCGACCCTACTATAAAGGTATGACTAACCTACTTGATAGGTAATATACACCTACTCGCTAGGTAGTTCTAGCCTACTAAATAGGTACCATTAACCCACTCACTGGGTATATCGACCCTACTATAAAGGTATGACTAACCTACTTGATAGGTAATATACACCTACTCGCTAGGTAGTTCTAGCCTACTAAATAGGTACCATTAACCTACTCACTTGGTGAGTACACCCAGTGAGTAGGTTAATGGTACCTATTCACTTGGGGAGTATACCCAGTGAGTAGGTTAATGGTACCTATTTAGTAGGCTAGAACTACCTAGCGAGTAGGTGTATATTACCTATCAAGTAGGTTAGTCATACCTTTATAGTAGGGTCGATATACCCAGTGAGTAGGTTGATTTTACCATGTATAATGAATATGAATATGAATATTCCATTACCTAATAAGTAGGTTAATTACCAAATCATAGTGTTTACCTAATAAGTTGGTTAAGGGTGGACTAGGTAAATTTTACCGACTTTTGCTTGGGACATTGTTTAAAAATAAATTGATTTTATTTATATTTTTTTTATGATTTTCTTCGATAAATATAGCATAGCTTCGATATAGTGAACTGTCGATGCAGTGCACCATCGATATATTGTGCTTTCAATGTAGCGTACCATCGATATGGCGTACTTTCGGTACAGTAACCTTTCGATGGGACGTTATCGAAGTAGTGACCATCGATGTAATGACATTCGACATCCTAGAATAACACAACTTGAAATCTATAGCAATCATATCTTGCGATCGATGTAGCCATGAAATTGTCGATCCATCGTCGAAAATAGGAGTATAGGCACAAACCTGGGGGTGTTTTTTGGGGGGTATAATAAAAAACACATTTTTTATGTTGTTCGTAAATACTTATATGAATTTCGATTTTTGTTAGGCTTCGTAAAACCTAACGAAAATCGAAAAAAAAACTTTCAGTAGCAGTTTTCTCACCGAAACGAACCGCGAAGGGTGGGAAATTTTAAAAATTTCGATATTGTCACATTTCTCGAAAACTAAGTAAAAATTATGTATGACTACTTGTGTTTTTCTGAATCTTTTTAATTATTTCGGTGAATTATAATGGTGTATTCTAACTAATCTTTATTTCACAAATTATTTACGTATTTCAGTGACGATTCGGAGTATGACAGTAACAGAGGCGCGAGACGCTACGACGAAACATTGCTGTCAAGGGTGAGTAAGGCGCTTCATTGAAATATTTATACGTAGACTAGCTGCACCCGCGGTTTCACCCGCGTAAGTCCCGATCCCGTGGGATTTTCCAAAATCCTTTTCTTTGTGGCTGTTTACACACGACAAAGAACACACACTCATTTTAACTAGATTTTATGCCAGATACTACTAAATGATGAAAGACTACACAATTATGTGATTTTAGAATTTGATTTTGTCTAGCTAATGTTAATAGAGACTTAATATTTGTTAAATTATAATTTGTGATTAAATTATTGATTTATGACGTAAAAAACCGGCCAAGTACGAGTTGGACTCGCGCACAAAGGGTTCCATACCATTATCACAATTGGGTACGGAACTCTAAAATGAACACTGGACCAATCGAAATTCGTGAACGCAATGTTATTAATTTCTACTACTAGATGGCGCTAGTGATAAAAATAAATCGCACTAATGTTGTTGTTGATATAGCGGCAACGGAAAAACATCATGTATAAAAATTTTAACTGTCTAGCTATCACGGTTCATGAGATACAGCCTGGTGACAGACAGATGGACAGTGGAGTCTTAGTAAAAGAGTCCCGTGTTTACCCTTGGGATACGGAAACCTACAAAAAGGTTATTTATAAAAAATGAAGCTAAATATAGCATCGTACAGATGTTACAAAGCAAATCTTAAAGCATCTTACAGAGGTTTACACAAAATCCCGAAAGTACCGAAAATCCCGGTTCTTTCTTAGGCTGGTACCGAAAATCCCGGTTCTCAAAAAAGTTCCCGGTTCTCGATACCCTACTACCTACTCCATCCATCCAATATCGAGTTGGTCAAGATCTGATGAGAACCTTCGGAATAATGAGCAGAATTGCTATTCTGCTCATGATTCCGAAGGTAGTCAAAGGTCCAAAAATTCATTCTGCATTCTGGATTTTTGGACTTCTATCATTTCTAAATACAAAGTTCGCCTCAAGTGTGGGTAACAAATAAAAATACGTATCTTGTGGTTTCACTCGCATAATTTCCCAAGGTTCCTTCAAACTAAAATATACCATGCATGCCTCTTACATTCAGGAATATCCTAAATGTATTGATGTAGGATTTTCCACTATTATGGTAGGTAGGTAGATTTGTTTACCTAGAAACAACATTCTAGACACAATTTGTCACCTTGAACTTATTTACCTAAAAGTAATAAAAAGTCTGTAGTTTTAATTATATTTCTATTTTTAATCAATAAAAATCTATTGATTTCATTTGCACAACTTGGCAGTTTTACGAAAAAAAATTAAACATATTTTGTTTTACTTATGTTGTTTATGTTGGGTATTGCATTTTTTTAGAGTCTAGTCTATAGGTAATTCTAAAATTTGAATAAAAGCAAAACGATCCTACATGGGTAGGTAGTAGGTAAGTACAGCAAAATTAGATCACCAATTTAATTTAATTTTTAATGCCCAAGTTATAACTATTTTTGATTTAAGATTTTGAGACAGAGTAGGTACAGATAGATATCAAATTAACTCAGTTCAAATTCAAATGACTAATGGACACTAGCTTGAATCTCAAACTTAGATTTCTACTTGCTGAACTTCACAATCACGCGTTTAATATTATGAATCATCATCATCATCCGAGCGTTGTTCCCGGTTGCATCTCTCTCGAGAGCCCGGGGTCCGCTTTCCTACTTTTACGTCTCCACTTCGCACGATCTTCGGCATCCCGTGTAGTGAGGCCATTAGCACGCATATCCGATCTTACAACGTCAAGCCAGCACTTCTTGGGTCTTCCCAATCTGCCGCGGCCGGGCGGATGCGCCATAGCAAGACATTTGTTTCCCACGTAACTAGCCGGTTTCCGTAGAACGTGGCCGTACCACCACTATGAATATTATGAATATTACACCAAAATGTAGGAAACAATGTCACCTACAATCTGTACACAAAAAAAAGTTCTACGACATTCCGTCATGAAATAATCAACAATTTTCGATGAGCCCGACAGGGATTTTCAGTTTCAAGGTCGTTGGCGTTGTTAATCCTCTTAAGCATAATAGTAATACATGTTGCAGAAGTTTGCACTGCACACATTGAAGTCTAGCAAAACAAGGCTAGTTTCAGCCGCGTAAGTCAAAATTCCGCGGGATTTATGGGACTAAAAGTAGCCTTTTGTCCTTTCCCATGGTCCTATCTATCTCTATACCTAAATTCATCAATATCGGTTCATCAGTTTTGGCTTAAAATAAACCCACAAAAACAATCAAGTCCTTGTCGTAGTTACAAGTGAAATCGAGGCAGTCATTGTAAATGTTGACTATTTAAAACAATTTTTGTACACGAGGTTAAGAAGCAACGCAAAAGTAGATGTTTGCCACTGGTTTTCATTTCCACTACACTTTTCCACTTTCACGTAACTAAGTTAAACAATTTACCCGCCTTAACTAGGTTTCACGAAAATGAAAAATACGCAACACGTTCACCTCAACACGTTCCCGTCAGAACTCCGTATCTAACTTGTTCATTACATTTTTATGACGTTATTGCGTCCCGCGGTTTCACCCGCGTAAGTCCCGATCGTGTGGGAATATCGGGATCAAAAGTAACCTATGCTACTCAGGGTGAATGTAGCTTTCTAATGGTGAAAGAATTTTTGAATTCGGTCCAGTAGTTTTTGAGTTTATTCATACATACACACAAATATAAATATTTCCTTTTTATAATATTACTAGCTGCGTCCCGCGGTTTCACCCGCGTAAGTCCCGAACCCGTAAAAATATCGAGATCAAAAGTACCCTATGTAGTACAAGGTGAATGTAGCTTTCTAATGGTGAAAGATTTTTTGAAATCGGTCTAGTAGTTTTTGAGTTTATTCATACAGACGCACACACAAACACACAAATACAAATCTTTCCTCTTTATAATATTAGTATAGATATAAATAAACTCATCATTTTTTCCGGCGTCTCTCACTAGTTCCTTTTTTCCATATGATGATGATGTAACAAACTATAGGTACCTATGGTTCAGGTAGATTGTCCAGTTTAAATCGAGCCTTAGCTATGACGGGTCGTTTATCATGTTTATCATAAGTAGCTAATATAAATTGTTTAATACAAACACGTGAACTTTATTATCAGTGCAGTGAAAATTGATAAAAAAATATATTTTTAGGGAAAGTTGGTAACATATTGAAAGTGGGTTAAAATATTTTTTATGATATAAATAATTGTAATTGACCATAATGACAGTAAATATTGAAAACAATGTCAAAAATATATTGCAAAAAATGCTTTTTGTTCCAAAACTCAATGCTCCCTACCCTGCCCTCCCTCTAGTCGGGGGTGCAAGTCCCGCAGGGAGCAGGAAGTTTCCAAAGTTTCCCTAAAGTGTAGGTAGGGAGTTTTTTTTTTGTGTAGGTAACACTAAAAAAAAACTCCGAAAAATGTACTTAGGCATTGATTACAAAACCTACAAACGTTGCCAAGAAGTCACCGATACCTATATTTAAAGATATATCGTGGTAGGTACATCTGTAGGTTTTTTTCACCGTTATCCAGGAATTAAATTATTTATTAAAAATATTACTAGATAATAATAACATACGAATTCAATATTCATTCTATAGGTTGAATAGTAATGTTTAATTTTGCGAAAATTTTCTTAAACTCATGAATATTTTTAATACTATGTAAAAATATTTTCCACGGTCGATTTTTGCATAGTAACATAATATGCAATAAGTAATATAATAACTACCGACGTGACGTAACGTTTCCGTATTATTTTACATCGATTGATTGATGCATAAGATTTGAAACATTTCTTCAAGGTTCCTTTACTCTTAAACAAGTCGACAGCATTTTATGTTCTTTATTATTCATTGAATTATATCCTATACTAGGTACCTGCGCCCACGGTTTTACCCACGTAAGTCCCGATTCCGCGGGAATATCAGGATCTAAAGTAGCATATGTCCTTCTACGATGTTCCATCTATCTCTATATCAAAATTCATCAAAATCGGTCGATCGGTTTAGGCGTGAAAGCGTAATACTGCCAGTGCACTTTCGCTTTTTAATACGAGCTGCGCCCACGGTTTCACCCGCGTAAGTCCTCGGTAATATTAATCAGACCTCCAGCTATCTGTATTCCCAAGTTTAGTTCAGTACCTAAAGTTTTTTCGTGAAGAAGCTACAAACATACCTACTCGTTTACAGACGAACTATCACAGTTATAATATTAATCTTTGGAGTGCATTTTTAATTGTACCTACCTAACATTATCTAAGGTTTCGTTAAGAAAGATTATATTGTGATTGAGAATCATACATTTTTAAAACCTAAATCAGCAAATTGCTGAGCATACAAGGTAAAATATCAAAGCCATATATAATCGTTATTATTACAGCGGTTTATATTACAACAATGACTGGCAATTCTTTTGAATTATTGTTCTCCGAGAAAGTGACATCATCTTCACTTTTTTATTTAGTTTCCTAAGATAACCGACATATCGGCAATAACTATTCATTTTTATTTTAGAAAACGGTTTAGCAATTGTTGATAATTTTGCAAGAACTCACTAACATTTCGAAAGCTACAGCAAAATTTTGTAAAATATCAAACATGTTCCCGTGGGAATCTGTCGATCCAAAGTAGCCTATGTTACTCCCTGATAATTTAGCTTTCTATTGGTAAAAGAATTTATGAAATCGGTCCAGTAGTTTTAGAGATTACCCCCAATATTCATACATACATATACATACAAACCAACGTTACCTCTTTATAATATTATATTATATTAGTACAGAGTGTTGAATCCTTTTCGATAGTAATGAAACAGGGCTGAGGCGCGTTCAAGTCAAGGTTAAAATATAGTTTTATTCACATGATCGTTTAGAATCGTCTTACTATTAACAATTTAGTGTGTCTTTGAAACGTCATCCAATGAGAAGAAGGCACAAGAAACTCCTGGGTTTTTGCAATGACCATGTGATTCACATTGTTTCAGATTATTGTAGTAAGACCACAATTAAAGTTGGTCACAACTAGGGCATGAATCCCGGGATCCCGGGATATCGTAATCCCGGGATCTCGGACGCAAAAGTTCGATATTATAATCCCGGGATTGAGTGATCCGATATCGAGATTTGAGCAATTTACTATTTGGGTATAAATTAAGGTTTTTAGCTATATTTTTCCTCATGGAATGATTGAATAGAACTATTAAAATTAAACCCAAATTTGTCTAACCCTGAGGATGAGATCTGTAAAGATTTAGAAGCGTAGGGAATTGGTAAAATGTTTCAAACAATAAAAGTAACGTGATTCATTGCAATTTTTAAGACAATTATTTTTTATACAAGCTCGCATGCAATTTTTTCTGCTAAAAACATTTTAGTGGTGCGCCTAGAATTTGGCGCGAAAGTTTAGACACTTTCGGGTTTAGGCTATTTGTCCGCCATATTTCCAAAATGATGGGGTGGACGGCCCTCGGGGTAACTTATTTACGTAATGTAACCACTAGAGTCTTAAATATATTAAATATTTTAGATTTAACACATTTTTATTGTATTAAATTCGCTTTTTTTAACGATATCTAAAATCTCAGTATCAATCCCGGGATCCCGGGATTGAGCTCTTAATATCGATATCGTCCCGAGATTGAAAACCTTCCGATATTGCATGCCCTAGTCACAACCTACTGCCAATTTTCTTGATTGCATTTTATTATTATCTGTACCTATACAATGTCTATACTGTAGGTAATTATTATATTTACACTAATATACACTTCTACACTATACAATATTATTAAGAGGAAAGATTTATTTGTTTGTAACGGAATAGGCTCCGAAACTACTAGACCGATTTCAAATATTCTTTCATCAATAGAAAGCTACATTATCGAGGAGTAACATGGGCTGCTTATGATCCCGATGCTCCCACTTGATCGGGACTTACGCGGGTGAAACCGCGGGACGCACCTAATTGCGTATATAAACTAGATCATTAAGAGGAGTATCAACGCCAACGACCTTGAAACTGAAAATCCCTGTCGGGCTCATCGAAAATTGTTTATTATTTCATGACGGAATGTCGTAGAACTTTTTTTTGTGCACAGATTGTAGGTGACATTGTTTCCTAAATTTTGGTGTAGTTTTAAGACAAGAACCTCCTATTGGTGCAAAGCCTATCCAAGTTTTAGACAAAAAATGTCTGATTTGGCTAAAATGTCGATAGGCTTCAATACGTTTCGACATATTTGTATGGAAACTGCACTAAAATATCGGAAACAATGTCGCCTACAATCTGTACACAAAAAAAAGTTCTACGACATTCCGTCATGAAATAATCAACAATTTTCGATGCGCCCGACGTGGATTTTCAGTTTTCCAGTACAGGGCCCTTAATAAATAATAACGTGTGTAGAAGATGTGGTATTTTAATTAGAAAACATGTATTGCCCCCATTCGTTCAATCAATGTAAACCTATACAGCTGTTCTACAAAATAATTATACCTACGGTGCATTGCAATTGCATCAAGCATTCGCTTCCTTTTGGAATTGATTAGAGGGACACCCAATAATTGCACGGTGCAAATGTCAATCTTATAAATGCAAACGAATCGAGAATCGAAACCCTTTTGTGTTTTCTTTACACGTAAGTAGGTACATAAATTTAGCACTTCGCGAGAACATTAACTATATATCTTTTTTTTTCGTTTCGTTCTATTTTGCCATAGAACGCAATAGTTCCTTTTGACGTTGAACTACATATAGGTAGGTAGTTGTTAGTAATACACATTGTAGGGATTGTCTAATATTATAAAGAGGTAAGATTTTTATTTTTGTGTGTGTGTATGTTTGTAATGAATAAACTTAAAAACTTCTGTGCCGATTTGAAAAATTCTTTTTCCATTAGAAATCTACATTCACCCTGAGTAACATAGGCTACTTTTGATCCCAATATTTCCACGGGATCGGGACTTACGCGGGTGAAACCGCGAAACGCAGCTATATTGTATATAGGTAGATGCTTCACTTATAGGTGAATTCATATCTATAGATACTGCCTTCCCTAAATGGAGGTGTGACATCTATAAATATTTATAAAAGTACCTACTTATTTATTATTCAGTCTTTACGAAATCTTCCTTAACAAACTGTAAGATATTTACATATTTGGTTATAGTAATTGACACACCCTTATTTAATGTTACTGGCGTTTATCAAGTTTATATATATTATCATCACTAAATGTACCTGCTTACCTTAAAATCTACTCAATACTTAATTTCATACGAATTTGGTTAAATGTATCTCCTCACTGACGATCAACGCACAGCCTAAACAGCTAGTCATACTCGTTTTGATGCATAGGGAGTCCAAAGGGATATGAAGAACCTTGACCGCGTGGAAGAAGACTAACATACGTCCTAATGGCGCCGTTTCATAGGGAAGCCGACCTCATGTAAACGGGATAATCGTCCACTCTATCCTCCTATTCCAGTTTAAGATATAGCGTCCTAACTGTTTTCGTTCAAATGTATTTTCGAGAAACGGCCGCTATACCCTCTAGCACCGTGAGGCACCTTCTTGGATCAACTATAGGCAGATCACCCCAAGCCAGAGCCCAGTTTGTGATCCCGATGTTCCCACGGGATCGGGACTTATGCGGGTGAAACCGCGGGTGCATCCTGCGGTTTCACTAGTATAAATATTATAGTTAGTTTAAATATATAGTTATCGAGACATGTGCATTGTAGCATGAAACAGAACGAAAGAGAGACTAGAAACTCAACAACGCAACAAATAAAGGACAGTTCTGTTCAAATTGTTCTGCATGCCCTCACTTCCTACATCTATTACCTATCCATCCGGCCGTGCAGAACTAAATAAGTACAAACAATGCAGTCAACAGTTCTGAGCTAACATTCTGCTAACATAGGACTCGACTTAGAGTGACTTTATACTTATAAACGGTATAAGTTTTTATGATAACCTGTACAAACTTATTTTAACAGACAGACACACAAACATAGTCTATCAAATAAACCACCCCTGATCGTACCCGGCGCAAAAGAATCAAGGATGCTGACAGCTTTACCCTTTTGTATGGCGTCTGATGAATTATATATTTTTAATTAATAAATAAGCTTAGGACACAAATGTCTCTCTTCATTAAAAAACCTTGAAGAAATGCGTTTATTCGGGATCAATCAATCCACGTAAATCCATTAACCACACATATTAAGGGACATGTTTAACATAAAATCCTAGCAATAGGTATAAAAAAATTAAGTAGAATACAAACGATACATAGTTTATGCAGCTGTTTATAAGTAAAATACTAACTGAAACATTGTATTGAAACTTTGTTGTGGAAGAGTCCTAGAAAAATGCTTTTTTTTTTTCAATACAACACCCGTATTATGTAACTCGTTTTTAACCGACTGATTAAAAATCTGTCAGTTATGCTCTATACAAATCAGGCCCTATACCAGTGGTTCCCTAAGTGGGGGGCGCCCCCCCCCCCCCAGGGGGGGCGCAGAGACCTTTCCAGGGGGGAGCGGGCCACCTGTGTAGAAAAACCTGCGATCGCGGAGAGAATGCATTCCAGACTGCTCGATACGACCACTTCATTGAGGCCTCAGTAGGCGAATGTTAAGAACTTTATCAGCCTTTAGCCTGACCCCGCGCCAACCTCGAGCGGGTTATCAAAGGTATTTAGTACTATTTACCTTTCGTATGACTTTGTAAAACTTTAATGACCAACTTATTTTGTTATACATCCTTTTTTATTCTGACCTGATAATCTGGACTGGAGGATGGGGGGCGCGGATTTTTTTGTCATGGTCAAAAGGGGGCGCGACTCAAATCAGTTAGGGAACCCCTGCTCTATACAGTACAAATGGTACGTTTTTAGGGTTCCGTAGCCAAATGACAAAAAACGGAACCCTTATAGATTCGTCATGTCTGTCTGTCCGTCTGTCCGTCTGGCCGTCCGTATGTCACAGCCACTTTTTTCCGAAACTATAAGAGCTATACTGTTAAAACTCGGTAAGTAGATGTATTCGGTGAACCGCATTTAGATTTTCACACAAAAATAGAAAAAAACAATAAATTTTTGGGGTTCCCCATACTTGCAACTGAAACTCAATTTTTTTTTCATCAAACCTATACGCGTGGGGTATCTATGGATAGGTCTTCAAAAATGATGTTGAGTTATCTCATATAATTTTTTTTTTAATCTGAATAGTTTGTCCGAGAGACACTTCCAAAGTGGTAAAATGTGTGTGTCCCCCCCTGTAACTTCGAAAATAAGAGAATGATAAAACTAAAAAAAATATATGATGTACATTACCATGCAAACTATCAACGAAAATTGGTTTGAACGAGATCTAGCTAGTAGTTTTTTTTAAATACGTCATAAACCGTAAATCGCAATTTTCCTTTCATTCAATTCAAAAATGTACGGAACCCTTCGTGCGCGAGTCCCGCTCGCACTTGGCCGGTTTTTTAATTTTCAAACTATAATCTGACGTCTTGTTTCTTTGTATTCGACATTGAATCCTCAGGAAAATGTGTCAAATGTGTCATGTACGATTAAAAAATGAAGTTACATTACATTACATACATTGCTATTGTGAAGTGATATAGTGGTCACCAGTGATAGTGTACTGCACTGTGTCTGTGTACTGCACAGTGTACTGCACTGTGCCTGGATCGGAGTTAACAACGGGATATATAATACGGACGCTGATCCCGAAATTATGTTGCTTAAACCATAGCTGGGCATTAACTCGTTAATCGGTAAATAACGAAGTTAACATTTTGATTAACAGATTAACTTTTAAGTTAACTTTATAAAATGTTAACGGACACGTTAACTTCCGTTAATATGCAGAAGTCCGTTAATCGTTAATCCAATGCAAGTGCAGGGCGGCGCGTGGCAGCGAGTAAAACAAAAACAAAACTAGAGATATTTGCCGGCGCGTGCGACTGAAAAAACTGCGAAGATATTTTTTCGTTTGATCATTTCATTACTTTTTACACATATTAACGGATTAACGATTAACGTTAACTTGCGTTAACTCTTCCGAAATGTAACGCTTTAACGTTTAACGAAGCTATTTTTTATGTAACGGATTAACGATTAACGAAGTTAACTATTTGATTAACGGTGCCCAGCTATGGCTAAAACCCAAAGGGAACGCTAAATCTGATTTTTAATATTTCATCAATGAGGAGGAACACTAACTTTTTATCCCGGCAGAGGGTGTTGGTCGAATGATCTTAGGTTTGAATTAAGAACTGTCAAACAGGTGTTTTTTACAACTCTCGGCGCCAAATTGGCCATATCTGTCTCAGACCGAAAGAAAAAAAAACTCGGCGTTTTCATTTGTGGGGGACCATCATCAAAAAAAAAAGATCATCTGACCCCAGCGCCATCTGCTAACAGCTTTGCGTGTGCTAGGCCGGGCCAAAAAAACTTTTTTTCGAATTTTTAATTCTAATAGCGAAATTATTTGTCTACTATGGGCAATACCACGTATGCAATATATTATTGCTATAGCTCAAGTGCATCTGCCTCCGGATTGACCTCAAAGTTTTGTTATTTTGAAAAAAATTGACTACTTATGAAATGGGTATTAGGACACTTAAAATGCATTGTGACACCGAATAAAGCCTAAGTTAAGCTTATATTTAAGATAACTTATCAATAAACTTCGAAATTACAAAGTAAAAATAATATTGGTAGGTGAAAATAACTTTTGAACTTACACTGAAAACGTGAGTATTTTTGTACTGCGGCTAACTAGAACAAAAGTCGTGTAATTGTAATTTTTTGTTATAGATTGTACCCGTAGTGTGTAAAATTGTTCCGTATTTCGTAATATAAATGATTTTAATTATAATTCACTACCAATCTATCATTCTTTAATAATAATTTAAATAATTTAATGGCCACATCTCTTCGTGTAGGTGCTTTCTGTACAGCTCCTCACCGGTGTGATTGTGGAGAGCCTGTAGACCGGCTCGGTCACCACGGATTATCCTGCCCAAAGAGTGCGGGCAGGATACCACGGCACTCCAGCCTGAACGATGTCATCCGTCGGGCCTTCGGCAGTGCCGGCGTCTCGTCAACTTTAGAACCTAACGGACTTTTACGGGACGACGGCAAGAGACCCGATGGAATGACTCTCGTTCCTTGGAAGATGGGTAGGCCCCTAGTTTGGGATGCCACTTGTGTGGACACGCTGGCTCCTTCCCATCTTCCAGTGACCACGGTGCGGGCAGGAGCTGCCGCTGATAAAGCTGAAAACCTTAAACGGCACAAATATAGTAATCTAGATAGGGGTTACATGTTTGTGCCGTTTGGGGTGGAGACTTTAGGTCCGTGGGGGCCGGCCGCTCTGGAGCTGTACAGAGAGCTAGCTAGGTTTGGTGGAGGCATCGGGTGACCGGAATGCTGGCTTGTATTTTGCCCAGAAAATAAGTATTTGTATACAACGGGGCAATGCAGCCAGTATTCTGGGCACTTTTCCCTCCACCAAGATTTTAGCAGATTTAGATTTAGTTTAGTTTTATTTTAATAAGTTTTAGTTTTAATTTAGTTTTTAATTTTAATTATGTTTTATAAGTGTTTTTTGATTGATTAAACTTACTGTTTCATTTAAGGAGTTGATGTGGCTTACGTTACAATATAAAAATAATTCAAAAATACTAAATTTTGTAAGAGCAGCTGACATCGTTATTGTTAAAATCGTTGTTACACTTTACAAATGTGATACACGACTTACCCTATCGTAGATTAATACCATTTTTTGAAGTTTATCATCACTTAAAATCTCAATCTAAATACCAAAACAACATTTAGAACGTTTTCGAGATTATGGCTAACTTTTGTTTAATATAAGTTGATACCTGCGGTGCCTTACATGGAAAAATATTTAATGTTCAATGCCATAAGCGAGCTGATCAAATCATTGGGCTTTTACTTTTAACACCGGACCTCCAGATAGTCTAATAATTTCAACAACGTACGTTGAAAAAGTGTACGCTCTAGCTAGAGGGTTTGCTTATAATCCCACCCTACTTGTGAAGATGAAGGAAACGGGAAATAATCTTTGGAATTCACTTAATTCCAAATTATTTGCCAATATTGATATCATCATTGAATAAAGGAGCTATCACATATCTGGAAAATCCTACAACAATGCTTTTAGACTAAGAAAATCTTTTTAAAGTTTTAAACGTATTTTAACCTTCTTACTTATTCAACTTTTTCTATTCAAGCACGGAATTTAAGCACCAGAAATTAACATCGTAATTGGTAAACCCAAATTCAGAAACCTGTAAATTTAAAACAAGTTCTTTACGAAAATCTTGAATGTTATATCGCTCAAAGAGGAGAAACCCGAGTATATTTCTTAGGTTTACCTTGTCACACTCAGGAAGTTGAAAGGGCAGTAAAATTAGTAACTAACTGCAGCAACCCTGACCACAAAATCAGCCATCCAGGGTTTCATTAAAGCACAGATGGATTTGCTTAAACTTAAACAACAATTTTAAAGGTAAGAAGAATTTTCGATTGGAATGAGAGGCCTATGAATTATTTTAATTAGTTTTTTTTTCTCCCAACTGTTATTTTTTTTTGAAAAAGAGTCTATTATGGGTGATTTGAGTTAATATTTTTTCTATATTTACCTACTTACAAAAAGCGTTAATTACAAGAAGCGTTAATTTTAAGATTTTTTCGAAAGTTCAAAGTGGATCCGGAGGCAGAAGATAATGTCCAAATGGTATGAAACTTTATAAAACTTCGTTTCTGATCAGATCACATAGCATATTTTAAGCACTATTACAAAGAAAAAAAAGACAAAATAAAAATTCCATACAACAGTGGCCCGGCCTATCAGTGCCACGCCACCCCATTAGTTCTACCTACAGTACCATTCGTTCCAGTTTACTTTTCCTATTAATACCGGTATAAAGTCTGATTACCGTAATAATATTGTTTCGTTATAGTGGAAAAGTTTTTTTTTATTTGCTGCTGGTCAAAATGAGGTAAGCTGTCTGTCGCGTGGTTTAACCTGCGTAAATCTGGAATCGGATTCTAAAATTGGTAGCTTTGTGGTTTTACAGGAAGGTGGGAAGTCATTTCATCATAATCGGTTTAGTTGTTTTTACATATTAGGGATAAGCGATTATTAAGCTCAAAATACACGACGGCCATTTACACTGACAATTTACCTTAAGAGACCACACCTACACCTTAGTATATATTTTTTTTAAAGTAGTTATACCAACAGTGAAAACAGAGAAGTAAAAAAAGATAACAGATATAAACTTAAAATTAACATCATGTAATTAAAAAGATATATAATTTAACCTACCCACATACTTAATAATTTAAAATAAATTAATATAACCTACATACAAAATAAATAAATAAGTTTATAGTGCTTACCTATGTGTTGTACCAAATTATTTAATTTTAGGATGATAATTTTATTTGGGTACCTACTGATTTTGGCAAACTTAAATATTTCAAGGAGCGTCCATTTTGAAAGGTAGGTAAAGGTGGGGGTCATTGAATAAATATAATATAGGTATTGTCATCTCTATATCGTGGTCCTTAGGTAACCACCGAAACGACCGTACCTACTATCTACCAGATATACGAGATCTTTCCTCAGGAAGGAATAAATCTAACCTATCAACGTTAAACTGCTCGGCAGTTGATCAATCACGATTCACGATAATGGTTCATCTTTAACTCGATCATATTTATTTTTAAACTAGCCACGCTTCGCGGTCTCGTCCTTGTAGATAAATCGATTATCGAGTAAAGAAAAACAATACCCTTTGCAAATAGGTCGAAGGAAAACAACCGAAAACACCCAACTCAAAATTTGAGCTCTACTTAAACAACTAAGCACCTCTTAAATTCAAACATTCCCATATACTATTTTTAAATGTAGAAGCTGCTCAATTATTTAAGTACGCCTCAAATTTTAAGTGGCGTTTCTGTATTCGGCTGTAAGTAAATTAATAATAGATAACTTTTCTGTGATAAAATCCATGATAAAATAATAAATTAAAGTAGGTAGATTATGTAATCTAAAAATGATCATATTTCTGTAATAAATAATGCACAAGTAGGTAATAATAATTAAATTATCAAATTATCAGCGACATTTAATAAACGTAGCTGTCTTTTGTTTTCGGTATAAAAATCATAATAATAACATAACTTCCGGTGAGCAGACAAAACCCTTGGAACAAAAAGTTAGCAGTCATTGCACCGTGGAAAACCGGATGTGACATTGTTTACGTTGACACAAAAAAATCTTTATTATTTTATAATCTCTTGTAATTTAGAATCATATTATGTTAATCCTAATTAATTAACTGCGAGTTAAAAGACAAAGTAAGATTTCGAACAATTTTCTGTTTGCAATCAATTTTATCTGGCCCTTTGACTATTAGGTACTAACGATAAAGAAACTCGGCAACAATCACGTAAAATCTACATTAACCTATCTTTGAATGAAAACTCCCTTTTAAATATAGAGGTAGAATTAACGAAGCTATTGGTGAAGTGAACGATACGACGCCAAAGTGTAATTAAATTAAAAAGACTGTAAATAAGTGAAGTGCAACAGGTAAAAATGAGTGAAAAGTTGATAAGACAAAGTTCTCTAAAGCAACAGGGCCGATCGAGACGGAGAAACCGACATGTTCTGATAAACTTGCCTCCCAGTGACGACAGGTGCGATTTTCTTTATAACTAACATACATACATCCTTAGACATAAAGTAGGTAGATATACATTTGAGCCGAACCACGAGCATTCGCTGTTTTAACTAACTTCCAAAAAAGGGGGAGGTTATCAAATCGTATGTACAGGTAACTTGAGTAACTTGAGTCGAGTAACCACTCGCTGTGTAACAGCGAGTGCTCTGACTGAACTGAGTCTCGAGCATTCGCAAGAACGCTGACAAGAACGGTCTTGCAAATGCTCGTTGCGAACGTAAAAAGTAGTGAATGCTCGAGGTTCTGCTCGCTCAAGTACCTACTTGAGCGGGCAGAACAGTGAAACCAAAGCCGCCGAAAGCCCCTTCATCACCGAAGCGGGATAAGATGGATACCTTCCATCTTATCACACACATTCTTACATCTACTAAATGTACCTAAAATAAGTAAATTTATATCCTTTTGTATTTGTATCGTAGTTGTAACGTGAACATACAACATTTTGCTCTAACAACATTATAAGGATAATGTTGTTAGAGCAAAATGTTGTATGATATTGGAATGATTCATAGCCTCGTACAACGAGCAGCATCTTTACGAATGCTATTTAGACTATATTCTGTAAGGCATGACATCGCCAATGATAAAGACAAATGCCAATTGTGGACCGGGGGGTCCTATAGGGTCTATAAGAATATAGCTACGGTGTCCTTTGCCTGTCGTGAAAGGCGACTAAAAGGGGTTTCTTAGTGGGAGGCTTCGGCCACGGCATGTTACCACAGGCCTAAGTCGTAGCGCCAAGCCGACTTGTCCGTGTTCCAGACCAGTGCAGCTACGAAGGAACGAAAAGCGAAGTTTTTATCGTGACCGTCTGACACGAACATTTGGTTGTATTTGTAACTCGTAACATAAATATTTAAAACATTATATCATTATAGTAGGTAAAAAACCTCTAATCTATTTTTTTTTGTTAATTCAGAAACGTATTTATGTTTTTAACAACGCCATCTCTTTTTGAACTGATAAACTAAACCGTATGTAGCACAGCGCAGCGTGAACGTAAACTTCCCAACCGAGTACTGAAACCCGCTGAAACAGCTGTTCTATCGATTTTACAGGCTACAAACAAATTCACAACGTTAGTTAACCCTACTTCTCGGGAAAAATACTCAAATCAAATATCAAAACAACAGTGTTATTGCTATTAGTATCGTGTTACTAACAAGTAAGCTAATTAAAATAGCCATATCAGCGAGAAATGTGAATAGAATAGTGTTTTAGTTCAAAATATCGTGGAAAAATATTGTAAAATGTGACAACTGTGCGCTCTGTGGCGGTGTTTGGTGACCCAACGATGAATCGGCCTTTCCGCAGTGGTTTACATAGAAGACACTTTATCAGTACGCATGGGGACGAGGTTCCGTATGACACCATACGTTTGGTGCCAATTAACAGGTTTGCAGCGTTCAATGGAAACTTTATCGCTGATGATGATGATGATGGGTATCCTGAAAAGTGAGTATGGAGGAAAATGTGAGGGAGTAATATTCATAAGAGCTGATAATTTGAATGAAAACCTACACTTATCTTCTATGTCTTTCCCTTCGTACCGTTCCTGAGTCCGGTCTCCTCAATTTATTGCGCCAAGTCAGACGATCTTGGGTTGTTGGTTCGGGAAATTTGGCTTTCTTAAGAGGAGTATATACGCCAACGACCTTGAAACTGAAAACAATGTCGCCTACAATCTGTACACAATAAAAAGTTCTACGACATTCCGTCATGAAATAATCAACAATTTTCGATGCGCCCGACATGGATTTTCAGTTTTTCAGAATAGGGCCCTTAAGATCTCGTTTGTTGAAGTGCCAGGTCAACTCTTCTGTGTTTACCGCAACTAGAACCACATTGTCGTCGGTTTGTCTTTTAACATGCCCACATATCCATGCTGACCATGAAGCCCCGGCAGATAATAGTTACCTCATCTCCTCCCGTGGCGACTAAGAGATCTGAGGGAGACTAGCAAACCTTCGGTTAATACAGATAAACTGCTTGGTCTCTAGGAGCGTTGGTGTCAGGCAGGCGGACGGTCATAAAAATATTGCCAAATCATTTGCAGAAGGTTTGCATTAACTACTATACGCTTACCAAAAATAATTTAGGCCTAAGCGGACCCCGGGCACCCGAGAGGGGTGCAATCGTGAACATCGCTTAGATGGGAAGACATACCCATAATAGATAGATAGATAGATAGATTAACGGTTTATTTGCACAACAAACAATATACAAAACAACATACATATGTAAGACAAATACACATAAAGCTTAAAACTAAAACGTTGCACAAATGGGCGGCCTTATCGCTAAAAGCGATTTCTTCCAGGCAACCTTTGGATGGAGAAGGTCATTACAGCATGCGCAGTAGGCAAAGTGAAATTGAGTCAGATTGGCTTCGATATAAGTATTCAAATATAATAGTGTTTGGCTCGACGCTCTGCTAAGCACCTGACGGTATAGCGACCCCCGCTGTGAAACCGAATGGTGGATATGCATTATAGATTAGTTTTGAAGGAGTCAGGTTTGAGAAATATTGTTGGCGTAGGTGCAACTTTGAACCCAAGTCTTTCAGCGATTTCGTTCAATAATGAAAACCCACACGTTTTACCAAGTTAACTGCGCTCTAAGGTTTACTCGCAAAAGTTTCATCCCCTTAGAATGTCAAGACTAAATTAGCATGCCGACGGGTACCACGGAAACACCTCGAATGGTTTTATTAATCAGCTACCACCCACCACCTTAGGTCAGCAAAGAGAACCATACATACATCCGCCGCTTCCCCTGGAGCGGTGCATAGGACGATGCACAAGCCTGGATATCTCGTCTTTTGATAAGAGTTAGACTAATTCCTATTATACTATGTTAATATAGATACCTAGTTATACATGTAATTATAACATGCCTAGTTGATCACAATCTTTTCGTGAAGTACCACGACGTCAACATTTCTACTTAAATTACACATGCATAAGTACGCGAAAACACTAAAATTCAATGGAACAAAATACATTAAAAATGTCATATCAATAAAAATCACCGGTACTTATCGTTCCTGGTGCAACGGTATCCATGACACAAGAGGCACAGTTCACCTAGTCGTTAGTTTTCTCTTCTATACCAAAGGCATTGCCACGATGAATGGCGTTATATACTTGGTAGTTTAGTTCAGCTTTATAATAACCTTAGGTAGGATGCATTTTGAGAATAAGTACTGAAGAACGAAATCGCTATTTTTCAACGGGAGTTATTTAACTCATTACCACATTAACCTTGTAGATCATTATTGTTTGTTTACTTAGGAATTCTGTGCTTGTTAGCTTAATTATTAATTGAGTACTTAGGTCAGATCGTTATGGATAAAACAACCGCTAACTTAAAAGATTTAAGAATTCTGAAAAAATAACTAAGGTAGTTAACAAAGGGTAACAATTACCTGCTGGAGTAGGTACGTTGTACAATATTGTACATTATTAGTAGTTCGAATCGAACCCGCAACCTTCTGCGTCATTAAAACCTGACGCGAAACACAACAACAGGCTTAATATTCCGGGCGCTGTAAATAAAGCCAATGTTTTCTGGGCCCTGTAGCCCGGTTCTAAAAGAATATGGCTACGGTATCCTCTGCCCGTCGTAAAAGGCGACCAAATGGGGTTTCTTGGTGGGAGGTTTTGGCCTCGGTTTGTTATCATCACCCACCAATCTTAGTCGTAACGCCAAGCGGATTCATCCATGTTCGTTACATTGGCCAGTGCAGCCACTAAAGAAGACAGCTCGGATCTTGTTCTCATCTCATCTATCGTGTGGAAAGAAAAAACAACATTAATTTTATAACTTGACTTACAATTTCTCGTTTTATTACAGACCATACAAGACAAGAACGAAGGTCCTGATCGGGGTTCTGATCGCACTAATCGTAGTGTCAGCCGTCGGCGGATATATCGTCGGGAACTCTAACAACTCACGGAGGAGGGTTTCCGATCCTCCAGACCCTGAGGAGCCGTTGAAGCCATCAGCTTCCATTCTCCACACGTTCGAGAAGGCGGCTGTGTGCACCGATTCTCCACCATGCTCCGAGATCGGCAAGTAAGTTTTGAAAGTACTATAAAATAGATTCTTCTTCTGTTTTCGCGATGTTGTATTGAAATTAAAGACATTTTTCGGTTTGAATCGCGTGGTTTTTATTACTTTTAGCATTGTTACAACGCTCAACGTTTCGAGACCTTTCCAGGTCTCTTCTTCAGGATAGAACGTAACGTTGAGCGTTGTATTGTAACAATGTAATAAAAACCACGCGATTCAAACCGAAAAATGTCTTTAATTACTATAAAATAATTAACGAAATAGGTATCATGTTCAGATACCTGTGGTATCTACCTACTTGCATGTTCTCTTGATAAATAAATAAATATAGATTATCACCTAAATAAAAAGTGTTATGTTAGTAAACAAGATAAGTTGAGGTATTTGAACATCGGTAGGTATGTGGACGGTACAGTAAGTACCTACCTACTATTAAGATTACATAATCTCACAAAAATAAAAGTACTGTTCAACGAATTCTAGAACGAGATAGTAAATTAACGGAAAAATACTGGTATTATACTGGTACAGCTATCACGTATTTTATTATCCGACTAGGGTCTTGTTACCTCTTTAGTTACCTCTCTGAAGCGATGGTGGTGAAAATCGGTACATAAATCGCTATAATTCTGGAAACATAGATACAAGTGACGACCTCTGTGGCACGCCGGGGGAATGCCCGGCTGCAATGCAGAAGATTGTGGGTTTGATTCCCGCGGGGTGGAAGTATTTATGCTTGAAAATAAGTATTTGGTTCTGATTTGGCTGTTTTCTTTGCATAATTTACAAAAAAGTATAATATGTAGTATACCCGTTGTCTAGTACCCATAGTACAAGCCTAGCGCTAAGTTTAGGTCTAGATTGCGCTGTGTGTTACGTCCTATAATATTTATTTAAATACTTTTTACCCTAACATTCCCAAGGGATCGGGACTTACGCGAGTAAACGCAGGCGCAGTTAAATATAAAGAAATCAATAAATTAACGTGTAAAAGACATCAACGCGCGCATTTTACAAACTATTATTAGGAATACATAATTGTTGTTATAACAAAAATAAATAAAAATCATGACGTGATTTTTATATTATTTTGAAAGTAGTTTGCTACTGGTGCAAAACCTATCGAAATTTTAGACAAAAAATGTCTGTTTTGGCTAAAATGTTGATAGGCTTCAATACGTTTCGACATATTTGTCTGGAAACTGCACTAAAATGTCAGAAACAATGTCGATTACAATCAATACACAAAAAAAAGTTCAACAACATTCCGTCATGGAATAATCAACAATTTTCGATGAACCCGACATGGATTTTCAGTTTAGCAGCTATAGGGCTCTTAAGTATCTCACTCAGACTCCAGCCTTACCTATCAGAAATGCAAAAAATAATAAATTACAATAAAATAAAGAACGAAAAAACCTTTACCAAGTAGAGTAAGAATAAAATAACTACCTAGTAGTGCTACCTACAAACTTTGATGCTAGGACCAGAGTAATTAAACTACTATACAACCGTTACCCATTCATTGGAGAGTTTTTAATGAAAAGGTAGTTCTAGGGGCGCCAATTATCATATAGACTACATTGTACCAAAATATACATTAATTACTCAATTATTGGTAGTAGGTACTCTATTGGTAGAATTGTAAAAGTGAGTAACTTACCTGCTTGTTTTGAATGAGAGTTCTCTTCATCACGCTGAAGTTAGTTCGAGTTATGGTTGTCTTTTCAAAAGGCAATGTAACTTTTGTTAGCTACCACTTTAAGACGACAATCATAGTTTTTTCACATGATAATAAACCTGTCTGTCTTACTAATTCTTAAGTCCATGGTCGAACTACTGTGTGAAGGAAACTTGGTACCCCCAAATTATACCGAAAACTTGGCTGGCCCATGGGTCTTCAGATCTTCACAAAAAAAAATAATGGAAAATATTGGAAATTTATACTGCTTCTTTTAAATAAAAAATAAATAAACTGCATCTTACTAGCGTGGTTATCGATAAGAAGAAACACCCTACCTATTAAAAAAAAATCACTACTCAAAAAATTAAAAGTATGTTCATAAGTAGGTAGAACCAAGTTTTAGAACTCGAGATCGGATCGGAAATACGACCTGTAAAGGAGAACCAACGTAAGTACATACAAACTTACATAAAGACAAAAGAAAATTATGCCAGACTTGAACCAGAGACGTTACCCTCGCTTCGCTCTCTTGGTAACTAATGAGCATATTTCCGTTATTATTCAACAGATGGTGCTTAAACCGTCTGTATTCTTATTTACAAAAGTTTACTCCCGAACTCAAAACCCTATTTTGAATTTATAACCCAACAATTTCTACAAAAGATGGCGAAATGCTTACATGAAAACATGATTCACATAAATTTTTAGAAACCAAATTGTGATTATTATTCATACATACCTTATTTTCATTATTCACTCATTTATTTGTTATTTTACTTCCATCGTCGGTTAATAATATTATGAACACGTATATCGAAAACATTGCATAATCATTGTGTACAGATTGTGAGTCACTGTGTGTTGGTTGCACACATGTAAATTTATTTCATGGTGTTGTCAGTTTGGAAAATTTACCTAATTTTTCGGGAAATTATTGATTTTTGTAATTAGTATAACACCACTTTAGTAGTGAATGAAATGATTCAGACAACTTTGTAGTCTAATAGTAGGTCTAAGGATTTATAAGTACCTACAACATTGAAACTACATATGGATGCGAAACTTTGAATGGATCGATTAATGAGTGAGTGTATTTAAACTTATCAATACAATGGCTTAAAATTACCTACTTTATAAGTAAGATTTCCAATTTTACATAAGTAAATTTAGTAGCTGGAAAATACAAATAATATTGCACTTACATACATAGGTAGGCCTAATCATAAACAGCGTTAAAAAATCTTTCTCTAGTCCTAAAAACTAAATAACATATATTCCGCATATAAAATCAAAATACCAAAAACTCGTGTTGGGAAATAATATTGTTTGACTGCTGGTATCATTTACCGGCACACTCACACATGAATCCCGCTATAAATAAACAAACCTCCTTCACAAACCGGGTCGTCGTCGGTGTATCAACCAATCACGTGCCGAGAACGTTATCGACGCGCATGCGGTCACTGACGTGTCGCAGCAGCCTATAAAACCCGCTCACGAACCAACACATCGAACATTCTGTTGAACAAAATCTCAAGAGACGCCGTCACAGCGACTTTGCTGAATTCACCAAAACAAGTTAATTTCAAAAACCATAAATATGTCCGAAGCTTTCTTCGACGAATACGACTACTACAACTTCGATCACGACAAGCACATTTTCTCCGGCCACAGCGGCAAACAGCGCACCAAGAAGGAGGTAAACGAGCACACGAACCACTTCGATCCGTCCGGCCATTCCAGAAAGATCGTTACGAAACTAGTCAATACCGCTAATAATAAGAAGCCGAACAAGCACTAGTCAGGCTCTCATCGAAGACCAGGGCGTGGACAAGGACTGAAATGCCGATCGAAAGGAGGGTTTTATGGCGAATACCTGAACAGAATTCAGGTCGATCGTCTCAGAGATCAACGGAACACCCAAGGCGGTTCCTGCTAACGCAGGGATTCTACTCCGCACACCACTCGTCGGCTTCGCGATGTCGACCGAAGCCGCGGCTAAAGTGAGTTCTTCACATTGGACACAAACACCGTTCCGCTATTGATCTCAACTCAAATTGGGCTTGTTATAAAGCTCGAAACTTTGCTGTGTTATTAATTAATTCCTAGCTAGATTATTATGTGTTTAATTTGTGCCCTTCAAGAGGTACACGACGGACTGTAATAATTAATTTAAGGATAAATAAAATTTTAAGTTTTAACAAACGATACTTTGTTGTTTTACTGCGTAGCGGAAAACGGGCGAGGTCGGCCAGCTGTATTGTATGGGCTGACACGTAGGTAGATGCTGTGCTAGGTGTTGGTTGGTTGTTTATACACAAAAACAACCTTGAACAAAGTCGAGTCAGACTGCGAGGTAGCTGGCCTTGCTTTATCGGTTTCTTGTTTTTTTACGTCGTAGCAAAAATATCGTCTCACATGATTGGAAACAGTTCATCCGAAGTTAGAATAAAAATCAATAAATATCATGTAAAAATGGTAATTAAAACTCTGGCTCTAGATGGATATCATGGATAGTCCTCAGTACGGAGAACTATGTGGTAGGCACCGCTTTCAATGCAGAAGGTAAAAAAATCGATTCCCGCCGTGACCGAACATTTGTAAAATCTACCACTTTTTGGTTTTTCTGTGTACCTATTTAGTTTACCAATAAAGTATTGTTGATAAGTATCAAAGACATTTTTCGGTTTTAATCGCGTGGTGTTTATTACTTTTGGCATTGTTTCGAAGCGTTGAAACAATGCTAAAAGTAATACAACATCGCGAAAACAGGAGAAAAATCTAAAGTATTATTATTACAAGTCTAGTCTCTGGGCACATGCTTGGGCATGCCTTCGATGAATTGTTCCTTGTAGCATGCCTTGGGCCACATGGTGCAACATAAAGAATCTACTTATTAAAAAGCGACTTTGACTTCTTGAAAAACTTTAAAATACCTATAAGCGATTTGTAGAAAATAGAACTATGCTTATACGTAAAACATCAAACTCATATACAATTTGTATCATATGTACATTGTACATATGTATTAACAAAAATAATGTATAATATGTTGTATATCCGTTGTTTAGTACCCATAGTATAAGCCTAGTGCTTAGTTTGGGGCTAGATTGCGCTGTGTGTAACGTCGTGCTATATTTATTTATTTAATTACATCAAGGAACACCCGCCAAGTTCTATCTATAAGCGAATTTTCAACCTACGAAATACTAGCAAACCGTTTTTATCTTAATATAATAATATTTTATCGTAATTATCTTCTAGGTAAATCTGGTTAACTAATTTAATAAGTAAAGGGAAGGTAGTGATATAAACATTTTACTACTTTGAAGTTACTCCAGTTAGGCTGTCTACGTAATTCGCGTGTTTCATACACGTGATGCAAAATGTGATCACACGTTGCAATACTTTTTATTAAGAAATTAGTAATGGAAAGCAAAATTTTGTTGGTAATCGAATTGTTATAGTTTTGTTTTATTAATTTATAGCTATGCAATGCAAGCTACCTACAGATTGCTTACATTGCTTAGCAAGGTATAAAGGTAGGTATAAAAGGTAAAATAACACGCAGAAATAATAATTCTAGTTTTATCAAGATAATTGAAACTTGATATTAGATTAATTTAAATTTCACATTAAAATATTTTATGTTTTTTTTTAAAATTAATTTAGATTAATTATTTGTTGATTTTTTACTGTGTGCCCTATGGCAAAGGCCTCCTCCAGCCCCTTCCGCTCCACTCTCTCCGTTCCTGTTCTTCTCCATAGTTTTCCTGCTATTTTTGCCGAATCGTCTTCCCTTCTTGTCAACGGTTTGCCAGTTTATCTAACTTATCGGTACTAATATTATAAAGAAACTAGCTGACCCGGCAAACGTTGTTTTTCCTTATAAATTATAGATAGTAGCCGATTCTCAGACCTACTGAATACGCATATAAAATTTGGTAAAAATCGGTAAAGCCGTTTCGGAGGAGTACGGTACGGTAACTAACATTGTGACATGGAAATTTTATATATTAGAAGAATGATAACGTTGGTAACAATTATGTTTGTATTTTCCGGGAAATCTCTGTAACTACTGAACCGATTTCAAAAAATATTTTAACATTAGAAAGCTACATTATCGAAGAATAATATAGGCTGCATTTGGTCACGATATTCCCACGGGATCGGGACTTACGCGAGTGAAACGCGGGACTATGCTTGTATATTGTAATCGAGTTTGTTAAACAGCAATGGAACAAATAAGATCTGACCCGTCTATCAGTGGCTATACCGGCCTATGTATCGGAACACGCTTAGTTAATTTTAAGGTGATAGTTAATACCTACATAGATTGGTTGCTTGGAAGAGATCGCTCATAGATGCTAAGGCCTCCCATTGTGGCACTTTAGTTGTAAGTTAGAATTATTTATTTTTAATGCAATTAAATGTTAATCTATCTATCTTTCTAATACAAAAATATTATTTCTCTAAAATCTAAAAGGCTAACTGCCGAATACAGAAACGCCACTTAAAAATTGAGTTCTACTTAAAGGAATAAGCAGCTCTCAATTTAAAAAATCCTATACTAGAATTGAATTTAGAAGCTGGCTCAATTATTTAAGTATCACTCAAATTTTAAGTGGCGTTTTTATATTCGGCTGTTAGATTATCTATAGACATCTATCGAACGCTATTGGAACAAGAAATCTAGTTTATTTACATAGCACTCAGAAATCATCTAAGCCAGTTTCATTTCATGCAAAGCAAATTTTTCCATTGATTACACACTCCACGTCTAAAACAAAGTCAAGGTTATTGTAACGTTGTTTTTGCCGTTCTGAAGCTTGCCAAAACTGTAATATATAAAAGACTATTTTGCGTTCAAAATAACGACTGAATTTCTCTCTTACACGAGTAAAAACCAAGAACCTCAAATAAAAGTAAGCATCTAAGGTTTGATTCGATCAAGCAAGAGCTTAGATGCTTATTAGTAAGCAATGATTATCAATTCTCGGCATAAATCGTCAGTTCTTTGATTTACCATGAACCGCTCGAGAGTTTTTTGAACAAAAGACGAGTTAGTCTGGCCGCACACGTACTACGTGTTCCGTATACGTTTTCCGTATTCGGGATTCCTAAATGCTTCAAATCCGTATAAAATGTATTGATTACTGCACACGTTCGTTTTGTTTCCGAACGGAAAATATAGGTACTGCCTGTAAACATTCGCATTAAACATTGTATAGGTACAATATGGGGGTAATTTTTTGGTCAAATTTCAGTCAAAGTTGATACCCGTGTACGTAATCTTAACTCAGGTACATATCTACTTTAACATTGATAAGTTAAAGTTCTAGTGTTAAGTAAACAATGATACAACTATTGTTCTCAATTTCGTCAGGCTGTTTTTAAAATCTTGAATACGTGTTTATAAGCATTGATTGGAAATAGGTTGACCTGTTTCAATAACACGTTTTATTTTTAAAATAACGTCATTTTAACATGTTGATAATACATATGTTGATAGAATAAGTATTCTTAGTTTTTAGGATTCCGTACCCAAATAGTAAAAACGGGACCCTATTTCTGAGACTCCGCTGTCTGTCTGTAGCTATAAATAGCTATAGACAGTTGTTTTTTTTTCATATGGTGTATTTCTGTTGCCGCTATAACAACAAATACTAAAAACAGAATAAAATAAGTATTTAAGTGGTGGCTCCCATACAACAAACGTGTTTTTTGTGACAATGGCACCGACGGATCCCTTCGTACGCGAGTCCGACTCGCACTTGACCGTTTTTTTTTTACTCATCGTCATGATTTAAAAAGTGACAAAAGGCTTGAAATCGAACTTGCAACCTTTTGCATCATAGCCGGGTCTTCGTCCGACGCGCCGCAGAGGCCGGTACTGCATAATTTTCCTAGTTCCTCTGACCTCTCTGATATGATGAGTAGTGACGCTCAATTCAAGGCAAGTTAATCAATGAAAGAACAACAATGAGGCACGTTACCTACTTGTTAATTACTTATCTTCTTTGATACACTTTAAAGCTATGGATACACTTAGGGGGCAAAAAATAAATAAATATTGACCTTACACACAGCGCAATCTAGGCTCAAACGAAGCATCTTGTAGATATTGTTTGTTTTTTTTTGTAAATGCATACGTACGATTCATAGAAAACACCCAGACCAGAAACAAATATTTATTTTTAAGCTTAAATACTTGTACCCGGCGAGAATCGAACCTTCAACCTTGCATTGCAGTCGAGTTTTGGTGTGATAAACGAATATAACCAACAAAAATCTATCTTCACAGACAAATTTTAATCGAAAATGGCTCAGCTGTGGATGCAGCCATCACCGCTATGTTCTGCAACGGGCTCTTCAACCAGCAGAGCATGGGGGTCGGAGGGGGTTTCTTCATGACAGTCTACATCAAGAACGAAGAACGAGCATACGCAGTCAACGCTAGAGAAAAGGCTCCTAAGGCAGCTACACGCGATATGTTTCACGGCGACGCTACGAAATCTAAAACAGGTAAAAATGATAGCACTCTAACAGCCGAATACAGAAACACCACTTTAAATTTGAAGCGTACTTAAATAATTGAGCAGCTTCTAAATTTAAAAATCGTATGGGATTTTTTGAATTTGAGAGATGCTTGATGCTGCTGCTGATGAGATTTAACTAATCCGTTCATTTGTGATACATACTTGAAAAAGGTGCTCAAGGTTAGCCATTCCGGGCTAATGAGGAGGAACACTAACTTTTTATCCCGGCAGAGGGCGTTAGTCGAATGATCTTAGGTTTGAATTGAGAACTGTCAAACAGGTGTTTTTTACAACTCTCGGCGCCAAATTGGCCATATCAGTCTCAGACCGAAAGAAAAAAAAACTCGGCGTTTTCATTCGTGGGGGACCAACAACAAAAAAAAAAAAGATTATCCGATGCCAGCGCCATCTGCTCACAGCTTTGCGTGTGCCACCCCATTAGTTAATGTTTACCCCGATATTACCACAGACAATAATAATTATTATGACATTATAGGTAGGTGCCTATTCCTTTAATTTCACAACATTATTAATATGCATAAAATAAATAAAAGGCTACGTGTACTTAATGTTAAAAAAATGCGTCAGTAAGAACGTCACGTTCACGTTAAAATGCGTCACAAAAAACTGTCTCATACATACTATGTTTGATAAATTGGGGCTGATAAACCACACTGACCTACGAGTATATTTTATGATTAACAACAAAGCAAACAAATACGTATAGATAAAACTTGTCGAATTGTCCGAAAAGTATGTAAGTTTTTCTGGAAAATCTATATCTATAAAATGCATTTCCCCTAACTGACACGCACAGATACCATATTTTTTCTGAGAAATCTAAGTCTATAAAATCCTTGGTCCTGACTGACTGATGGATCAGCGCACAGCCTCTACCGCCGAGAGTGGAGCAGAAATGAAATATGGAGAGTGTATTCTTTATTTTATATCATGTAGGCATCTGACATGAAAGGTGTTTTCGAAATTCTCTTGGTATCGGGGCTCATACGCTTACGTCGATGAAACTTGCCTAATTGCCAAAAAAAAAACAGACAGATAGGATGGAGGGGCGGATGAACCGATTTTGATGAATTTTGGTTTGAAAATAGAGTTAGGGACTTTGGAGAAGGACATAGGCTAGGTACTTTTGATTCCGAATTTCCACGGGATCGGGAAAGCGAGCAGATAGTTTCTTATAAACAAACTTATGCCCAAAATTACTTCACGCGTAATTTTATTTGTTACTAAGGCCATTAGCATAAAATTAATGGAACAAGCAATTTGGAATCTTTCCAAAAATTGTTTTTTTATTGTTATTTGGCAGCAATATTTTGAGTCTAGACAAGGTTAGGGAGTATAAACATTATGTACCTAGTATGTTTCATATTTGTCTTGTTAACCAAAAACTGGGGAAAGATTTTACAACACAAGTAAATAAAAAATATAGGTCTAAATGGGAAAACTAAATAATTTGAAAGTTTGATAAGAAAAAGAAGGTACCTATATTGGCAAAGGATAAAGAAATTCTCTTCCCGACATTTACTTAGAATCGGAACTTATAAATTTAAAATAAATAATTTTATTATTGTACCTACGACGTTCCAAACAGCAAACAGCACAATCTAGCCCCTAAGCAACAGCACAAACTAAGCATTAGGCTTGTATTATGGGAACTAGACAACGGATATACTACATGGGTACTTATTATACTTTTTTTTGTAAAAACATAAATATGATTACATGGACATAGACATGATGGATAATACAGTAAGATATTTAAGGCATAGGATATATTATTTACTGACTTAGTACTGAAGTATTGTCTCAAACATATTTAATCATCCTTTTACGCGAAATCCTTAAGGGCCAATAGTAGGTCAGCTCGAATACAAATTTTGTCCCCGCCTCAGGTCCTAGGCCTTACAGTCCCCGCACCGCGCACTCGCAGCTACTCACTCCGCGAGTCAATCACGCGGCACAAAGGTCACGGAGTTCACCGCACACATCTATAGTATGTGCATTACAATGTATTTACAGGTAGGTATCATATCGTACAGTATTTTTTTATAGTGTGTAAATTGGGTACGTAGTACCTACTTAGATATACTATACTCTATTTCAGAAACTTAGATAAAAAACGTAAACAAAGAACTGTCGATTTTACAGGAAAAAGTAAATAAAGAGCTGTCAATATTGTCACGTCTATCGTTAAAATAAATTATCATGGCTGCGGGCGCTAAGATGAAGACGGTGAAAGACGATTTTAACGTCAAAAGCGTCATTTAGTTTGCGGTAGCGTTACCTCAGTGTCCGTTTGCAACTGTCTTCCTTCTGATGTCATATATCAACTGTTAAGTTTGGGATGAAATTTCAGCTTTATCTTTTGTTTGATATTAATTAGGCTAAGTATAAATTAGCTCTCTTATTAAGTTATCACTGACTTGAATGGAACCAGATCGAAGTGAAAGCCTGAAGAGAAATTTCGCGCACGAATCCAACTTTCTTGTTGTGTGGTAGACAGACAGTATTTGAAAATATATATATGTAGGTACCTAAATACTGATTAACAATAGGTACCTAGGTACAAATTAGTGATAGGGAAAGTCTAAAATAAGTAGTAGATACTCGTAAGTTGTAATAAGTTACCTATTTAATTACTTTAAACTAACATGGTTCAAGTTTGCAAGCAGATGGTTTATTAACGGTTCGGTAACTACATGAAAGTTTTTTTTTACATTACCAAAGTATGTACCTATAAAAAATATATTTTAAATTATGAACTTAAAACAATGACACCTCATATGCTAAAATTCTAGAACCATTCAGGTTACAGACAGTGACAAACGCAAATTGGATTCTTACCCACATACTTACATGTAGGTGCATAGAAAAAGCTAACTTTCCTTCGGCAGTCTGGTAAAAATTAACAACCAGCTAAGTAAGTATATTCGATGCCGATGGCATGATATTGTCAAAAGTATAGATAGATAGATAGAAGTTCTATCTTGATAGAACGCTTTATTGTTCTCACCAAAAATCAATTACAATAAAATAAAGTACAAAATTTTTTAATCTATAGTGGCACAATAGGCGGCCTTACCACTCAGAGTGGTCTCTTCCAGGCAACCTCGGTATGGAGAGGATCACACGAATGATTAAGGGTGATTGATTGATTGATTGATTAATTCTTTATTGCAACACCAAAAACAAAAAATTACAATACAAAGAAAAACATAAACAACTGGTGAGGGTGAGGTGCGTTAAAAGGATAACTTTTAAAAGGTTCACCGGAAACTCATTAGATCTATGAAAGTAGACCAAATAGGCGAACGCCATACTACGCCATAGATACATTTATATACAGGGTGAACCATTTAAACGGGCCTTCAGGGGGATATCCTAAACTATAAGAGATAGAGAAAAATGGAGGAATTGCGTCCCCGATTTTGACAAAAACTAAAATGGCATTGATAGATTTTCGAAAAATTAATTACCCTAGCTAGGAATCTAACCTTGTCTTTTTGCAAAAAAGTAAACATCCTTTATTATTGTACCGACCGATAGTGTTGCTGATAGAGATCAAATCCTGGAAACAAACATATTGTGGTAAATCGAGAAAAATGATATTTTTTAATATAGTTTAAACTGAGAGGGAATTCATAATACTCGTAACTTATTCTAGGTTTTTAAGTACCTAAATCCAGTTACGCCACTAAAATAGTAAAGCTAAATACCTACACCTATTAGGTACTACTCGATGAACCTACATCCTCATACCTCAATAAATTATTTTAGCTACAATCATTAGATATTTTTCAACATAGAGATCTCCCAAGGCGTGCTACGTTTTAATGATCACTATTAGGACCAAATTACTTCTTAATTACATTTTGATACACAAACGAATTACATTATATTTCATTTTTGTACAAATTAATTACTTACTTACCTACATTAGATCAATTACACATACTAGCATAGCAAATATAAATAACCCGCGGTTTCACCCGCATAAATCCCGACCCCGTGGGAATATAGAGATCAAAAGTAGCCTGTAGCCTTCCTCAATAAATGGACTATCCAACACCGAAAGAGTTTTTCAAATCGGACCAGTGGTTCCTGAGATTAGCGCGTTCAAACAAACAAAAAAACTCTTCCGCTTTATAATAGTAAATAGATATAAATATAAATATTGCACGACGTTACACACAGCGCAATCTAGCCCCAAACTAAGCACTAGGCTTGTACTATGGGTACTAGACAACGGATATACTACATATAATACTTTTTTTTTTATAATAATAGGTACTTAGACCTACCGTACTTAGTTATTTGCTATACTTATTATGCATTATCCTCATCTGAGCGAAGTTCCCGGTTGCATCCCTCGGCCCGGGGTCCGCTAAACCCCAAATTATTTGGAGTTTTCACAGTACCTACAGTAATTGTCAATATTTTTATGGTCGGCCACTTGCTTCACACCAACTTTTCCTGGAAGCAAGCAGTTTACCTGCCCAGCGCGGTGGGAGACTTCCAGATTCGCTAGACACCCAGGGGAACCCTTATTCTTTGCCAGGGCTACACGACCCTTTGCTAAAAGCAATATGTTAGAGCAGTGGTTCCCTAAGTGGGGGCGCAGAGACCTTTCCAGGGGGCGCGGGCCACCTGTGTAGAAAAACTTGCGATCGCTGAGAAAATGCATTCCAGACTGCTCGATACGACCAATGAAAATATTTGAAATTGACGCCTGTTAAGAACCTCATTGAGGCCTCAGTAGGCCAATGTTAAGAACTTTATCAGCTTCTAGCCTGGCCCCGCGCCAATCTCGAGGGGGCTATCAAAGGTACCTACTATTAGTACCTACTTCTTACCAAATACCTTTTGTATGACTTTGTAAAACTTTAATGAGCAATAAGAATACCTACTTATTTTGTTATGAAATCCATTTTTATTTTGACCTGATAATCTGGACTGGATAAGGAGGATGGGGGGGGCGCGGTAGGTAATAGGTATATACTTCATATGATTTTATTTTATAAATAAATCGTGTTACACAATATCTAAGGAAAATTATAATTATATATATATTACCTATAATTATATATACTTAACAAATAGAAATTAATTATACTTAATTTTAATTATTATCGTGTCTGCATGTTATTGTTAAGTAGAGGTACAAACAAAGCATAATTAAATTACTTACACCTACATATTATTTTTCCTAACAAACAGTTCAGGGTTTTAAGGCAATCAGTTGCATGCAATTTGCAGTGTGACGTCAGGTACGAAGTATTTCTGCGCAAGATGTTCATAAAATTATGTCTAACAAGCAAGTTCCGATTCCGTAGGGATATCCAAACCCTATGTTACTCCTCGAAAATGTAGCTTTCTATTGGTGAAAGATTTTTTGAAATCGGTTCAGTAGTTTCAGAGATAACTCGGAAAATACATACCTACTTCTGAAATTAGGAGAGTGTGTTCTTTATATAATAATATGAAGCAAGCATCCGATATAAAAGGATTTATGAAAATTACCACAGGATCGGGACTTATGCGGGTGAAACGAGACACAACTAGTAAATAACAAAAAAAAAAATTAAGCCAGACTAGCGGTTCTGAAACTCAAATTGATTAGAAACATAAACGAGAACGCAATGGAAATTTCCACAAGTTCTGAAACAATGTTAGTTTGTACAAGTGTTATTGAATAATCGAAACAATATCAACGCCACGACCACAACTAGGTACAACGCGTTTGAAATATCGTGAGTTTTTAGGTAAATTAAACAAAAGCAGTTAGTTACTTTGAATATCATTTCTAGGTCACGAAAAACAGATAAACTTTATTCAACACCTACTAGGTTTGGTTATGATAATTAATGTTTATAGGTACCTTCTCCGTTTTCTAATTGTAGACTATGATTTGACACATCTTCCTGAAGAAAAAACGTCAAATATAAAGAACCAAAACGTCAGATCGTAGTCTGAAATTAAAAAAACGAAGTATACCAAAATTATACAGTCGTACACAGACGAAATTTTAAAACAACGTCTTCCATCGCTACTGAACAAATATATTAAAACTGCTGAACAGATTTTGACGAGATATCCACCAATAGCTAAAGTGCTTCATTACGAAGATTTAAGTATACCTACATGTATAATTAAATGAATTAATTATTAGCTTAGATACTATTTTTTATTCATCAGGTCCCTTAGCCGTGGGCGTTCCCGGTGAGCTCCGAGGCATGTGGGCAGCTTACCAGCGTTGGGGCAAGCTGCCCTGGCCTAGATTAGTGCAACCAGCAATAAAACTATGCAGAACCGGGTTCCCATTATCACAAGTGCTACATTCAGGACTCATAAGCGCGCCGGGGATTAAAAACGACCCTAGATTGAGGTAATAATACTAGTTTATGCATCGAGTTACTAAAGCCCTGTCTTATTTAGAGGGCGTCATATTGAATCCAAAGCGTAACGAAGGACTCTATTTCCCGAGCGTAGCGAAAGTTTTTGTGTTTTATGTCTCAAGTGGCTAGTTCGATTTATGAATTGACAATGGCCGTATGAATTGCAACGTTCCAATGTTAAATTATTTTAAGCCCTAGGGCTTAAACGCGCTATTTAAGCCCTAAAGTTTAAAAACATGATTTACGTTGACTTTTTGGTCATATTAAGTAACTTTGTTGAGCTGTAGATGGGTTAACTTTTTTATATTTTTGTTAAACTACCGAATTAAACCTTACCTGTTAAAAGGAGCATTTTGGCATGTCTCGTAAACTAACACTTCAATTTTTTTACATTTCAGAAAAACGTTCTTCAACGAGTCTTCAGGGGACTGGTACAGAATTGGTACAATTGTGAAGCCCTATGAAGCCCTATGTAAGACATTCGAAAGGATCGCCGAGAACGGAGGGGACGATTTCTACAACGGAAGTCTGGCTGTTGATGTTGTTGACGATTTGAAGAAGGTGGGCAGCATTATTACTGCTGAAGACTTGAGAGATTATGAGTAAGTATTCTAAGTATACAGGGTGTTTCGACGAGGGGATATTAAGCCGAAAGGGGGTTGTTCTAGAGGTCTAGGCGAACAACTTTTATTCTACGATTTTTGGAAATTCGAATTTTTTATTCGATAATTTTAAAGTTGTACACTAAAAATAACAGCTGTTTTTTAGGCAATTAATGTTTAGATTGTAGTGGTCCAAACTGGCACCATAAGGCGAATGACCTCAAACTCTAAAAAACAGCTGATTTTCATGCAAACTTTAAACTCAAAATTTTCGAAAACTAGGTACTTCGAATTTCCAAAACTTGTAGAACAAAAGTTGTTCGACTAGACCTCTAGAACAAACCCCTTTCGGCTTAATACCCCCTCGTCGAAACACCCCGTATATGTCCATACAATTTACTGATTAAAATGAAAGGATGCTTTGCTTACTCTTTCTTCATACAAATAGTCGACTGTTTTCTTCATGGAGTCCAAGTCTGCCATGAGCAAATGATAAAAAAACGGTATTCATTTAACATAGGTACGTGTATGACCATTTAGAAAGAGGATGGTCTAGTAAGTGTACTTAGTTGTATATCTTATAATTTGTGAAGAAAATCGAAGCTACCAAAGTATTTAAAAATCTCAATCATATTGGTACCTACTTACTTTAACAAAACTCTAGGTATATTATATTTTAATTATCGGTCAAGCAAGACTTACCTCGGTTTTGGTTAGGTTAGCTAAAAATTCACCTTTGTTTTTGTTACAAATAACAAGAAATCAATCAATATAGATTATCCACGTAAGTACCTACCTACATACTTATCTATTGCAGTACCGTATCGTAATTAACCTGCCCGTCTACAGATACAGAACCAAAATAGGAACGAGTATTTCGATAAGTTTTACATATACACTAAGTACATTTTAAGAACAATTTAAAAACATTGATAAAACAAAATATCAACGCCAAAACAATAATATTATTGCTTTTATTTATCGGTGTTTATTTGCGCAGTTTGTTTTCATTCGATATGTTTCCGTCATACAGTTAAAATGGCTTTGAGATTGTATTATTTTAATTTAGATTCGCTTATCGAATTATAATGGTGTGTTGTAGGTAGGTAGGTAATCTTTTACTAGCCTTTTAAAATAAAATCATACTTAACTTTTAGATTCGTGGTTTCTTTTCTTTTGGTCATAAGTAGAATCCATATTTAAATTCATAATTTATTGCGTAAAAAGCCCCCTAAATATAAATTTGACTAAATTAAAATTATTAATTTATACCTATCGTAAATTAATAAGTAGGTATTAATAAGTAAAATTTCTCAATAAAGCTTTCTTCAGGTTTTTTTGGGTTTCGTTTTTCAAGTTTAATACCAGTACCTACCTACCTAGTTGGGTGGGTACCTACAACACATGTAATCTTAACAGGTATGAAGCTACATTTAATATGGAAGTTACTCTTCGAGACTTCCTTGTACCTATTATAGGCAATTAATTAAATTTCGCACTTAACGTTTATTTTCCAATTATTTCCTCTTTGACTCATGCCTAGGAAGGCACGAGTAATAAATAATAAATGAAACACTGAAACAATGGTGGATGGAAATGAATTACACAGTTAACAGCTGTGTTATCTAAGTAAGTCTATGATAAATAATGGAATGACTGTTATTGTTATTAATCTAAGGTGCTTGATTTTTCATAATGTTTTGTATTAATTCATTGTCTTAAAGATAATAAAGGTAACTTCCTAGTTTGTATTCTTAGTTATTAAAACAATTTAGCAATGGTAACACGTCAAATAAATGGGTGTTAAAACGAACAGTGTAGGTGTGAATTGAATTCCAACTTTCTGTACCCGATATACCTACGACAAATGATTTGCTAAATCATTTGATCTGAATCTAAAACTAGATCTCAAGTTGGTAAGGTTGAAGTTAAGCTACCTAGTAAGTTTCTCAACCCACCTATCAGAAGAACAAATGCCAACGATTTCTCTTAGGTTTGTGTTAGCATAATGTTAGTAGGTACAGTGACCAGCAGCTAAGTTGAAAAGTTTTGTCGTGGAAGGGGAAAGTTCGCGCAGTAGGTACATTTTACATGCGCTTTCTATGAAAAATCGACTTCTGCGCATCCGCCATTTTGTTTCAACTAATCTGCCGCCTACTGTAGATAGTATTATAATTACGTATCTATTGACTATTTAGCTAACTTATAATTGTTTACTTAAATCCAGATTTGCAACAAAGTGCATTATCGCAAAGTACTATGTAAATAACAACCAACGTTTTATTAAGGTAGTTGCGGCTTCTATCTAAGCAGTCAAGACTCAAGGCAGACTAAATATAATTTATCTCTATCCCAACCTACATAATATTGGTGATAACGATAACTTAGGTTTAGACTTATCTTAGTACTGCAAATTTATTTATAACTAGCAGCTCCCCGCGGTTTCACCCGCATTAGTCCCGATCCCGTGGGAATATCGGGATCAAAAGTAGCCTATAGCCTTCCTCAATAAATGGACTATCCAACCCCGAAAGAATTTTTCAAATCGGACCAGTGGTTCCTGAGATTAGCGCGTTCAAACAAACAAACAAACAAAAAACAAACAAACTCTTCCGCTTTATAATAGTAATAGATTATAACTAATGAGGTTTTTGTATAAATGAATTGGTAGAATCACTCGTCAGCGAATTTGGCCCGAAATCCCCCAGACGGCGAATTTGGTCTATGATTGAGCCAACTCTCCTAGAAGATATAAAAGCCTCTCGTGACTTGAAACCGGGTTATGCCTTCAAAAAATCTTATAATCCTTTGATCTTGTCTTCCGTAACATTGTTTTCTGCCCTGAATATGTATAGGTACAGTAGATTTAACAGCTAAGTTCGGCAGGCACGTTAAGCATTTGGTATCGGTTGTGTCAACAATAGCAGTCGTTAGGTCAAGTTAGAGACCTTAAGGCAATCTAAAAAATCTAACACTAGATGAGCCACACCACCACACGAAAAGAAGATGCCAAATAATGATGCTAATTTCTTGTTTTTTGTTCAGGGCGAAAATCACAGAACCTCTAGCCGTACCGTTACAAGGTGGAGATATTCTCTACACCCCCCCACCACCGAGTAGCGGGGCCATTCTAGTCAACATTCTGAACATCCTTCGAGGATACAACTTCAGTGCCACTAGTATAAGCACTACTGAAGACAAGATACTGACCTATCATAGGATATTGGAGGCGTTCAAGTACGCATATGGAGCTAGGACTAAGCTGGGTGACGCTGACTTTTTGGACTTAGAAGAGGTAGGTACTTGTTTTAGCTACCTGCTAAAAATGTATTATTTGCTAATACATTTTTAGAAGGTGCTGTATGTTTTTTTGCAATAATTATTAAGTAGAGTTTCCTAGAACTGTAAAAATATATATGCGTAGGTACCAAATAGGTACAAAATCTTAGCATATATGTTGGATCCATATTTCAATTGGAGAGGAAACTCACTAGATTGATTTATTGATCTCAGAATATCGTCTGTGTTGTTAATCACCATGTCGAATTATTCCACTTAGCACTGAAATGTTCACTTCAACAATTAACAGATTACGTAAAACGTTTTACGTAATCTGTTAATTGTTGAAGTGAACATTTCAGTGCTAAGTGGAATAATTCGACATGGTGATTAACAACACAGACGATATTCTGAGATCAATAAATCAATCTAGTGAGTTTCCTCTCCAATTGAAATATGGATCCAACATATATAACCTGGACCATGTGACAGTGGATCCGGCCAACTAAACTACTCTTTTAAACCTTTTCCAGTTGATAAGCAATGTGACGTCACCAGCATACGGAACGGAAATCCGACTCCGCATCAATGACGCAAAGACCAGTAATGATACAGCGACTTACGGAGCTTCAGAATACAACCCACCGGACGCTGGCACGGCTCATATCTCCGTCATTGGCACCAATGGAGATGCTGTCTCTGTTACTAGTTCGATTAATTTCTAGTGAGTATCTACCACTGTTCTGTGAACGGGGTCCGCTGTACCATCAGGCCAGAGCTACCCTGCCCTGATACAACTGAACTAACAGTACAATACTCTCAGTCTGAGAGTGTATTTTGAGGTTTTTTTTACAATTGTGTTGTGTCTGCGTTGCGTCTGCACTGCGTCTGTCATCGGTCTGCACTGTCTCTTACATCGAACATTTTATAGCGTTTCCACTTGACAGCCTAAAGGCGGCGTGGACGGGCGGGACGCTTAGGAGTGCCGTCCGCCGCCTTTAGAAACACACCTTTTTTAGAAGTCGGTTTAAAAAAAAACAGATTTTAACTTCACCTTTCTTTCACTAAGTACTATATCATCCCCAATAACCAAACCATAATTTTATAAATTTCGCTTTCCAGTTACGGTGCCAATTTTCAAACTGAAAAGGCAGGCATAGTGATGAACAACGTTATGGACGACTTTTCCTCGCCAAACATCACCAACCATTTCGGCCTCAAACCTTCACCAGCTAACTTCATTGTTCCCGGGAAGAGGCCCTTGTCTTCCATGACACCTAGTATTATCGTTGATACGAATGGAAATGCTAAGCTGGTTATCGGTGCTTCTGGAGGCACGAAGATCACTACTGCTATTGCCTTGGTAAGTCAAGTTGGCAGCTAATCATGACTAACTCCAGTCCCACCCACATACGGTTGCCTTGTTAAGGCAAGTTAGCCACTAATCTCACGCACTCACGGTTGCCTTGGTAAGTCAAGATGGCCACTAATCCCCGGAAAGGTGAACTTTCTACTGATTTCTGATAGCCTGGTAATCGTTTTGACGAGGACGCTGTAAAAGACAAACATTAATGCACCTGTTTGTTAAAAACATATGGTCTCTGCATACGTAACGTTTCCCGGACGGAACGATTTTTGTATGTAGAAATGTATTGTATTGACACGTCCCGTCCGGTAAACGTTACGTATGCAGAGACCTTTAATAGGACATTAGGTAAGTATAAGGGCAAATTCTAACTCTAGTACATAGCTAAGATACCTATATTGAGATAAGTAAATACTGAATAATTTATCTTTATCATCAAGTATTTACCAACAGTTTTTCATTGAAGGCTAAAAATGTATCTGCCTGTTTCTAGGTGACAATGCGAAAACTATGGTTCGATCAGACAATAAAGGAGGCGGTGGACGAGGCACGGATACATCATCAAATCTTCCCCATGACTGTTGCTTATGAATTCGGGGTTATAGCAGTAAGTACCTATAAAAAAATATACCCCTTACCTATAAACGATTGTTAACTATTGTTAGCGAGTCTTTCTGTCTGCATATGTTCGGTATATTTACATTCTTATATTGACTCCTACTGGACAATTGAATCAGAGGTTTATAACAATCTGATTAAGCTTTGATATCCAATTGATTTCAGTGAGTTACCAAGTTAAAATCCCATGAAGTTTCCTACACAATATTAAGTAGTTTTTTTTTAACTTTTAGTTATTAAAATTATACTTAATAAAAATGAATGGTCACGAGATGTTATGGGTACGGTCAAATGATGGTACGTACCCATAACATCACGGTCAAATTTTTAAAGTCAATTACATAATATGTCTACCCTAATGAAATTCGAAACAAAAGACAATCAAAACAAAAACAAATGACGATCGAAGTTATAGCAGAAACATTGTAGACTAGGTATAGTAAACAAATAAGTCTTCAAAATAACCTACAATTGCTACAGTGTATCAATTACCCTTATCTTTCAGGACATTATAAAAGGTCTAAAAGCGAAAGGTCACGGCACGGCGCGATACCGAGATAGGGGATCTATTGTCTGCGCACTTTTCCGAAATAGTAGCGCCATTTATGCGAATGCTGACTTCAGGAAATTCGGGGACGTGGCTGGCTTGGACTGAAATATTGTGCCTACAAATATGATTACAATGTAATTTGTGATAATTTAATGTATTATGAGGGGGGGATGTATTGCTGTTTATTATCCATTGTGAATGATCTTTATTGTACACACATATAACTTTAATTAAGGTAGCACAGTGGGCGTCCTTATCGCTTAAATCGATCTCTTCCAGGTCACCCTTGGATGGACAAGAAGAGAAAGAAAATTTGTGATTGTAGATGAACCTAGAATTTGCTCAAATCAATGCTTAGGCAAATAGCAAATTGTTGCTGCTCAAATAAATTACTTTAAAGCATTTAGCCAGCATTTCAGCACATCACAATTGATATTAAACAGCAAGATAATTAAGGCAAATAAAAAATATATGAATCCAAACATTCCTATAGCTAAACGTATTACTAAGATAGTGCGGTGCGCTAACTTATGCTACAGTTGTATCTCACGACGGCATCTCGGTCTTGATTGTGTGAGTACATTCACGTGCATGTTATTCCTGTGTGCGTGAGCCGGCGAGCTCACGCACACAGACGTAATGTGTAAGTACGTGTATGGTGTGAATCAACCACCGTACACTTATAACTCCTAGCAATCAACTCACACAGCCAAGACCTAGACGCAATCGTGAGTTAAAACAACTGTAGGTACCATTTGACAAGGTACAAACTGTGCATAGAATGGACGATTGCTATTTATTAAGTGGTACATAAATAATATTGTTAAATAATTTTACAGTTTTCAAGCGTTTGTGGTAAAATCAGTAGATAATAAGTAGATGTCTTAAAACCGTTCGTCCACTGTGAACTAAACTAAGTTACCTAGTTAGCTTAGGTCGCAAGTTTTTACAACAAGTGAGCATAATTTATGACATAGTTTACGGTTAACGTACAATGACGCACATAATGTGTATATGAAAAACTAGCTTGGCCATGCGAAGATAAGCTAAAATAACTTAATTTAGTCGGTGGTGAACGTTCAGCTTGAACCGTAAGATATAATATTGTACAAGCGTCTAGAACAGGGGTTCCCTAACTTATTTAAGACGCGCCCCCTTTCGACAGTAAAAAAAATATCCGCGCCCCCTTGTAAATATCTCTGCGCCCTGCTGGGGGGCGCGCCCCGCAGTTAGGGAACCGCTCTGGTCTAGAATATTATTATCTTTTGTTAGACTCTAATGCAAAGTTATGTCGATATTCATTTACAGCAGGAGGAGGTTGTCAATTCGTCGGGGTTTTTTTTACAATTATGTAGGTACTTACCTACAAACAAAGTATTATTATTTTTTATCGTGATATAACTAAAAAAAACTATGAATCTGAAATGCATCTCATTCTAATCTCACTTTGAAAATCAAACACTTAGGTACCTAAATATAGGTAAAAAAGACAAATACCTTATTGAAACTTGAAACATAAAAATGATGCTTGCTCTATAAGGGCTGTTTTAGACGCTAATACGGCCTTAACAAAGTAGTTATTTATACTAAAGTATCAATTTTGCGGATTGATTTATCAATTTTATATGTGATAAGAAAACAATAAAATTAGACACATTGTCTCAATTGGTGTTATTCAATAAACCTCTTGAAATAGAAACTGTGGTTTGTTTTTTCCCTACATGCTGATTTTACCTAACGTACCTGGAGAACTGGGGGCCTACTAGATAATGAACAATGGAAAGATCGATAATTATTCGAAGTTTCAAGACCCGAGATTATGGTAGAGAGAAGGAGACGCCAACATTTTACTCGATTACCAGCACAGGTATAGGCAATTTTTCAAAGTATTAAAATAAATAATATAGGTACTCTTTGAAAAGAGTTTTGGTGGGAACGCATTGAGTCAATGTGGTGATGAATTCGCATTTTTTCTGAAACCTAGTTGAAGTGCATGTAATATCAGTTACATATTACTACTTATTCAATTTAGTTTCGTACAAGTGTACTAACTACCAGTATAAGCTAACAAGACACATCAACGCCTTAGCCAATAAGTTGAACTTTTAAGAAATATTTTTTTTTTTATTAAGTTAACGAGATCTGGTAGCATTAGTTTCACAAGACAAGTGTACTAGTTTAGTGAAAATGAAATCTAATGCCAAACATGAGTCTACTTCCAAATCTCGTTGTAAAATTGGTAGCCGCTATTTTACTATGGCTCCATCGATTTCACTTAAACCTACGACGACCTGACTGCTTTTGCAAATGACTAGTTAATATTGTAAGATACTTGACTCTGGCTAATTCCCTAATGGCCACAAACGGTCTCAGACGGAGAAAAAAAATACTGTTCAATTAATATAAGTTTATTACATTCTGCATTGTAATTGCATTGCTTTTAAAACTATTTAACTAAATAGGAAATACGATTCTAACAGACGCGCTTAGAAACGTTACTAAATAAAAGTAAAACTTTAGTTAAGCAATGCTTTGTCACGTTTTCGCTGATGGTTAATCAAATGTCACTCACAAGAAATAGATAATAATAATAATATATTAGTTACGTTCTGACACTAGATACATTTTAATACACTTGTTTTTTTTGTACAAATGGGAGGCCTTATTATGGGTATTGCCAGCTGTAATGTGACACAGCATCGCTTAAACGAAAGTTCAACCACATAATGTTTCTTAAAGCATATTTTTTTATAATTATGCAAAATAAATAACAATATATTAATATGCGCTACCTACTGTTTTAAATAATTTCGCGGCATTTCATTTCTATGAACTAGCCAGAGACCCGCGGTTTTGCTGTCACTGATTGCGATGAATTTTGTATGTACATAGCTGGACACCTGGACACCTGGACACCTGGACACCTGGACACCTGGACACCTGGACACCTGGACCAACACATGCTACTTTTTATCCCGATATTCAGACGGGATTGGGAGTTACGCGAGTGAAACCTGTGGACGCAGCTATGTTTGATAATTTATATTATTCACAGAACTGCAACGGCGCAAAATTACATAGAACAGTCACATAGCAGTTAACAAAAATATAATATTCAGAAATTGGTGCATAGAAACATGATTACGAAAGGTATTATGTTAATAAATATGGTGTAAAATTATAATAAATAAATAAAATAGCACCTGAAACTACACACCTGAAAACACCTGATACCTACTACTAACTAAGATAACCCCCTTACCTATAAACAATGATTAACAGATGACTAAGTTATGTAACGTTTGTTTCTGTCTGTCAACTTTGATATTTCATATCATAGCACAGAATACATAAAATAGTACAAGTAGTCATAGTAAAAAAACAAACGAAATTTGCCAAATCTAAAAGAGCGGATCCCGGGTTATCGAGAGGGATGCAACCGGGAACATCGCTGGGATGATGAGTAAAAGGCGCACGATACATATAATAAGCATCTGTTAATCATCATTTATAAGGGGGTAAATGTTTAAACTTAGGGAAATCTTAAAAAATACACCCAAAGGGGCAGGCAGAAAGCTTTTAGCTTATTCATTATTACCTGACGTTATATTACTTAGGTACCTATCTTATTATTTTTTGAGGTCTGTACTATACCAAAAAGAAAAACATAAATACATGATCTCTGAAGGACATGGTTGATTTTACTACAAATATTTTTGAAAGACGGGATATATTAAATTATTTAAAAACGGGGTATTTTTAATACCCCGTTTTTTAAATATTATTTAAACATCGATTATCTAATATGAAGACACACAGAATTTTGAATAAAAAAATATCGGTGAGTACCCTAATTTTGGGTCAAGTTAACTCAAGTTGATATGAAACAATTAAAATAATATGCAATTCAATCGTCTATCTACTACGTTTCTTGAGATACAGCCTGGTGACAGACGGACGGATTCCGCAGAGTTCATTTTTTTCGATTTTGATAGCATTTTTTCAAAAAAGCAGTACTTATTCCTAAGTGGAGTTCAACACTAAGAAACAATGTTTACTTTTTTTATTCTCATCAAAATAAACGTTTAAAGAGCCAGTACATCCCGCATGGCGTCGACCGGCGTGACCAGCTTAGTGGCCCCGAAGAAGACGCAGCTGTCCACCCCGCTCGTGATGACGCTGCGATGCAGACGCTTGCACTCCTCCGCCGTCACTCCGCCCACCACGAACACCACCACCGTCTGGTAGTCTAGAGAGCCAGTACATCCCGCATCGCGTCGACCGGCGTGACCAGCTTAGTGGCCCCGAAGAAGACGCAGCTGTCCACCCCGCTCGTGATGACGCTGCGATGCAGACGCTTGCACTCCTCCGCCGTCACTCCGCCCACCACGAACACCACCACCGTCTGGTAGTCTAGAGAGCCAGTACATCCCGCATCGCGTCGACCGGCGTGACCAGCTTAGTGGCCCCGAAGAAGACGCAGCTGTCCACCCCGCTCGTGATGACGCTGCGATGCAGACGCTTGCACTCCTCCGCCGTCACTCCGCCCACCACGAACACCACCACCGTCTGGTAGTCTAGAGAGCCAGTACATCCCGCATCGCGTCGACCGGCGTGACCAGCTTAGTGGCCCCGAAGAAGACGCAGCTGTCCACCCCGCTCGTGATGACGCTGCGATGCAGACGCTTGCACTCCTCCGCCGTCACTCCGCCCACCACGAACACCACCACCGTCTGGTAGTCTAGAGAGCCAGTACATCCCGCATCGCGTCGACCGGCGTGACCAGCTTAGTGGCCCCGAAGAAGACGCAGCTGTCCACCCCGCTCGTGATGACGCTGCGATGCAGACGCTTGCACTCCTCCGCCGTCACTCCGCCCACCACGAACACCACCACCGTCTGGTAGTCTAGAGAGCCAGTACATCCCGCATCGCGTCGACCGGCGTGACCAGCTTAGTGGCCCCGAAGAAGACGCAGCTGTCCACCCCGCTCGTGATGACGCTGCGATGCAGACGCTTGCACTCCTCCGCCGTCACTCCGCCCACCACGAACACCACCACCGTCTGGTAGTCTAGAGAGCCAGTACATCCCGCATCGCGTCGACCGGCGTGACCAGCTTAGTGGCCCCGAAGAAGACGCAGCTGTCCACCCCGCTCGTGATGACGCTGCGATGCAGACGCTTGCACTCCTCCGCCGTCACTCCGCCCACCACGAACACCACCACCGTCTGGTAGTCTAGAGAGCCAGTACATCCCGCATCGCGTCGACCGGCGTGACCAGCTTAGTGGCCCCGAAGAAGACGCAGCTGTCCACCCCGCTCGTGATGACGCTGCGATGCAGACGCTTGCACTCCTCCGCCGTCACTCCGCCCACCACGAACACCACCACCGTCTGGTAGTCTAGAGAGCCAGTACATCCCGCATCGCGTCGACCGGCGTGACCAGCTTAGTGGCCCCGAAGAAGACGCAGCTGTCCACCCCGCTCGTGATGACGCTGCGATGCAGACGCTTGCACTCCTCCGCCGTCACTCCGCCCACCACGAACACCACCACCGTCTGGTAGTCTAGAGAGCCAGTACATCCCGCATCGCGTCGACCGGCGTGACCAGCTTAGTGGCCCCGAAGAAGACGCAGCTGTCCACCCCGCTCGTGATGACGCTGCGATGCAGACGCTTGCACTCCTCCGCCGTCACTCCGCCCACCACGAACACCACCACCGTCTGGTAGTCTAGAGAGCCAGTACATCCCGCATCGCGTCGACCGGCGTGACCAGCTTAGTGGCCCCGAAGAAGACGCAGCTGTCCACCCCGCTCGTGATGACGCTGCGATGCAGACGCTTGCACTCCTCCGCCGTCACTCCGCCCACCACGAACACCACCACCGTCTGGTAGTCTAGAGAGCCAGTACATCCCGCATCGCGTCGACCGGCGTGACCAGCTTAGTGGCCCCGAAGAAGACGCAGCTGTCCACCCCGCTCGTGATGACGCTGCGATGCAGACGCTTGCACTCCTCCGCCGTCACTCCGCCCACCACGAACACCACCACCGTCTGGTAGTCTAGAGAGCCAGTACATCCCGCATCGCGTCGACCGGCGTGACCAGCTTAGTGGCCCCGAAGAAGACGCAGCTGTCCACCCCGCTCGTGATGACGCTGCGATGCAGACGCTTGCACTCCTCCGCCGTCACTCCGCCCACCACGAACACCACCACCGTCTGGTGGTCTAAGGGGTGCCGCGCCCCGCGGCCCTTCTTGCTCGTTAGAATACTGGAATGGGAAAATTAGGTTTTTTGTTATGGGAACACTATTTAGTAGTAAATAGAATAGAAACTCATTTATTCGCAACAAAAATACATCATACAACTAAAACGAATGAATAATTTTGACCCCAACTCAGCATAATGCTAGTCTAGTAATGCTATGCTAGTAGTGATGGGGCGACTAGTCGGGAAAGCCCGCTAGTCGGCAGGTTGACCGACATTCAAACTGCCATTCGAACTGACTAGTCGACACCTACCGACTAATCGGTTAAACTGCCGACTAGCCGGCTTGCCCGACTAGTCGGTACAAATTATGCCGACTAGTAGTCAACTAACAATTTTCCATCCAATAAAACCAATGTTTATGTTTATTGAATTAGGAGTACAGTTAGGTGTGTAGTCAAAAAATCGTAAACACGTCACAAACAGGGCACACCTTTAATGTCTCAACATGAATTAGCTCTGTTAACAGCTCAACCATTTTTTGGAAGTTTTGACGACGACTAACCCGAATATCTCCGAATTATAATTATTTGCATTGCCGACTAGTCTGGTAGTCGGCACAAACCATAGTCGGCCGATCTCTACTACTTAAATATTTATTTTATTCTGTTTTTAGTATTTGATGTTATAGCAGCGACAGAAATATATCATCTGTGAAAATTTCAATTGTGAAGACACAATTAAAAAAAACATTTAGCTTTAAAAAAGATCTTCTTTGACTTACCTAAAGCCAGACCTAAACAAGTCCTTAAGTCCGTCGCTTCGATGCTCCAAGTCGATCATATCAGGTCGATCTGTGTCGACAATATCGTCCACCAATTGTTGCAAGACCCCTCGGTATTCATCGCCTACTCCGCTCTCGCACGGCTTTAGTACAGAATTGTATCTGAAATTTTGAGAAGATACATCTATCAATTGAACGAGAGATTTACAAACAGGGAAACAATAACTTCCTGTCCGAGTATATTATTATGACCGAGATATTAAAAAAAAACCGGCCAAGTGCGAGTAGGACTCGTGCACATACAATTATCACTAAACTTAGTTATAGGTTAAACCGTACCCAAAGTGTAAAACTTTGGGTACAGACAGACCCCTAAAAATCAAATCTGTATCTGTCTATAGAGTAAAAACCGTCTTTTTTTCGAAAATATTAGGAATTTCGCAAAAACTCGTATAATTAAAGATTAGCCTCTTCTCCTTAACTATGATTGTCTTGATTTTGGAGTACAGACCAACACTTATTGTGATTCGTTCATAGTTTTACCTTGTTCCACCAGCTTTTATTACGTTTTACCGAAAATCTTTTCGGGTAGTTTAAAAAAGTATCAACAAAAATGTTTTTTTTTTTGTGATAATGATACGGAACCCTTCGTACGCGAGTCCGACTCACACTAGGCCGGTTTTTTATTAAAAAACTCACTTCTGAAAATACGTCCGCATCGCAGAAATCTCCTTCAACCGCCTCATAATGCCTCTAGCCAACTCATCACATTCCTGTCTCCCAATCATGATCCCAGGTTCTAAACTCAACACCATCTCGTGGTCTTCCAATAACGCATCACTTAGTGTCTCCACCAGGTTTTCTTCGTGCATCTTAGGGAACGATACCTCAATCCCAGTTAAGGAATAAACGTGGACGACTAAAGCGAGCAGGTTTTCTAAAGGTAGGTTACTTTCTTTGCGATTTCTTATTAGGTGACAAATCTGAAATGGTATAGGTTATTTGCTGTTGGAAATTGTCGATTAAAAACGTTACAAATACTCAGAAAAGCAAACATTATCTATACTAATATTTTAACGAGGAAAGATTTGTATTTTTGTGTGCGTGTGTGCGTCTGTATGTTTGTTAAGAATAAACTCAAAAACTACTGTACCGATTGCAAAAATTCTTTCACCATTAGAAAGCTACATTCACCCTGAGTAACATAGGCTACTTTTGATCCCGATATTCCCACGGGATCGGGACCTACGCGGGTGAAACCGCGGGACGCCGCTATGAATGATAATTTAGTAGCAGTTCTCAGATCATGTTAGTAGTCGTTAGATTATGTCAGTAGCAGTCGTTTGGTCATGTCGGTAGCTATAGTTAAGCTAAAATGGTAGTTCTAATTAGGGCACGTTAGTAGTTTTAAAATCATGTCAAGAGCAGTTGTTAGGTCATGTCAGTTTTGTCAGTAGCTGTTGTCAGGTCATGTCGTTAGATCATTTAGGTAGCTGTAATTAGTCCATATTGGTAGCCATCGTTAGGTTACGTTAGTAGCGGTCATTAGGCCCTATTAGTAGCTGTCATTTGTTACAATGCGTTAAGTGACGTCAGTTAAATCCTTTAGATTAAGCTAGTTATAGTCGTTAGGCATTTTAGCAGCAGCTGCTAAGTGGTTACCTGTTGTAAAACACTAGTAGATTCCCGACTAGCCGCTAAGTTCTGTAGAACTTGCTTCTCTAAATTCATAAGTAGTTCGATTCGGGCCCTGAGAGGAGATTTCAGAGTTTGAACGACGGCCAACGCCTGCTGCATCAGACCCAGGTTCTTGGATATTATTTCATAGTTACCTGAAAATTTTAGATTATTTACTTACACAAATCCACACAGCTTTATGTATTTTTAGCCCCGCTGCGATACCTGCGTAAGTGCGTGTAAATATCAGGACAAAAAAAGCTTTTGCTCCAGAACTCAAGCTGTCTAGTCTACATTCTATGTTTTATTGCAATCGGTTCAGTAGTTTTTTAATTATAGAGTAACAATCATACTTACTTACACACAAACTTGTACCTTTAAAAAATTAGCAGGATGTTACCTTTAGCAGAGTTGACAATTTTTTCAACACTTTGAGGGGTAACTTTCAACAAATTCTTTGGACTCGGTGACTTCTGCACGTCAAGTTTGGACAGCTTGTTGTAGAGATCTAACATTACTTCCTTCTGAGACTTGTTGATCATGTGGTCGAAGGTTTGGATGCAAGAGGCGTCGTTAGCGTGGTAGATGCAGCCGGGGCTTAGTTGGATGTCTTCCGGGTGATTTATACTGAAAATAGCGGTTTGTAAAGTAAATAAATGCTTTTTCTGCAATGTACGGTATGGGATTGGTTTATAAAAATATGGCTATGTGGCCCTTTGGGTAAGGAACGCCCTAAAACAGAATTCTTAGAAATAATTATATGCAAATTTATTAGATGTTTTCGGCATTATGAATACTTTATTTAGATGGATATTTACAGCAATGGATAAAGAAGTAGATAGTAACTCAGTAATAAGTTTCTTACTTAACGACAACTTAACCCAATAGCTGCTAACTATTTGACCTAATGACTGCTACTTCATTCAATGACGGCTACTTTTTGTCAAAGATTATAGACTTAAGAACTGAAAAAATTGCCAAAAGTAGCAGTTGTTAGGTTAAGTAGCAACTATAAGTATTGCTTGAGTTGATCTAATGACTGCTAACTTCAAAACTATGATCAAACATAACAGTAAAAGTAAAAAGGTCTCACACTTCAGCTTCGCACAAAGGTCCCATGTCAACAGCTACCTCATTGCTATGTCCAGGAAACCTCGGCAATACTGCCATGATTTTATCCAGCACTGATTCTGATGAATGACTTGTGACTCCGCAGAGATCTAAGGTTCGATCGACGATTATTAAGGTTGCTGGATGAGAACAATTCTGAAAAAACACAACCTAATTAAGGTTCTCCTTTTTTGAAGTTTGTTAAAAAGTTGTATATTATATTGATTCAGTTTAGTAGTGACTTAGTTCATTATTTAGAGAGCTGTACGTACAGTAAAGGGTGGTGGGTCTATTCTGAATTGGATTAATTTTTTTTTTTAACACAACCCCTAACAACATTATTATTAGAGATGGGCCGACTAGTCGGCAACTAACAATTGTGCAATAAAACGAATATTTAATTGAATTAGTAGTACAGTTACAAGGTGGGTAGTCAGAAAAACGTAAACAAAACACGTTATAGCCTACATACATCATCTTAACATCAAACATCTAAAATAAAAGTCATAACTATGCCTCAGCACCATAATTTCCAACTTTTATTTTTATTTCAAACAATTTTTTGGAAGTTACGTTACAGCTTTTGAAGTGAAAATTTATCCAAAAATACCAACAATCGCGGATTGGTCATGATTAACCCAAATATCTCGGAATTATAATGATCTGCATTGCCGACTAGTCAGCAATTTTGGAACCGACTAGTCTGCTAGTCGGCAGAACTCCTAGTCGGCCCATCTCTAATTATTATACTATTGAAAATCTGAATTGTTTAAATAATAATAAAGCAGTCTTTTAATTTCTTTTCATTATCGTCTTTTCGCGACCACGGCCGGCGTAACCCGTTTGCCGAAATGTCGAGGTAATTAAAATTCATAGTTATCTACAACGCGATCTAGACTCGAAGTTCTAATATCAATATGGACGGAAATCGTGTAAGTTTCTAAAATGTGTTACTATTACCTTTCTTCTGTTCAATGAAACAGGTGAATTCTCCAGCACTCCAGCAACAAGTGAACTGTATGCCCCCATATAATGAACTTCTTCCCTAATATTCATTGACTCAAGCAGACTATTCAGTCCACTAGCTAGTCTTCTAACTCTGGCCCTTTCTTCCGATGATAGTGCATAGAGATCCGACACAGTTTCAGTGGCGAGACGCCCGTCAAAAGAGGGGTATATATTTGAAAACGGTGGAGTTGTAAAGATGTTGCTGGTTAGAGAAATAGCCAAGATTGGTATGTGGATTATGTCTACTATGCATTGCTGAAATAGAGATCAAAATTGTTATCGTTGAAATTTAGCAAGGTTTTGCTTCACTGAGCTTTTTAACACTCAGCCATGTGGAAAAAGCTGAGGCTTAATTCAACCAAACTAGAAAAAGGAATGAATGACAATTCTCTGCCTATAAATAGTCATTTTTTCGATAGTCTCTTGAATAAGACAATTTATGTTATTATGCTATTTGTTGCTTATTCCAGTATGGTTAAATCAAGCCCTTGTAATTTATTGGGCCACTAGTAGAAGTCCCAATCCAGTGGTAATATCAGGATCATAAATAGCCTATGTCCTTCTTCAAAGTTCAATCTTTCTCTATACCAACATTGATCAGGATCAGTATTAGCAGTATGAATGACAGTATTAGAAATACAATGTCTAATTTATTTTATTTGGCCCTGTTTCAAGCTATCATCATAGATTGGCTTTTGGGTAGCAATGTCTGCTTCATTTTTTTTATTTAATAGATAACATCTTAAGCATCTGCTGTGGGGTAAAATCATTGGTAGATAATAATAAGTACTAACCAACAAATAGTTGCTTTAAACTTACAGATTTCCCAATCCAATCATAAATCATAGCTTCTAGTTGTTTAACACATTCCGCCTTGCCTTTACCGGCTGCAACCACATCACTGACATCCCTATCTTCATTTAACTCCACATAAACAACATCTAGGCTTGTGCATGATATCAATAGGCAATGTGTCAAGTCACTGTGTCTTATGATTTCATTGACTATGCCCAATTGGATAGGAGTACACTGAGTTATGAACACAGCTTTCTTATGTTCTTTCGGGCAGATCTGTAAGCAATTTAAATTTGTTAGGTTTGACACAGCAACTAAACTAAACTCAAAGGAAGCAGTTAGGTTTATATTATGGGTGCTATGAGATAATGAATAAAATTCTCGTTAGAGTAGAGCCTCTTTGCTGATTGTTTCATCTTCAGATACATTTAAGGTGCGGCTTGTGGAAAAGGAATAAGGGAAAGGCTTAACTTAATTTAAATTAAAGATAAAAAGCTAAATAATTCTAACTAAAAATTGAATAAGTTTAGATCAAAGAATATACCTCAAAAGGTGACAGACTTTTAACTCCCACAGCTCCTCCATTTATGAGGTTGAACAGTCCACCTTGCCAGTGAAGGCATTCAGCGGTAGGGTCATCAATAAACACTACAGCACCAATAATTCGATTGTAGATTTCCGACCACCACGCAGTTGAGACATCTTTCACTGACGCAGTATCCATTGCGCTTGAGCCTGAAGTCTAAGACTTGCAAATACAAGAGTGCAGGAACATAATTTTACATTTCTTGATTTTGCATCAATTTTAGTAAATATTGCAGAATTTTCAACAAAACAGCTGCGCTTGACGCTTCCATTCTCCTAAAATATATATACTTATCTAGGCAGGAAGAATCTTATGTCTGCAATCATCTATTACCTAATTAAAGGAAAGCACATTTACGTTCATTATTATATATTCAAAAAGCCATCACATTACATTACGAGAGACAGTTACGTAGAAGTAGTGACAGAGAACATCACTGTCCAAATCCATAGAGTAACCTATTAACCTATGCAACCTATATTCTAACACTCCCCCTCAATTCAAATCTCTTTGGAAACTCTATGACAATGAGATTGATTGACACATCATCAATAAACAAAATTATCTATACCTATTTCTTATCAGCTCTTATCTTATCTCATATCAATTCTTATCTCAACACAAATCTTATCACAACACAAAATGATAATTATTCTAAAAACATAAACATTATTCTAATACACAATATATAAACCTATCTAACTTAAATTCTTTCTCATTATACTATTACCTATCTAGCATTAGGCATTTATTCAAATTACATTCAATCGCTCTGTAAAATAATTATGTTTAATACTACTACATGCTTTTGTAAATATATCAGCAACGTTCACTTCAGTTTGAACATACAGTAACAATATATCTTTCTTTTTAATATGATCTTTAACAAAGTGAAACTTTATATCAATATGTTTACTGGCTTTACTGTTAGTATTATTATGTATTATAGCGATTGTACTTTGGTTATCTAAATACAACTTAGGTTGAATGTCTTGCTCATTTAAATCAGATAAAATGCCTTTTACATACAATAGCTCACATACAGTCTGAGCGCTAGCAACATACTCTGCCTCTGCTGTCGATAAAGCAACTAAATTTTGTTTACGAGAGAACCATGTAACTAAATTCTTGCCATGGAAAATTGCGCATCCACTCGTACTCTTCCTCTCTGAAGTATCACCTGCCCAATCGGCGTCGGAATATGCTTCGATACTGCTTACATTATTCTTTACATATAGAAGACCTTTATTAGATGTACCTTTAAGATATCTTAGGATTCTCTTTGCTGCTTTCCATAAAGACATTGTAGGTTTATCTAAATACCTACTCAAAAAAGATACTGCGAATGTAATATCAGGACGTGTGTTTATTGATATATAATTCAGTGCCCCAATCATTTCCTTATAAGGTACCTGTATCACCTCCTCATCTGTACTAGCAAATCTGCATTCCATCGGTGTATATGATTGCTTGCAGTCACACATGTTAAAATGCTCTAACAATCTTAGTATATATCTCTCTTGGCTAAACTTTATTTTATTCTCTATTATCTCTATATCAATTCCAAGATAGTTTTTAATTTCTCCCATATCTTTTGCTTTAAATTCATCTCGTAGTAAATTGACCTTCTTTTCTATATCTCTGTCTCTTCCTATCAATAAAATATCATCTACAAATAGAACTAACCATATCTCTTCTCCAATGTATAAACAGGAATCATATTTCGACCTTTTCATTTTAAGTTTATCCTCGCAAAAACTGTTAAATCTGTTATTCCAGCATTTCGGTGCTTCTTTCAATCCATATAGCGCCTTTTTCAGTTTTAAAGATGAAGCTTTGGTTGTCACACCTTCTGGTACTTTTATGTAGACATCGCTATCTAATTTTCCATTCAGGAAAGCTGTCGGAATGTCCAATTGTCTTATTTGTATATCATTACACGAAATTGCATGTGATAACGCCATTCTTATTGTACTCATGTTTGCAACTGGCGAATAAACTTCATAATCGTCAAGACGTTGTTGGAAACCTCGTGCTACTAATCTTGCTTTCTTTGTACCATCTGTTTTTGTTTTGAAGATCCATTTTGTATCTATAGCTTTCTGACCATAGGGTAATCTTTCAAATTCTTCTTCCCAAACGCCTAATTCTGTTAAAGCTTTAATTTCTTTCTGTATTGCTACTTCCCAATCTTTATCTTCAATAGCTTCTGTATAAGTAGTGGGATCTCCTTCTATATCACTTACTAAAGCATAGGCAAATGTAGAATAATCTTCATATCTTACTGGCTTCTTAATCGTTCTTTTAGGTCTAGAGTTATCATTAGATGAAATATTATCATTCAAGTTTCCTGTAGGAATTTCATTCACATCATTTTCATCAACATCATAAAATACTTCTTGGTTTTCGTTATTTGCTTCATTACTGTCATTTCCAGATTTCTCGACTGGTTTCTCATCATTCTCAGCTTCTTCATCAAAAACATATCCTTTATTCATTTTTGTAGATCTTGAATCATTTACTTCATTAGGTTCATATTTAAAATCATTTTCTATGAATTTCACATCTCTAGCTCCAATTATTTTATCAGATTTTGGATCCCATAATTTATATCCATATCCAGAATATCCGACCATCCTCGTACATATTGATCTTGGATCCAATTTAGAAGTTCTTATCTGTTTAGGTTGATGTGCAAAAGCTTTACATCCAAAAATTCTCATACTGTTTATTTCCATTTTTCTCTCATTAAAAATATCTGCTGGAACTCCGCCTTTTAAACAAATTGTAGGAGATCTATTTAATTGGTAAGCTGCTGTTTTTATAGCTTCTCCCCAAAGATATTTCGGTAAATTTGTTTCAATTAACATTGCTCTCACTTTATCTAACAGTGTTCTATTGAGTCTTTCTGCAACTCCATTCTGTTCTGGTGTATAGGGACACGTAAACTCTTGTGTTATACCTTCATTAAAACAAAATCTTTTGAAATCTCCAAGATATTCTCCGCCGTTATCTGATCTAAATCGACTTACTTTAATGTTTCTATTTTGCAGTCTTTTAATATAATTAATGATATGTTCTTTAGCTTCGCTTTTGTGCTTTAATAAATAAGTTTCAGTAAAATGCGAATAATCGTCTAAAATTGTAACATAATATTTTTCGCCATCTTTTGTAGGTGGGGAAATTGGTCCGCCTATGTCTGAATGAATAAGTTCCCCAAGTTTAGTTGATCTCGGTTTGGTAGATGGTAAAAATTTTAGTTTTGTGCTTTTCGCTTCGAGACATGTTTCGCACGCTTCATTACTAAATGGTAATTTTAAGATTCTAAGACCAGCATGATTGATATGACCTAATCTCCGGTGCCATAACATCTTGTCGTTTATTTCATTTGCATTCAAACACATATTATTAGTCATTATCAAAAAATCTACCAGGTAAATGGATTTGAAATAGGCTGTCAATTTTATTCTTGAAATATGGTTCGAAATGGTTGCTACACCATTATGAAAAATTACTTTATATCCCTTTTTATTTAATCTGTTTACTGATATCAAATTCTGAGTTAAGTTTTCCAAAATAAGTGTATCAATTGTTATTATCTGTTCTTCTTTTGTTTTAACTTTTATAATACCTCTTTCTTTTGCTTGAATAATATTTCCATCTGCTATTTTAATTTCAATAGGATTATCTAATTTTATTACATCGTACATAAACTTCTTGTATTTTTCGTTAATCATATTGTAAGTTGCTCCTGAGTCTATTGCAAAGCTTATTTTATTTTCTTTTTCACTCGCATTAAAAGAAGATGCTATCATGCCTGAGCCTGAGCCTTCATATGCACCATAATTTCTTCCTCTGTATCTGAATGACCTGCCTCTTCCTCGGCCTCTATATCGCCCTCTACACTGTTTGGCTATATGGCCATTTTTCCCACAATTATAACATTTTATAGTTTTTGTGTTAAGGAAGGCAGTTTCTTTAGATGCATTTGCATTTTTATCTTTATATTTTAGCTCTGCGTCATACAATACATTTTTTACGTGTTCTATGGTTAACTTTGTATTCGTACTTTCGAGTGCTGCTACTACTGAATCATACTTTTCTTCTAGCGTCAACAATAAATTGCAAACCTTATCTGATTCTTCCATTTTGCTACCATTCGTCTCCATTTCTCCGATAATACTATCAAATTCTGTAAAATGTTCTTCCAAACTTTTATTATTAGAACGTAGATTATTTAACTTTCTTCTGAGATATACGTTCGACATAGTGCTCTTTCTTTCAAAAACAGTTTTCAAGTTTTGTATCATATTATATGCATCTTTCGCGTTTTTAATATACTCAATGTGACTATCACCCAGTGATTGAGTTATGATCATCTTAGCTTTGGCATCAAGTCTTTCGAAATCTTTTATATCTTTTGCCCTTTCGTCTGGTGGTTGAATTGCAACCTCGCATCCTTTCTCGTCCATAATCATCTGTATTCTGAATAACCATGTTGAAAATTTCCCTTTTTCTAATATCGGAAAATTTTGGGCCATGACTTGCGTTGCTCTTTTGTTTTTCATTGGTAGCGAATTTCTATTGCGCTATCGTGCTACAATGCCCATAACCTCCTAAAATATATATACTTATCTAGGCAGGAAGAATCTTATGTCTGCAATCATCTATTACCTAATTAAAGGAAAGCACATTTACGTTCATTATTATATATTCAAAAAGCCATCACATTACATTACGAGAGACAGTTACGTAGAAGTAGTGACAGAGAACATCACTGTCCAAATCCATAGAGTAACCTATTAACCTATGCAACCTATATTCTAACACATTCCACACGTATTAGGTTATTGCCAGGGTAAACAAAGAACAAAAAAAAAAAGAAAAAAAAAATTGTACAAAGAAAATCTGAAAACTTAGAGGAAACTCTTTGGTAAGTGAAGGCAGACTGGTACAGACAGGGCGGCCATTTTGAATTCCACGACCTACTCGATTCCCTTGTAGTTTTTGAAACACGTTTGTTGTATGGCAGCCCCTTTTAAATAATTGTTTTATTTTGTTTTTAGTATTTGTTGTTGTAGCAGCAACCGAAATACATCTTCTGTGAAAATTTCAACCTTCTAGCTATTACGGTTCATGAGATACAGCCTGGTGACAGACGGACAGACGGACGGACGGACAGACAGACAGACAGACAGACAGACAGACAGACAGCGAAGTCTCAGTAATAGGGTCCCGTTTTTACCTTTAGGTACGGAACCCTAAAAAAGCGGCAATTTAAAAAAATCTTCATGTGTCGACACTGTGATGTCATGTCATGACGATACATAGAAAAAATAGATTTGATACTTTTTATTATTTTACTTTTAATAAAAAGTATCAAATCTATAACTAACTATCTAATTATTACTAACACATGAAGATTTTTTTAAATTGCCGCTTTTTTTCACTGCCACGACTCACTGGTCAGACTCTACCGTACACCGTACAGCCTACGCTGGACGTTGTAACGTCAATTGTGTAGTCAAAAGTTACAAAAATTGGAAATAATTTATTTTCTAGCAACAGTGCAGTTATTTATTGACGGTGACAGACTAATAAAAATCGAACTTGAATCAACTTGAGTAGGGTAAATGCAAAAAAAAACCCGGCCAAGTGCGAAACTCGCGCACGAAGGGTTATCAGTATCACATTTGGGTACGGAATCCTTAAAATATTAAGAGGGTGGGTACTGTTACCATTTCCATAAAATCTTAATACTTATTAAAATAAATTATGAAAAATTTAGTTTTCTACCATAGTATCGATATTATTCGAATTAAGATTTTATTTTTGTAGGACCCCCACCACAAGGTTTTCCAAAATATTCATTTGAATTGAAATAAAACCGAGAAACATTTTTTTTTTTCATTTTTACAGCGTAAATTACTTTTTATTGGGATTATAAAACACATGAGATGTAAACTAGTAATTTAATAAGAGAGAGCTCTGTAGTGAGAATTTACTACAGAGCTATGATAAAACTAAAGCACACTACGAGATCTATGGCATTACTTATAGAATATAATTTACTTATAAATAATTCTTAGCTAATCCCTACTTAAAAAGCTAAAAATTCTAAATAAAAACTTGTGCTGCTGTACCATTCATCAGAGAATATGAAGATTATTACTAATCAATAACACATATCTAAACTAATATTAGAAAGAGGTAATATTGGTAACATGTATGTATGTATGTATATTGGGGGTAATCTCCGAAACTACTGGACCGATTTCAAAAATTCTTTCACCATTATAATATATAAGTATCTTAGATTTTTAGATCACCATTTTGTATCAAAAACAAACCACAATACTTTTCCAATATTTATTTTGAATATCTTAACACAAAAAAAACCTGTAAACTAGACAGAAACTGAAGATGTTACTAAGAAGTGAAGTTTCAATTTTCTAATGATCTTCATAGCCGCTTGGCAGGGGGTTGACATGGGGATTGTGGAAGAGGGATTTCTGACCCTCACCCCATGGGAAACGCTGCAAAATTCAATAAAAAATATTTAGCCAGGTAATATGAATATCTATTGAAGACTTATTAACTTTCTAAGCTTTATTTCTGAAACACTTAGAAACAATATAAAAATGCTTTCATGAACTGTATTTTCTAAATATAGTTTTTGAAAGCATTTTTACAAAAACTAGGCACTTGTTTATTCTATGCTTTTGTAATGAGAATGACATATTTTGATAAAGTTTGTTAGGGACTAGGGTAGTAGTAGACTGAACTGAATTGAGGTAGGCTGAATTTGGATAAGTTCAAGGTTGGTGTTTATAATGTTAGAAAATAGAATGATACACATAAATGACTCCTCCTTGCTGCCCCACACGATTACACCGTCAACTCGGGGCGAAGAAAATTAAATAATCTAGACTCAGCTACTGGCCATTATAATGTCATCAAGGGGGAGTATTGATGACATTATGTACCTGTACCACCTGAAGGATGGGGCTACAGGTCGAAGTATATGACGCTGTATATGGGTTAAGAGTTCCTAAAGATTGATAGTATATTTTAAAAAAAGTATAACTTTCATCAATATTCAACACCAAAAATTACCTTTGTGCGGACACGCAAGTAGTCATAAGCGACGAACTCGGGACGCTCGTGAGTAGCGTGCTCTTGGTGACCCAGGTAAGCGTTCAGCATACCCAATGCGACCGCGGGGAATGCAACAAAGAATGTCATGTTTTTCCATAGTTTGTAACCACCTGTAGTCAAAAATTATACCAAGTTTTAAAACTTACAATATTTACATAAAATGCATATGAAAAGGCATTTATAATATGCATGTTGGTCATATTGCAGTAAGTAATCATGTCAATATAACTCTTTTTTTATAGACTTTACCGACTTGAAATGAAGTATTGATTAGATTCAAGTGGGGCATTGCAAAACGAAAAGGTGTTCAGAACCTAACAGAATTTGTTATTCCGGGAAATTTATAAGTTTGTCATGTATTTCGACGCAAATAAATAGCGTTGAATCTACAAAAAAGGGCCAAGATAAGAACTTCAGATAGGTTAGAGTTACATAATGTAGGGAGTGAAAACAGAGTGTTATTGTTGTTTACCTCCATGACCTCCAGCTGTAGCAGCATGGGTGGATGAACGAGCATTAATTTTCAAGTATTCTACAGCGGCCCTTCGCAAAATTGAAGCCATTTTTACGGCTTAAAATTAATCGCAAATTCTTCGAAGAACACCAATTTAACTGTCAAAATGACATTGACGGTACATTGACATCTGAAAACGATGCTGCCAACCTTCAGATTTGAATTTTGTCTATGGTTAAAGATAGCTAGCCATGTTGCGACTTACGATTGTTTTGGTCTTTTCGAATTTTTAACCGACTTCAAAAAAGGAGGAGATTCTCAATTCGACGGTATAATGTTTTTTTGTCTCTTCGCGGATAACTTCGTCGTTTATGAAGCGATTTGGATTATTATTTTTTATTTTGGAAGTTAAGAGTCCCGAGTTGCTCCCATGAGGATTTGACGAGGATCTTCGGAGTGATGAGCAGATGAGTGATGAGTTCCTCAAAAGTAGTAAATTGCTTATTTTTGGACTTTTACCAGTAGAATCACCCCTTGGTTAGGAATTGATGAAGTACCTGGAACCATCTTCTCATCAGAAAACTCCTCAATCATTAAAGTTATCGCTACAATTTTGGTAGTTGACAGTTCACTAAAAAGCATGAAATAGGTACAGTGCCACCGACTTATCTAGTACCTAAGTTATCTGAAGTCGGGCAGTTTTACTGGGTATCTGGACCTCGGATTGTAGTTTCGCGCCCCACTTCGGATTAGGTAGATACGGTACCCTAAAACTAGAATTAAGGAACACTTCATTTTAAATCTTATTTGTAGATATTTTTATTTTAAATTTTGTCATTTACATAGAGATTCTGGTAAATTAGGATTACATTATTTATTTATTATGCAAGTTGCAGTTGATCAAAGTTAGGAAACTCCACGTTGATACCGACTTCTGAATCTCGATTGCTCGTTGACTTTGGCGGACCGTTTGGAAAATTCTTTTCTAAAATTGACTTCGGAGAAATCTGTAAGGATAATTTCATTATTTCAGATCAGCAGACTCAAAATTACCTCAGCTCAGGATCAGCTAGTAATACTAATAAGTATTAGGTAAATAATTATGTGAAGGAAAACTCCTTCACACAAAAACTACTGACCCGATTGCGTTGAAACTTTAAACTTGGATGGGGTAGCTTGAGATCTGGGTTAACACAATCTTTACTTTCTATCCCGATATTCCCGCGGGATCGCGACTTACGCTAGTGAAAACACAGGGTGCAGTTACGTATAAAATTAGCAGTTTTAAAGGTAACTATTAGAGATAAGAATACAAACTTTTTTAACTTTGACATGTTCAAAGTTAAAGCCCATAAAGAAAGCAGACTGCTGCATCTGCCTCAAGTTCCTCATGCGGACTCTTGGATCGCGCTCGAGGAGCCGCATTAGCAGTCCGCGAGCAGCACTCGACAGGTGATTAGCACTCGCTGGTAGAGATCCTGGCTGGATGGACTCTGTCGCCGCACTGGAACAAAAGAGGTTTATCAAGAAGCGGTTAGGTACTGGCTGGTGGTAAATGTCCATTTTAGAAAAAATGGTTTCTGATTAAAGTGGAGGCGAAATTTCGAAATTTCTTTTGATATTCTAATTTACCTATCTATATTTTAATTTCTATTCTGAAGGAAAAAAACACCTAATACGTAATGGCATGGTTATATGGCTAATAGTTTTATGGCTTAGGGCTTAGTTAGAACGCACTGCGATTAAACGCAAGCGGTATAAGAATAGCTGGTATCAAAGTTGTACGAAGGCTCAGTACGATTCCATAATACTACGATTCGGCTCTAATGTAGATATAAGCTTTCTTTATTCACAAACCTGAAAACCTTGTCTTCAGATAGCGTTTGATTCAGCTCGACGTTGTCGATTTTTGTTCTCGCACGAACAACAGGCGTTGGGTGCTGTGGAGAAAATAAAAGAAGCAATTAAATAAGAGGTACCTAAGAAGTTAAAAATATTTTTATCTAGATATACCAGGGGTTCCCTAACTGGGGAGCGCGCCCCCCAGGGGGGGCGCAGAGATATTGAAAGGGGGGCGCGGGTCACCTGTGCAGTTTGGTATAAAAACCTGTGATGGCTAAGAGAATGCATTCCAGACGGCTCGATACGACCAATAAAATTATTTGAAATTGACGCCTGTCAAGAACATAATTTTGTTTTCTCAGTTGGCCAATATCAGCCTCTAGACTGGCCCCGCGATCACCTTACGGGCGCTATCAAAGGTATTTGGTACAACTTACCAAATACCTTTTTTCTGTAAAAATTTCATGAGCAATAAAAATACTGATTTTGAACACTATTTTTATTCTGAACTGATAATCAATAAGTTAGGGAACCCCTGAGATACACTAATGTTTTAAAATTCTCGCAGAACCGTTTGAAAAATCGCAAGGTATACGACTGAACTATTTTGGCAGATACCTACCTATATTTGTCGTATTTTTCTTTTCATATAGAGATGTGGCTCACCTAGTGTTATATTTGGTCGCTCTAACGCCTCTTACTTGGCCTAACGACTGCCATCAAGCCATCATAAATATAACAGACAGACGTGTTTTCTATAAAAATATTCAGATCAATTTACCTGCTTATACACAATGTCATTATTTTCATAATTTGCTAAGAAAAAGTCGAAGAATGAAAAAAGCAACATGCTATACAGCACTATAGATTACATAGATGACCCTCATTCACAATAATAAGTAATAAACCCTTTTCTATTATACCTAAAGCAGTTTTGTCATCATCATTCATCAATCACATTACAAAATACGCGTGGACGTAATTAAGGAAAAGGGGTAAGATTGTTATAAATAAGATAAGCAGCGCCTCCCGGTTTCACCCGCAGAAGTCCCGATTCCATGGGAATATCGGCATAAAAGCAGGGTTGCCAACTCATTATCTTAGATAGGTGCTAAATGACATCTCAAATAGTGCTAGATTGGCCCGGTTTTGTCTTCAATAACAATATTTGTTAAAAAGTAGCCTAAGTATTATTCCAGGTCTCCTGCTATCTATATTCGAAGTTTTATTAGATTGATAAAAAAAATAAAAAATAGTGCTATTTTTTAGACATAATTTTTTTTCTATGTGTTTTTTTGATTCCAAATGCCGCTAAATTTCAAATATTCTCGCATTAAATTCTGTTTTGCAAAATACACACATTGCTTTCAAACTATCTCCAAGCACAGGTCTAAGCTACTTTTTGTATTTTGGATCGTTCTCCCACTCTTTTCTGTAATTTTGAACTTAACTCACTTTTTTGCTTAAAGGAATATCCATTTTAGTAGGTTTTATAGTTCACGAAACACTAAATTGATAAATTCACAACTAAAAACATTCGCAGTTCGCTTCTACAGTGACCAGAAAAAAATCAGAATGATGGCTGTATAGTGCTAGATTATGTGCTAGGTGCTAAATGTTAAATTACAGTGCTGGAATTGCGAAAATAGTGCCAAATCTAGCACCGAAAGTGCTAAGTTGGGAACCCTGCATAAAAGTAACCTAAGTAGTTATGTACATTTCCAGTAGTAGTACCATATAACCACGAGAAACATTTTTGTTCTTAGATATCTACTACCGATTCCATCGCCATATTCCCAATCGGTTCAGCTCATAAGCAGCAAACTTTATTTGCACAAGAATAGAAAATAAAACACAAATACACGGAGAAGGTACCTTAAGACAAAGGTAAGCAGCCCCTCGCCATCAGTAGCCTAACCTTACCGTCGATAGAGCTCGAGGTTGTGTTTTTTTTTACTTAGTTTTTTACCCGACTGCAAGAAAAGGGTTACGTTTTTTCGCGCATAACTTTGTATGTTTGTATAATATCCCCCATTTCTAAGTCCTTAGTCCGCTCGTCGTACGTAAGTAATGCAATTTCAAGTTAATAAGATCATGGAAGCACAACCATGTTAATTCGCAATCTATCTCGAAACCAGTTGGGATGAGCCCTAGATAAGTACAGGTCAACATAGTACGTCGTATCTATGTGTCTTGTCTTGGATATAGGTAGTTCGTTCTAGCCTAGAACGTTGGCTCTATGGTAAAACAAACCCGCAGTAATATGCAGTTACTCGTATCTTTTTAAGCTATTGCATAGCTTTTATCGCGGGCTTTAAGTTTTGAATGAAGAAATTTCGTAACGAAAAAAACCTAACAACACTCCGCCTACTATGGCCATGGTCGGCCGAGCTACATGGTAAGGGGGCGTCCATAAATTACGTGAGGTGTTTAAGGGGGGGAGGGGGTCGAGTCAAATCTCATCTAGTCTTACGTTGGGGAGGGGGGGGGGGGGGTCGAGTCAAATATCACGCAATTTTTTTTCTGATTGAAACAAAAAAAAATTATACTATTTTGGTCCATTTAATCCAGATTGTTCACACTGAAAAAAAAAATCTGCTACCGGAGCTGTATTTTACTGCTTCAGTAACTGAACACACTCTGAAGCAAATTTTTTTTTCTTTTTACAATAACAATCCAACGCGTTTACGTAAGAAACCCACATTTTGAAAAATCTCACGTGAGATTGGAGGATGGGGGAGGGGGTTGAATATAATCTCACGACATCTTACCAGGGAGGGGGGGAGGGGAAGAAAATGTCAAAAAACACCTCACGTAATTTATGGACGCCCCCTAACCATGGCGTGGTACAAAATTAAAAAAAAATTACATAAGTTGATAAAAAATGCTATACAATAGCTTTACCGCGGCAGTCCCCGAGTGCCACACGTCTTTTTTTGTATCCAAGAACACAGTAGGTATAAAATAATCGGCTATCTCTATCTAGTGCTCTGTAGAACATTGCATTTTGAAACTTTTTTTTGCACGAAGTTAGGTAGTTAGGTAAGGGCTTTTATATCATCACATCAGAGACACAGCCTCCATCCGAAACTAGCGCTTAGATTTTACGACTGCTGCAGTATTTTTTACGGTTCTACCTACATCTAAACTAGTTATAAAACTTCACTTCAATTATTAGTGTTGTTCTGTTCACTAGTAATTTGAACAGGAGCAGGTAACAATAATGTCCATGGATTCTTTTCATTAAAATATGACAACGTGCTCTAGTACGCCTTATTACACAATTTAAGATCATTATACTTAGTAGTAATAAAGATGTAATGTTTGCAGTTTAGGAAGATTTTGCCATTGATACCTACACTGTCAGTTTTAAGCATCCCAGACTACCTAAGGTCAATATCGGCCGATTGTAAAGCGAAAGTCTGTGCTCATCCTAAGGGGAACGACTCGAAATAAAGAAAAAAATCCAAGCGCAAGCTAAAAATAGAAAGTCTGGACCTTAATTGCGTACAGGGAGTTTACAAGCGAATTTAATGATGGTGGCTGATAATTTAGTCGACGACGCACGGTAGGCAGGACATAAACACGAGTATGAATTGCTTTTTTATCTCTTCTGATAAGGAAAACATGGGTTAAATTGATAATTCTAAGTTAGATTCGTCTAATGTCATAAAAAATATAAAAATAACTTGAGGCAGAGTTAATTTGCTTGAAAAAGCTCTGTATGAAAACCTCGGGCTCCTGAGAGGGACGTAACCGGGAACATCGCTCGAATGATGATGATAAAAAGCTCTTTTAAAGTTTTTTTTGACTGGATCCAGCCTTTGCAACACAATTATTTCTCAAAGTATGGTTTGTTTTTCAAACAAGTGGGTGCACTGCAGAGGAGAGTTCTACGTGAGCCAATAAGTATGAGTGGTGGGGCTATTTTGTTGTATATTTAATAATTATTGGTTGTTATAATGGGACTCTAGATTGAAAATTGATCCAATACCGCGAAAACAGAAAGAAAACCAAATAGACCGAGATCCCAGAAGTGGCAGACCTCACTTATTTTCTGACGAACGAATTGTGGTCGATTGAGTAGTGTTAGTATGTACTAAAAACGCATGCCTACTTGCTAGCCTGCTGCGACGGCCAATTCTGAGATATCAGGTCATCACGATACACAAAAAAATTACTTAAATCACGTTAATTCTTCGAGCTGATTTTCACGTATATTTTAGGTAATGTACTTAAAAATAAGTCGCCAATACTCCCATCCACTTTCCGTCGGCCGTATTGCTTTGCAGTCGCTTTAAAGCTCCCAACATATTTAATCGACTTTATGTAAATTCTGATGCTCCATTTTTATATTTGTCCACCAGAGATCTATTTTAAAACCTTTTACAAGGAGACAGATCGATCCAAGGGGCCAATCATCCCCTTAACCCCCTAATGCCCTCGCGCTCCTAACCAAAGAGGCATTAAAATTGAGTTTAGGGGGTAATTGATCACTTGGATCGGTCTGTCTTCTTGTAAAAGGTTTTAAAATAGTTCTCTGGTGGACAAATATAAAAATGGAGCATCAGAATTTACGTAAAGTCGAGTAATTATGTTGGGAGCTTTAAAGCGACTGCAAAGCAATACGGCCGACGGAAAGTGGATGGGAGTATTGGCGACTTATTTTTAAGTACATTACCTAAAATATACGTGAAAATCAGCTCGGAGAATTAACGTCATAGCCCACTTACACGACTCTGCTCCCACCCGGCATTAAAATAATATAATTCAAATATGGGCTTTAAATATTGCTCTTTAGATATATTTTACATTGGCGTCATAAATTAGCAGACAGCTCGCTTTCAGCGAGCTTACCGCCGTCAGACTGCTCGTCAGTCAGTGTAAAATGTATCTAAAGCGCAATATTTAAAGCTCATATTTGAATTATATTATTTTTGCCGGGTGGGAGCTGAGTCGTGTAGGTGAGCTATGACCTTTAACGTGAGGTAAGTACATTTTTTGTGTATCTTGATGACCTGATATCTCAGAATTGGCCGTCGCAGCAGGCTAGCAAGTAGGCATGCGTTCTTAGTACATACTAACACTACTCAATCGACCACATTTCGTTCGTCAGAAAATACGTGAGGTCTGCCACTTCTGGGATCTCGGTCTAATACTATTACCTATTGTTTACAATTTGTTGTGTAGGTAGCTTTGCTTTCTGTATCCACTTATTGATTTGAGAGTTAAACTAATTACCTACTAGATACACTTTCATTTAAATAGAGGCTAGTAAAACCGTTATAGAGCTAAATCTAAATATCAAATTGTAGTTAAAGCTGTCAACATCAAATTAATCAATTGAGAATTGAGATAAATCCTTAGAGAAATTTCGTTTTCTCTCGTAATTAGTAACCGGACGAACTGGACTCGAATGTGCATTTCAAAAGCCCAAACTCGATTTCATAAAACGATGATTTACACTTACAGATTTGAAACGATAAATTATTATTTTTTATATTTTTAGGCTTTGATTTATTTGTAATATTCATTTTTGTCTTTCTCGATTTTTTATTTCGATTGAGCAAGGTTTGGTAGGTAGGTAAGTGATGTTTATTTTTCTTATTGTAAGTTAATTAAAGCCCGCACAAATTAAGCAATACTTTTAAAATAATATAGGCGGTGTCAATTACTAAGTATTAAATTATTACTTCTATAATGTAATAGTAATGAATGACCAACAACTGTCTCACGACCTATTATAAATAATATGATGTAGGCATAACCCTTCTACTGTCTTAAATAAAAAATCAATACCTTTATTTGCAATAACCATAAACCTAAGCCCAAGCCAAGAAACCTAACAAGCGCAAAGTTCATTAACATACATACAACCAAGTGCATAATAGGTTTACGTAAGTACCTGTCTTTCTAGTTAGACCATCTACAATCCGGATTGACAGGTGCCTGGGGTATATATAGGTACTGCGAGTTAAGAAAATTACACCTAATCATTGTTATTTAGATATCCCCACTTGCCTAGCACCTCACCATAATTTCAATCATCTGATTTTAGCTATTACTGACTCGGAGCTTAAATTGTATGCACCGTTACATTCTATAACCTGCCTAGTGCCAGCTTACAAGTTGACAAGCATGTTACTCGAGGTCGTTATAATATTTTCTAATATTAAGGAATAGTTTGATTATTATGATTGTCTTATCGTGGTCTAGGGCTATATTTACCTGCACTAAATCGTAATGCCATCGCATCACCCGCTCCAAATCAAATCTAATCAAATCAAAGTACGATTATTCATTCGGATATTAGCAAAATATCTCTTAGAAACGTTGGTACTTCTTCGTCGTCCGTCTTAGAGGTCTTGGTCTGCCGCGTGTAGGGTTACTATACCTCCGGATTTGCCCTGATGCCTCCGGATTTATTCGACAATCGGTATCCGGCACACATTAAGTACTGCTAAAATAAAAAAATCCTGTCGGGTGTAAAAGCTTAACCAAGATTCAGTCTAAAGCCATCTAAAGCTTGGCTTAACATTTTCTCTTGAAATAATTAACAATAGGTGGTACGTATGCATTTTCTACGTTATAATAATTAACCATTCAAAAAGTTTTCACGTCTCTGGTAAGAAACGACCGGAATTTCAGTTTAGCAGCAAGGCATTTAAAATACCTACTTACCCCTAAACATGTTATAGTATCTTACATCTTATCTCACAATTATAAAGCTGAAGGGTTTGTTTGTATGAACGCGCTAATCTCAGGAACCGCTGGTCCGATTTGAAAAATTCTTTCAGTGTTGGATAGTCCATTAATTGAGGAAGGCAAAAGACTATATTATATTTTAAAAAATAGGGGGATGAAGCCACGGGCACTGCTAGTGTCGCTATATGGGTACATCTACGTCACGTAGCTATTACCAAAAAACAATCAATGGAGTTCACAAAAACCATCCACACAGCTCATCAGCGCAGCGAGTGTATCGCCCATGACCTTGGTTAAACCTTGGTGCTTGGGAAAAGCGCTTCTGTCTGACCTTTCTGAACAGCAAAAATCTTAAAAGTGTCGTAATGAAACACAATGACATCTAATTAAATGGGTACCTAGCTATATTATCGATCGATTGCATGTAATGCCGCGTGTGTTGCGTGTCCAATTGTCAGACAGAACAGTACCGATAAATACAATATTGCAGTCTCATCTCTGAACCTTGACTCATCGGTGTTATTTTTGGATATTTGCATTGTGTTTTATGACAATTTATTTAGCAATAGGCGAGAGGGCAATTCATTGTTAAGGATTGCTCCTGCCTTATAAAGATAACGAAATTATTATCTTTATTTCTATATTGATCCTAATTTTAAGCAAAATACAGATGCTTAGATAAACATTGAAAGTAAAAGCACAGTCTACCTAATAGTTGGTGCGCCTCTCGGTTGAGGTAAAAGCGTCTTAGAAATTTTCGAAAAAAGAAGTCTAAATTATCAAAAGTTGTTTGACTATACTTAAGAGGAAAGTCTAGTAGTATTTCTCCATACAAACGTAGTCGTTTGTTTCCTCCCTAGATAAAGACATTAGGGTAAATATGTTTATGCCATGAAACCTATATCTGCCATGACCATGCCCCTACGTTTTGGTTATTTAATGCTAACATTACATACTGTCCTCAAAAAATGGAAAAATAAAGAAAACGTCATTGTTATAATTCAAGAGCTAACATTTATGATAAGTCGTTGAACCCTAACTACTTAAGTATTTTTCATTAGTTTTTAAATATTTAACCGGTTCATTAAAAATATCAAGTTAGTTATTCCCGTAGAAGATCGCGACTTAACCGAGCAACTGTTTTCTAAATGAAGTACTTTCAAGTCTTGTCGATTTTGTAATAAAATTTTATGTTTATTGCGTTAAATTACGAATATAATGCGTTTTTATCGATCTAGCTAGCTAGAACTTTACTTACAAATAAAAACAAATTAAAACACAACAGTTCCACTTATAGCAAATGCTAACCTAGCCATCGTTATTAAATACTAGCTGCGTCCCGCGGTTGCACACGCATAAGTCCCGATCCTGTGGGAATTTCGGGATGAAATGTAGCCTATGTTACTCCTCGATAATGTAGCTTATTGTTTTGGTGAAAGAATTTTTGGAATCGGTCCAGTAGTTTTAGAGTTTATTGATAACAAACATACAGACACACACACACAAATACAAATCTTTCCTCTTTATAATATTAGTGTAGATGTAGATGTATACCTAAGTAGTTTTAGAGTTCCGTGCTCAAAAGGTAAAAACGGAACCCATTTAGGTACTAAGATCAGACGGACAGTGGACAGACGGACCCTACTGTCAGTCTGTCTATCAGTTACCAGGCAGTAGGTATCTCATGAACAGTGATAGTTAAACAGTTAAAAAGTTAGACAAATGATGTATTTCTGTTGCCGCTATAACAACAAACACTTGGTTACTCAAAAACCTAATTCAATTCAATTCATTTATTGCATAATAATGAGTATATTTCAGAAACTTAGATCTAAAATGTAGGTAAACAAAAATCCCATACATTTATTTGAAATTGACAGTTCCTTTTTGATCTAAGTTTCTGAAATAGAGTAGGTAGGTAGGTTAGGTATAGATATACAGGATGTCCGGAGACCAGTGGATATCCCTGCACGGGCGGCTTGCGGAGAAGGGTTGGCTGCCCAGAATACGTTTTTTTTTTTTTCTATCTCAAACGGTTCAAGCTGTACCTACGTCACTTTTTAGTAAAAATTGAAAAATGCCTAATTTTTTGCATTGTAAAAAATTGCCTATTTCATAAGGATTCATGAAAAACATGAAAAAGTTGAAACAAGTATAGTACAAAAAAATGTCACAGTGTCATTTTTTGTACAATACTTGTTTCAACTTGTTCATGCAAGATAGTACCTTCGGTGCATTCATAGCACTAGCTTAGTAACTTATGACAAAAAGTTATTAGTATAATACTGTTTTAGAATCCTTATGAAATAGGCAATTTTTACAGTAGTCGGTCAGACAGGTTTCATACATTTTTTTTACACCACAGATGCTCAAACTTAGCAGAAAGTAAAGTTTATAAAAATAAATCTATCTTTGGGGACATCCTGTAAGTTACTGCCTATAGTAATAAAAAAAATTTCAACGTGATTTACAAACATCAATATAAGTGAACACATGGCGAAAAAAAAAACAATGTTATCGCTTAATCTGTGGACGTGATACCCCGAAATGTACAAAAAAGTAGGCATTTTTCAATTTTTACTAAAAAGTGACGTACAGCTCGAACCGTTTGAGATAGAAAAAAAAAACGTATTCTGGGCCGCCAACTCTTCCCCGCAAGCCGCCCGTGCAGGGATATCCACTGGTCTCCGGACATCCTGTATATATATAGTGGGTACAGATGATCATAAAATAAGTACACATGGACACACTATAAGATTAAACAGATCACAGCAGTATCACGATCATTATGATAAACTGAGATAATCGATCAAAAACGTTTCTTTTTGTGAATGTTGACAAAAGATGCGTCTGCGCACGCGATATTCGATACGTGCCCATAAACATTTTTGCTTAATATTGCACGCGTTTTAGGGTTCCTTAAAAGGAAGAAAAGGAAGCTATAAAAGATCACTCGGTTGTCCGTCTGTCTGTCCGTGCGTGTTTATATATTTTGGTATTCTGTTAATATATCTAAGCCCTTAATTTTATTAATACATAATGTCATCATGCGTAATAATGCTTAAATAAGAATTTTATTTAGCCTAAGAAACAATATAATCCAGTGGGAATATCTGGATCAAAAGTACTATTGATGAAATTTTGAAATCGGTCCATTAGTTTCTCTAGGCTATTCTTTACAAATAAATAATCAAACAAATCTTTACTCTAGGTACATGATTAAAATTCCATGATTTTATTTTCTTCTACAAGAAAATACACGTTTTTCACTGAACCCCATTTTGAATAATGTTTTATATCCTTTCTTTTTATAAATTAGTTAATGCCCCGTTTTGCTTCATATTTTCTTGCCACAATCCGAGCCCGGATTCTGGTTATTTATAACAGTAATTCATCATTTAACCAATCAGAATGACCTCTCTTAATCTTCTTAACACCAGTGAAATACCAATGCACATATTTAGGATTTATTATTTAAGAGTTAAGAGTTCCGACGAGTCGTTCTTGGTGCAAAGGATTGCTGTAGTCATACAGGTCATGCAGCCAGTATTCTCTATTTCTTTACATCAGGAAATATCAGGGGCGGTATGTTCAATTGACTTTCATATTTTCTTAAATCTATTGGATCTAACCTTACATCTCGAAAGGACCTAACATCAAAATGGCCTACATATTAAAACGTCACAAGATCTAAATAACCTAGTAGCAAAACGTCCTATTATCGGAATGACACAAGATCCAAATGGCCTGATAGCAAAACGACCTATTTTCGAAAGGCCCTCAATTTAGAGTAAAAAAAAAGAGATTATGCAAGCTTTCGAAATCTTGGTCTGATAATAAATGTTTCATTTTCTTTATTTTGCTTTTCTTTAAAAGAAAAATATACAATTCAATAGTATAATTAATTAGAATATTGTATTCTCTGCTACTTATAATTAATTCTTCCATGTAGTTATTTCGTTTATTATAATTTGCTGTGAAATTGTGTCCCAGCATTTCAGGGCACATAAAGCTTTAGGAATTTCAAAAATAAATGTGTTAAAATAACTAACTAGTTGAAATTGTTCATGAACTAAATTTATAACTGGACATGGAAATCCCTAATTGCCTTTAAGTAATAGATCATCCTTCACAAATTAAAAATAGAAAAAACCTACCTTCCTATATTATTGTAACGAATTCATGGAAAAATTATTCAAGTAGGTAATTAATTTTAGATTAAAATCTAGTAAATTATAATAATATATAAATAATAAAACCAAAAATACTTTTAATACCACTTCAATACTTAAGTTAACGGAGCGATAAATGCGTTGTGTCTTTTACAAATAAGTAGGTATATGGTAAGAATTTAAGAATTCTCTTGTTTCCTCATAACTTATACATTGAAAATTTTAAAATACATACATTATAATTTGAATAGGTGTCTCCTACTAATGTAGTAGGTGAAAGTTTGTGTATAATTAAGTAAAAGTGTATGTTTGTTACTCTTTCACGTAAAAACAGCTGAACCGATTGCGATGACACTGGTATGCAGATAACTGGAAATCTGGATTAACACATAAGCATATACTTCTTATCTCAATAATCCCGTGGGATCGGAAGTTACAAGTATAAAATCCCCCGGGCGCTCCTTATGGTAGGTACTCTATATGTATAGTTTGCTCTAACGTCTTTATCCAGGGAGAAAACAGTCGGCTACGTTCGTATGGAGAAGGAGTAGGTTTTCTTTCCTCTTAAATGGTGTAATGTATATAACCCATTTTGCCAGTATACTGGGTTCACTGACAAACTAAAATATTTTCAAAGTATTTACATTTGTTCAGTACCTTACCTTAGAAGTCATCTTTCATTTGTGAGTACCTACCTACCTACAAATATTATTTAATATTATTATAATATTAATCTAGTAGGGTTAGTACAGGATTAAATAGTTACGCAAACAGAGTAAAATAAATGAAGCGAAATCGTGAAGGCACAATTGCATCATCAATTAGCCAATTGTGCATAAAAATCTTCAAATTAATTTTGATTTTATATAAGCGGGGCTATAATGCTTGTAATGTATTATGTATTGTGTGAACTAGATCAGATATAATTGGATCTGAATTTCAATAAAGATCGAATAAAGATCAAATAAATTGGACTTTAGAGAATGTAAAGCGTTCATTGTGTGGTAGAAACTTTTTCAAAACCAAAAATATTAAGAGGACAGTCTACCTACTCTTTTCTCCATACAAACTTTACAAACGTAGTCGACGGACGGATGAAGGTATTAGGAAAAGTATTTTTAAACCATAAGTTCTATAGCAGCCATTACGATGCTCCTAAATTTAGTTTTTTTTTCTATTTACCTATATTTTTTCTAAAAAAATTTTTTCCAATTTGAACATGGTCATGGCAGTTGTAGGCTTTATGCCAAAAACATATTTGCTCCAATGTCTTTATCCAGGAAGAATACAGTCGATTGCGTTTGTAGGGAGAAAGAGTAGGTAGACTCTCCTCTTAAGAACACTAAAATTATACTTAAACTAGCTGTGTCCCGCGGTTTCACCCGCATAATGCCCAATCCCGTGGGAATTTTCAAACACCCTTTCTTATCGGATGCCTACATCATAATATAAAAGAATACACTCTGCAAATTTCAGCTCTCTACTATCAGCGGTTTAGGCTGTGAGTTAATCCATCTGTCAGTCAGGCAAGACAAAGCATTTTATAGATTAACCCCCTTATTAACAGCTGCATAAACTATGTATCGTTTGTCTTTTACTGAGACATGACGTTTCAAAGTTAACAGATAGAGACCAACGTTACATAAACTTAGTCATCGTTTATATATAAGTAAAGGGGAAAGAAGATAAAGGAACATTCTGTGTTTTCGCTATTTATTTAGTTTAAAAAAAGAAACCTCCAAATGAATCAAACGAAAGCTTTTGGTACTTCTGGTAAAATAAATTTACTATTACCAACGAAAAACACAGGAAATTGAAGAATCTTCACGTTTTAACAAATCTTAAAGGAGGATGTGAACTAACGAAAGGTCAGACATTTTGAACATTAGCAATCATTTTCCTGCTTTATTATAATGTATACCACGACGTACTGAGAACCTAAAATGTTTATTCAGTGTCACTAATTTCATCCGCAATATAGAAATATATCGCCAAATAAAATCCGTAGATATTGGTGTACGGATAGTGAGACTCTCGTGGAACTGGGCAGGACACTTGGCCAACCGCGGTGATGACATGCAGGTGGAGTGGAGTATTTTTAACCGACTTCCAAAAAGGAGAAGGTTCTCAATTCGTCGGGATATTTTTTTAATTTGTTTTTTTTTATGTATGTTCCCCGATTACTCAAAGATGCCTGAACCTATTTGGATAATTCTTTTTTTTTACATAAATCGATGTGGTTTTGAATTAACGTCTGAAACCTCTGAACCCAAAACAGGTGCAACTAGTAACTATACTAAAATAAGGTAAACCTAAATCACAGAATCTATACTAATATTATCAGGAAATAACGTTAGTAACAATTGTGTATGTAGGTATGTATGTATTTTCCGGGTAATCTCCGAAACTACTGAACCTATTTCAAACATTCTTTCACCAATAGGAAGCTACATTATCGAGTAGTAACATACTACTCGATAATGTAGCTTAGGCTACTTTTGGTCCCGATATTCCGACGGGATTAGGACTTAGGCGAGTGAAACGCGGGACTCTGCTTGTACATAATATAGTAGCTAATACCTAGTCCAATAACTACTTCCGAATTCAAATTTCGTACCAGCCTTCGCTATAACTGGTAACATACCTACTTAACTTTTCCAACCTTGTCCTTAACAGCACAGAACGGGATTTTTACTTAATTAATTCAAAGATAATTCGAACAAATTCCTAATTCTGATTAATTGCATATTTTTCTACAGTTTTTATCCTCATTTGAACCAGTTTTGGTCATATACAAATAGGTATACACATTTAAATGGCCTCATTCATCAGATGGAGAGTAGTTTTTTTGATAAATTGCTGTATTTATTCACTTTTATCTACTGAATTGTTTCTAGGTCACAGTAATTTATAAGAAAAAAGTCGAAACTAGGTTATTTTTCATACCGTTAACTACTTCGATTAATTTATTGGATAGAGCTTTTATATAAATTAATTGAATTTAACCGCAACGTTCCTAATAGAAGTATTTTTAAGAAATTTAGAAACATGCATATGTACTTAGGTATGTATATCGCGGGCGCGCGTATCTTGTATTTGTATCACATACAAGATACGAAAAACATAATCCTTTATTGACAGTCGGGTAAAAATCCCCGTCAAAATAACAATAAAATTATCTGGTTCAGTTAAAAATCCTAACATAGATACTTTCTAAGTTCTGCTGGAAGCGAAAAGTCTTTATTCAGGGACGAAACCCGGCATCCTCCCGGCAGAGGGCGATGTTCGGCTAATCTAATTTTTAAATAAGAACTGTCAAATAGTAGGTATTTTCGCAACTCTCGGCGGTTTCATTTATGTTTACGTTTATATTTAATTAAAATGCCTCAATGTATAGTAGGAGCATTTTTCCTACGATGTTTTTCTTTTAAACTACACAAGACACCGACATAAATGGATTATTTTTAGATATTTTTAACACTAAAACACAAAGACTCCAACTTGACTTCACTCACAGTACAGGCGAGAACACAAAATTTAAAAAAAAGCTCAGTCGACTAGAGCGTCATCTGCTCACAGCTTTGCGTGTTCCACCTCATTGACTACGTTTGTAAAGTATGGAGAAAAGAGTAAATATCCTTTCCCAAAACATAGGTGTAACTGTAAGATTACAAGAACACGTTGCAAATATTTCGACCTCGACAATTCCTATAATAATACAAGACCAATGCCCTCTATGATTTATTAAAGTTATAATCATGAGCGTGCTTAATAACCCCCACACGAATACCTAATCAAAGGATAATTTTGCAAAAAAAAAAACAAATCTCGTTTCGAGTTGAAAACAATTCGTAGAAAACAATACAGAGCACATTAAATTGAAAGCAATAATTTAGTTTTGAACAAAAAACTAGTAAATTGCAATGCTGAAACGGCTGTGCAATGGCTGTTTTTGCTGTAATAACTTATGCATGTTAAAGTCTAGTTGTGAGATAGTAAAAAGTTCTCATTACCAGAAGAAGATAGGCCTATCATGTGTGTGCTCTTTATAATCGGCTCGATGGTTGGATATTGGATATGTGGTGCCTACTTAAAAGAATAAGTTGATAGTGAGTAAGAGGGAAAGAGGAACTAGATACCCTTCGAAAAGAATCCATGGACATGATTGTCAACTGCTCCTGTTCAAATCACACATATGACGATTGTAATTTAACACATGGTAATCACAAAAAAGAAAGACCCTCATGAGTTTCTTGTGGTTTCTTCTCATCGGAGGGCGCGTTTTGAAACCACACTAAAATCATAGTCATAAGACGACGACAAAAAGATCATGTAGGTATTTGTATACATTGGTCTAAGTGAATAAATGAAACAGCAAGTCCTAGCTTAGTAACTTACCCCCTAACTTACAAACGGTGACCAACTTTAGGTAACGTTTGTCTTTTACTGTGACATGAAGTTTCAAAGTTAACAGACAGACAAACGTTACATAAACTTAGCTAGTCATCGTTTTTAAAGTAAGAGGGATACGTTTAAAAGTAGTTACTGCGCTCCAGGTATTAAAGTTAATTTGGTCATTGAAGCGCCATTATCTTTAGTCGTCTAATTTAAGGGGGTAATTCTCGAGTTTTTTGATTTGATTACCACCACTTCCAAGGATTTCATTTAGGTAGGTATATAGGTGCAATTTACTTCTCACGTTTTCCAAGTTTGCATCAGCCATCAACATGGTAGCAAGTAAATGTCCTATTTACCTGCATTAAAATAAGGACAACGATTCAATGTTCTTATAATAACTTCCGACCATTTTTCCTTGTCTTATGATCGCGATGATTCATATTTCTTGTTATAAGTTACCTAGTTTTTTTGTCTTCACTAGATATGTAAGTTTATGTAATTATGTATTTGTACCTATATAAAAATAAATCCAGTCCTAAAATAAACCATGCACAGTGCTTAGAGTTCGGAGTCTAAATCATTTATGTCATCGAATTCAATTACATTAAAATAAAGAGTTTAGTTAGACCATTGAGATATAATGTAACTAAGTACTATACATATAGCACAGAATACATAAATAATACAAGTAGTATTCTAGAGTTGATATGTCAAACACATTCCATGTCCCTTTTACGCAAAATAAATATAAAAAGTCGCTGCAGCGTTGATATTAATAATGTTACAAAGGTCGGCAAATTAGTGCGACAGAAGTTGCATGTATATAGGTAATGTTCTGCGCGAACTTTCCCCTCACATTTTTCCAACTTGTTTGCCGGGACCTGTACGTCTATCGTAAAGCACTGCGGGTGCTAAGATGTAGTCAATGGATGACGATTACATTACGACAATAGCATCATTGAGTTTGTAGTAACGTTACCACAGTGGCTGTTTACAACTGTCTTCCTTCTGATGTCATATCTACTGTTAAGGTTGATATCAATGGTTTAGTTACGTTAGTATTATGTGATCTGTGGTTTAGTTAAGACTACTAGAATCTAAATATTAATTGCCTTTATTTACAGAAATGGTTGTTTTTTTTTCAAATTAAAAAAAAAAGTTCGAATTTCCAAAAGTCGTAAAACAAAAGTTGTTCGCCTAGCTAGACGTTTGAAACAACCCCCTTTCGGCTTAATACCCCTTTCTGGGAGCACCCTGTAAATTGTTCTCATCTGAACGATCTTCCCGGTTGCTTCGCTCTCGGGTCCGCTAAACCACAAATCATTTGGGATCGGCGCAGTAGGTAAGTGATCATTGACCATACCCACTGCAAATAGGTTTGGCAATATTTTTACAACCCGACACCAACCGTACTAGGGACCAAGCTTTATCCGCCACCGCGTACGGAGAACTTAAGGTTTGCTAGTCTCCTCAGATCCCTTAGTCGCATTTTAGGAGACCCACGTAAAGAGATAGGGTAACCCTATTCTATTTCACATTCTTTTAAGGTAGGTACTATTAATAACACATTTCTCATTTTATAAAATAGGTATGTATGTATGTTAGTCTATAAGGTATGTATTAATGGGCTTGAAATAAATGGTTTTATTTTATTTATTTATTCTATGCCCGGGCTACACGGCCAATTAGGTAGGTATATTTACGCTACAACTATACGCACGCGCAGGTCAAATTGAGGGACATAGCTAATAGTAGGTACTTACCTACATACCTATGTACCTACCACAAAAGATAGACCATGACCTTGTTCGCGTATCACTGCGATGGTATCCTAAGATGTTTTTCAACTATTTAACCATCTTAGGCCCGCTTGCGCAAGCCAGAATTAGTTTTTAACTTAGAGTTAGACGCAACTTCTACAGTATAAAAATATGCACACAGCGCTATCTACTCCACAAAATACTACGTTCATGCTATGGGTACTAAAAAACGAATATAACTTCATAGATGATACTTTTTTTTTAAATACATACATATGATTTTTAAAGACACACCCAGTACCAGAAACAAATATTTATAGGCAGATTTACTTTTCCTATAAACTTACTTTCCGCTGCGGTAATCGAATTCGCAACCTTCTGCGTTGCAGCTGGTGTACGAACGAACGGTCCACAGAGGAGTATCAAAATATAAGCAAACGGTATTTTTTAACCAATATTCAACAGACTAGCACAATCTTGCCTAAGAGTTGATTCAACCAAAGCAGAATGAGCAACGAATAGCAATTCTACGAATAAATCGTCTCTTGTTCGAGAGACTGCAAGCCGTTCAATCGAACAAATGACGATTTATGCGAAAAATTGTTAAAAAATCGTTGCTTATTCTAGTTTGGTGGTATTAAGCCTTAAAAGCATAAAACCGGTATTCCTGAGTTAAATTTTCGCACACCATTTTACATACAATTAAACGTAATAAAACGATTTTATGACAAAAAATACAAATGGAAGTCAATTAAGCATTTAACCTACAACAATGCTATAGTCCAAAGACTTTAGTTAAAAAATAGATTTAGATGTTGCAGACATAATACAGAATAAGAATAGTAGACTATTCTTATTGGCCAGAAAGTAGAAACCGAGGCGCCTATTCTACAATTAAACGTCTTTACTATGTCTCAGCTGTGTCTATTTTTCAAGGCTTCGAAGTAGGGTACTTGGGAATGTTTTAGTAAAGTCAAAAGCATTTTAAGCATACTCGCAGCGCCCCGCGGTTTCACCCGCATAACCTTGATCCCGGGTGAATATCGGGATCAAAAGTAGCCTATAGCCTTCCTCAATAAATGGACTATCCAACACTGAAAGAATTTTTCAAATCGGGCCAGTGGTTCCTGAGATTAGCGCGTTCAAACAAACAAACAAACAAAAAACAAACAAACTCTTCCGCTTTATAATAGTAAAGATAATAGTAGTAAATTCATATTATGTCTATACAATGTTTTGGCATTGAGAGATTTTTCTCGAAAACGGTTACTGTTGTTGGTAATTTTGCAAGAATTTTGAACGAAATTGTGCACAACCCAAAAAAAGCTATATTGACTTTTTTACAGTTACCTATTTGTGGAATCGTTTTAAAAAAAAACAACTGCCAAGTGCTAGTCGTTTTCAAGAAAACTCGTATAATGCTATGACATTGTCGAGACATTTCAGTTACAGAATACGTGCCCTAGACTGTCCTAAAACATTACTTAAACCTCCTTCGGCAGTCGGGTAGTAATTAAATTAGGTACCCACTTCGAAGCCTCTCTATGTAGGTAGAGAGTAAGTACCTACTATAGGCGCCGGGCGTATTGATAATTCTGTTTGAACCTACTTTTTAGTAACTGGTTTCAAACAGCTTGACAATTCACAGCTATCGCATCACTTGACAAAAGCTTAATTATTGGTAAGGTCCCGTATACACTGGCTAAAAGATTTAATAGGTACCTACAAAAATTTTAATACAATACAATGTATTAATATCGACCTTTTTGATTTTATGATTAATTTTCTATTTACGTACAAATGTTTGTTTTCTTACATTAAATTAAGAAATATTGTCATTCTATTGAATATTGATTGTTGAATGCCAAGTGACATTAATTATTATATTTGGCATTTGTTTGCCATTATCCTCCTGAGTCCTCATGTTTGTCCCTGCATGAGGTGAATTATGATTATTGTTTAGGTTATATATGTTTGAATATTGACGTTTCATGTAATCATGATCTTCCTTTACCGACGTACCTATACCTTTTAACAATTTGAGTGTCGTTTACTAACCACTACAGGTTATATTTACTGACTGTATTTTGTCAAACTGACTAGTTGAGAATTGCAGCAGGGGAAAATGGACTTTTGCAGTTCAAACTTCAAATACTTGAAGATGCAACATTTCCAAGAAAAGAAAGAAAGAAAATACGTTTATTCAGATAGGCAGACACCTTACATACCTACTAGTATAAAAAACATGATTTATACACATTAATTTCTCAATGCTATACCTAAAGCTAACACTTCCCAACGTTGAAAATTGTAGTGGATGTTGCAGACAAAATATATACAAATATAAAAACCTGCAATATATAAAAATAAGTAATATCTAAGTTAATTTATCAACTGCCTGTTCTCTGCTTTAGCATTAACGGTGAACGTCGCGACGCGTCGGTTTAACGGGCAAACCGGAACCCTGTAATTAGTTTTAAGTTTAACGTAGTGCCATACCTAGGCTCAGATTAAAACAAAAAAAAATAGATACGGCATATTCTAACATTACGTATTCGAAAAATGAGCTCGAAAGACCTCAGGCATTTTCATAAATTAACAACATCTGTCTTTAAGAATGATTCAGGCATTTGTAAATAAGCAAAAAGGCATTCTTATGGATTTCAAAAAGATAATCGCAGTGTGACAGCATGTGCTCACGCGGCAACGGTTCGACATACGACTGAGGCTAGTGCGTTAGCTAGACGCAGTTTTATCGTCTCATTTTCCGAGGCTAGGTAACGTATCTGCTGTTTTTGTTTTTATCTAAGTACCTAGGTATACTTTAGTGCTATACATAGGTGTACTTTAGTGCCATACCTAGGTATACTTTAGTGCTATACGCCTACCGCTTCGCGGCTTTAATAATTACTTAGAGTTGGGTGAGGAGAGAATGTGTTTTATTTTACGATCTGGCAATGACAGGGTATAACGGCGTTTTCAGTCTATATAGGTAGGTTTTCCAAGTAGGTGTCAGGCTTAGAACGAACTGCGATAAAACGCAAGCTGTTAACGAATAGCTGAAAACGCAGAACCGCGTATCAACACGCAAAATCAGTCACAGAAAAACGCTAATGCGTAGGCTTGTAAGAAAGCTATGTTTTGCATTTTTTTTGCGGTTTTAGACCTACGGGAAAAGGCAGGCGTTCAATCGCAGTGCGTGGCAAGCCTCAGTTTTACATACCTAGGTGTATAGACTAGTACCTACATTTAACATCTCAATAGGTAATACCGGGAAAGTATTTTAAAAAAGAATAAACCATTTCGTTTTCAAATTGTCTTTGTCCATTTTTAAAGAAATCAATACAATTACCAACTGGATACGAAAGAGAGGGTTTTTTATTCAAAAATTGTCTTTATTACCGGGAAAGTTAAGACACTTTCAAAAGAAAAACACCGGTCAAGTGCTTCGTACTTTCCTGTTTTACCCTTTCCGTACGGAAGCCTAAAACAAGAAAATGACTATATTCATGTACTTGTAGTGTAATAAAAACATTCGTCACATTTTCTAAGAAAACCGTCTAATGTTTGTTTACATCCCTCACAAAATCGTTTATTTTTAAACCATTTCATTTGGCACCGAATAAATTCACTCAGTCTCGGTATACATTTTCGAACATCCACTTGTGTTTGTTATAATAACCTTCCTGTAGTTATTTTTCTATTTTAAAAGTATTTGTATTGAAATAATAAACCTTTAACTGAGAATACAGCACTGAGTTGTCACACCGATAAGGATTTTTATACAAAATTCCTTAAAAGGGTAAGCCTTTATAAACTGTTTATTGTTTTAGTAAATACCTAACTGAACCTTCTGCGGAAATTCTTATGTAAACTTAGATTGGTACCAGTTAACCTTTCAAAGTCCGTGTTCATTAACACATTGTATGTAATTTTCAGCGACGTACCTACTAGGTACCGAAACGCAACTATCCTATCACAGTAATTTGTTCATATTCGGTTGATTAAATTTTGTGGCTGCTCTCTGTGTAGCATAAACTCTCATACAGCCAAATACAGAAACGCCACTTAAAATTTGAGGGGTACCTACTAATAATTGTACAACTTCTAATTTTTAATTTTATTATTATGAGTTCCGAGACAGAACTCAAATTTTGAGTAGCGTTTCTATATTCGGCCGTTATTCACATATTTCTGGTTTTATTTGCGTATAGTTATTTTTAAATTCTCTTAACTCGACGTTTTGACAAGAAAGTATACCAATAGTCCTGGTCGCGAGGAGACTCAAAGCGTAAATACTACCTTACATTGCACTGACACGAAACTTAACTTCGAGCGATCAATATTAAACAATAAATAAATTCTTTATTTACCAAAAACAACTTAAAAAAACAGGTAAGGTCATCTGGGGAACGTGCGGGTTTCGGGTAAGTGTGGCAAACACACGGAAAGAAGAATTAAACGCTCAAAATATACCTAAGTATTTTTATTGCACTTAACGCAATGTTATTAATTTCTTATGCCATTGGAGTAATAAATGCATTTTAACTCTAAGACAATATAACAAAACATATGATTCTACGAAAGACAATATTTTATGGCGATGTTAATTAAAACCGTCGTCGTATCAGCGTATCACTTACCAATTGTGTCAATTTATCAAAAAGATTTAAGAGTTACAAGATTTTAGGGTTCTACAACATGAATAAAAATAATAAAAAAGTGTTTCATCAAAGGCCCTTTTACTAACTTAAAATACATACATACATACGATCGAAGAAACAAAACCCTCCTTCGGCAGTCGGGTAAAACGACTTGCATGCAGTCTTTAGTCGGTACCGGAATAATGTAATGAACGACCGAGACATACTCGTACTGTGCGCGTTTTTAGGGTTAATCAACAAGAATTCATAATTCAGTTTTTTGGCCTTGTGGTTGTTTCTTTATATACTCACAATCGGTTCTGTCGTTTCGACATGAATCCCACTTACCACTAATCCTATAAATACGAAACGTTTTATTATAATTATGTTTTTTGTTTGTGTGTCATCCATCACTCATCATCAATCGTACACAGGTATCTTCTTAGACCTTAACAGGTCTCTTCATCAGCATTGATTTGAAAAATGAGTTTAATTTTAATCCAACATTGCGAAATCAGAAGAAAAATCATTATTCTATAGAATTTTATTTAATCGTAGATACGTATAATTTTTCTTCTATTTTTATCCTGAACCCTCTATTCAAAAGACCATCTTACCTTTGCCTTTGACTGCAGGTTTAAGATAAGAGCTCTATCTACCTACGCAATCCGGAGTGATCTATGTATCTAATATATTTTATCAATTTAACAGTTTTATAGTGGTCTTATAGCAGTCACGTGACGCGTTACTTTCACATCAGCGCGATGTCAAGGTCAGATCGACGACATTTAGAAGTTATTTTTAATAACAGTAATAATAAAAAGTCAGTAAATTTACTGACTTTTTATTATTACTGTTATTAAAAATAACTTCTGAAGTCAGATAAGAGAAAGTTCGGCGTTTCAAATCGACGGTTCCGTATAAAAATATAGCGACGGAGAATAAACAATATGTTATATCTCAAAAAACACTACTTTACAGGAGGCGAAACGTTTTATTTAATACAACGTAAAATTCTGAAACATTTTTATGCATTTATTTTATAATAAAGGAATTGGAAATAAGACTATATTATCAGATATGGTGAAATATTGCTGGAGATTTCTTTGGAGAAACGACTACATAGCAGGAATTGTTTCAATTTATTTTTTATTTTGATTAAAGTTTTATGAGATAGAAGGTTTTGCAACTAAATTAAAATACTGTATTTTCATAAATAATCAAATCACTGTTAGACAAGACATTAAATTTCATTAACAACATATCGAATGGACATCTAAGAAATATATTACATTAGGTATGTGTGGAGCAAACTAAGCTCTTTGTTCATAATTAAACCTCGCCTGCAATCTGGTGCACCTGCTGAAGTACAGATGAGGCTCTGGCGCAGACTTTCCCTTTAGGAGTTGGAAAGTCAGACGCTGTTGCGAGCCCCGAATTTGCCCCGACTCCTTAATAAAATGAAAATTCGTTTTCCATCGTGCAATAATTGCCACGCTAATAGAACGCGCCACAGAGCTCTCTAGAGTGTTCAACTTTAAAGAAAGAAAAGTACGTTGGATAGCTATCCAACGTACTTTCCAGGTGGATGGTAGCCATGGCGTTCTAACCAGAGACTCGATGAAAAGGCAGCAGATCCTGGCTCATTAGAAAAGGCTACAAGCTGGTCTACACAGGATAGGGTGAAATGCATTAGCGATCGACTTATAAGGTTCCTACCCATTTGGTAGGTGCTTACGTGCTACAAGTCGGTTGTAGCGATGCTGATAAGAAGCCGTTCTGGTCCGTAAACGAGGCAAGATATTTGGGTGGGTCCATCTCGTTGTCACTGGAAATCGTTTAAGGTGGTGTTCTAAATGGTCAAGTAGGTGAGATGGGGCGGAATTTGATCATGTTCATGGAGGATATGGATCCGGCTGAGTGCGGAAGGGAAATATAATAATATTCTACGTATTTCAAAAAGAAGTCCGACCACTTGATCACCTACGAGAGTGGGAAGCACGCTACCCATACAATTTCCTAATTACTAGGAGACGTCAAATCAGCCACGTGGCTAACTGCAAATTCGTACCCGGTGAAAGTCTTACTGCTCAACACCGTTTTTTTTTGTCGTGGATCTATGTGTCTAGCCCAAAGACAAATGACAGGAACTAAGTCAGAGCTAAAGCCGAAGGTGAATGCTTGATGCAGCTAAGTCCCAGATGCTCGCCGCAGCTATCGGCGACAAATGTGCTAATACTGCTAATGCTGGAATCGAAAAAGTAAAGGTCCGCTGGGATAGGATTCAGGTATCTATTACTGATTTGGCGCAGAAGGTGCTTGGCTAAAGGAAGGGCGGAAATGTGACAAGAAAACTTAGTGGTGGGACGACACAGAATAGATGGAGGGAGACTAAGGAAACAAACCCTACATTAAAAAACGTCAAGCGTCTAACGCTCCTGGATATTGCAACGCGTCGACAAAGGGCGACCAAACGTGTCACAGGAAGTCTGTTATAAAAAGCAGTAGCCAGAGCCAGACAGCACCACTTACAGTCATTGTAGCAAAGGATACAAACTCTGGGTATTTTTAATGCTCGTCATCAAATAAAATATAGATACATGACAATTTACTAACAGCAACTAATTTTTTCGTCAGTTTAAACAAATAAAAATAGCACAGTATCTTAATTAATTATTTAAATTATACATGTAAACATCATTTCTTAGTGTTAATCTACACTAAGAATTATACATTTTATTATTAATTTATTATCTAATTTCACGAAGTACTTGTCGAGCTACAAACAATAACAATCGTCCGCATGTGACATATTGTTGCACTGGTTAGCAAGGAACAGGCGTGTTTTAGTTGAGATAGAATATATTGTCAACAAAAAAATATTAGATTTACATATTAGATACTGCCACAAGTCGTTATTTCGCCCAATTTTGTACCTAGGGATCTAGTATCTTCACAGGCACCTGTGCCTAGCCGTTTAATGCACGAATATGCAATAAAACGAAAATCGAAAAAAATGAGATATAGCATATTGTTTATTCTCCGTCGATAGGTAAAGTTGAAACTATGTAAGTCAAAAATAGTTAGTGATCCTATTGATTAAATTAGATAAGATTAGACAAGACACAAGACTACCTACATAGATAAGGCACGAAAGGTTCCGTACCATTGTAACAAAAAAATCACGTTTGTTGTATGGGAGCCTCACGTAAATATTTATTTTATTCTGTTCTTAGTGCTTGTTGTTTTAACGGCAGCAGAAATACACAGCCCGGTGACAGACAGACGGACAGTGGAGTTTTAGTAAAAAGGGTCCCGTTTTAAAAACTTTGGGTACAGAACCCTAAAAACAGATTCTATAACACAGACAGCCTTCGCAACTTTAGCAACGATACCTAATAATTTTAAGAATGGTAACACGTAACGATGTTTGTATCATCTACGTCGATCATCGACATCAGAGATTGTGCCTCATAATTTTCCAGACGCAGAAAATAATATGAAGGTACGCACTACGTACACTCGTGTACAGTAGTATATAATAAAAGTGGATAGATATCGGCAGAAGAGTTCCAAAATTGATATTTTGCCTGACTGTGTGACTGCCTGGCTGTAAATATTAGGGGGTTGTTAGGCATACATAATAATTATTGGTTTACCTATTATGAACTATTAAAGCGTGTAAAATATACATAGGCTTATTAAAATTTTATAGCACATATACCTACAGAATACATAAATAGTAGAGATGGGCCGACTAGGGGTTCTGCCGACTAGCAGACTAGCCGACTAGTCGGTTCCAAATGCAGATCATTATAATTCCCAGATATTTGGGTTAATCATGACCACTCGGCGATTGTTGGTATTTTTGGATAAATTTGCACTTCGAAAGCTGTAACGAAACTTCCAAAAAATGTTGAAATAAAAATAAAAGTTGGAAAAAAAAAATCATGGAGCTGAGGCATAGTTATGACATTTTAGATGTTTAATGTTAAGATGATGTATGTAGGCTATGACTTGTTTTGTTTACGTTTTTCTGACTATCCACCTTCATACTGTACTATTAATTCTATTAAATACTAGCTGACCCGACAGACGTTGTCCTGTCGTTTAGTATAAAAAAATGGCTATATATCTTCATACCAAATTCATCAAAATCGGTTCAGCATTTTTTCTTTCATAAGAACCTTCTCCTGACAATAGCAAACACAACAAAAAAAGAATTAACGACTAGTCGGCGACTAGTCGGCCCATCTCTAATAAATAGTACAAGTAGCATCTACTTAAGCTACGCCATGAGGTGCCGATGATGATCTGCTGTTTCTTGCCGTTAATTTTGATTTGCCGTCATTAACTCAGAGAAATGTAACCGTAGAACCGCCTTGTTCTAACAAAATGGTAAACAAAATTGGCAGCTGTCTTTTTCGCTCTCACTAACTATGACCTTATACCCTATTTCAGAATCTTAGATCAAAAAATGTAAACAAAAGTCATATGAGTACATTTATTTAAAAGTGACAGCTCTTTATTTATTTTTCCTTTAAAATTGACAGTTCTTTGTTTACTTTTTTTAAACTATTATTCAGAAATAGGTTAAAAAATAAATAGGTACCTACATTTTCGCGCGCTTCAGAGTCGGAATTTTAGACTCATGGTAATTTACCCTCACTTTTTGAAGCCATAAAAACCAAAGATGTCGCATCTAAAAATACTTGTTTAATTTGACACATCACTGAATTAACTGTTAATAGGTATTTAGTTCAACTTCTAACATTACCTACCGAATTCTAGTAATACACGTTTTCAGGCAAATTTGTGTACATTGGTTAGCAAGCACACTTGAGTAAACTTCCGTCAATATTTTTAAATAGGTAGGTACATAGTGTCATTGTGTTTTACCTGCTGTAATGTACCAAATAAGTATAAGTAGGTATGGGTGTCATCATCATCATCGTCATCCGAGCGATGTTCCCGGTTGCATCCCTCTCGAGAGCCCGGGGTCCGCTTTCCTACTTTTACGTCTCAACTTCGCGCGATCTTCGACATCTCGCGTAGTGAGGCCATTTGCACGCATACAACGTCAAGCCAGCCTTTCTTGGGTCTTCCTAATCTGCCGCGGCCGGGCGGAGGCGCCATAGCGAGACATTTGTTCCCCATGTACCATAATCTAATGGCAAATAGGGTAAAGGCTCCATACCTATAGGGACTCATTTTTGGATTTAAATTTAAATTATTTTTTTGAATTATGATGGTGTATTGTAATACTGACAATTATTATTCAATCTCTAAAAACGACTTCGACTCGCAGAATAGCCACTAGACACAACTAGCACTAAACAGGGAAGAGTAAAGAGAAGGGAGGCGTTTGGGTCATAAAATAGTCTTAAAATAAAAAAAATCTACGTAAATATAGAAATAAATGAATTATGCGTATAAACATTAGCATTTTATTGTGATAATTACCGCGAGGAACCCAAGGCTCGTAATATTATAATGCACTTGAACTTGACCGGTTTCATCGTAGTAGTATATAATAAGAAGTTTATTGTATTTTAGTATTTAAAAGCTGCGTCCCGCGGTTTTACCCGCGTATGCCCCGGTCACGTGGTAATATCGGGATCAAAAGTAGCCTGTTTCTCCTCGATAATGTAGCGTTATATTGTTGAATGAATTTTTGAAATCGGTCCAGTAGCCTATTCGTTACAAACAAACAAATAAATCTTTCCTCTTTATCATATTACTAGCTGCGTCCCGTGGTTCCAACTGAGTATGCCCCGGTCACGTGGGTATACCGCGATCCAAAGCAGCCTATGTTACGGATAATGTAGCTTTCTATTGGTCCAGTATCGGAGCGGTGCGGTGTTGGTCTAGTGGTTGATACCCCGACTTTCATTCCGAGGGTCGAGGGTTCGAATCCAGGCCGACCAATGTTATAAATAATAAAGAATATTACAAACATAAAAAGATAACCCTTTCCTTGCACTCGAATAAAAATTAGGACTTAGGTCCCTACGCACTGCAATAACTCAATGCAAAACAAATATTTGTCAAACGATTTTTTTTTTCTGTTTTGTGTCCAACTAGCTGGACTCCGCGGTTTTAGCCTCGTAAGTCCCGATTCCGTGGGAATATCGGGAAAAAGTAGCCTTTATGTTTAAACCAGATCTCCAGCTATCTGCTTGCTTAGTGTCATTGCAATCGGTTTAGCAGTTTTTTTGTAAAAAGTAATATACATACTCATCTACTTACGCATACACACAAATTTTCACATTTATAATATTAGTAGGATTATTTTTTGTGATTTGTATATCTCTCACCGCACGATTTGTCCCCCGTGGTTATCTCATCTTACCTGACCCCCGGGTGTTGCTAAAGCAGCAAACATGAGGCTTCGGCCATGGCTTGTCTTACACACTGATCTAAATCACGAAACGAACTCGTCCATGATGCAATACGTAGGTCGGTGCAGCCATTAAGACGGGTCAGAACTTGGTGTCTTCTAAGCGATCTATCAGATGAGCGTGCTGATGGTAAATGGTTATAAGATGTATTATACCATTTTAGTTACCATTTTGTGAGATGAAGGCCAAACACTAACCTATCAATTATTATAAAAATAAATAATTAGCCTAGGAATTTGTCCCGCTGCAGGGTAAGGGCCTCCTCTTAGGGGTTAGGCAGTAAGACGCCACTGGAGCCTACTACGGATTGGCGAATATTTCATGCCTGCGGACCGTGGTGAGTCCTAGGAAAAATCTGTTTCCTCACAATGTTTTCCTTGGCTTTAAGAGCAATAATATTTTATTAGCGAAAGTTAGGGTATTTGCCACTAGACCAACACCAATTGTTATAAAAGACAAAAAAGATTAATAAAATACGCAACCTACGCTGTTTTTGAAAAAAAAATGCTTCCTGAAATTCGTACTCGGTGGGAATTGAACCCCCGACTACAGATTACAACTGCACTGTAAGGAATCCACAAAGAAAACCCGAAACAAAAAAATCACACTAATAAGGCCTTAGTAAACGATTTAAAACTTACATGTTTGGTTTCTTTACAAATAATTTATAAGAAAGGGATATTGAACATCTCTAACCCGGAATGATATTTGTAGTAATTTCTAAAACTCCCAAAAATTCAGCGATTTATTCTTTGGCGTATTCAATTTTCTTTTTTAATTCGGGAGTAGGTAATTCATTTTTACACTTTACCAAACACAATTTACTAATTAACAACCCTATTGGTACGGAGAATAACCGCTATATACTACCAACTATTTTGGTGGATCAGGAGACAATTCTACAGATATTAGTTAGTTGTAGTCGACTAAACTATCGAGTATTCATACATTAAACTCGATAGTTTAGGAGTATAATGGATAAAATAGGTAAAATCTTTTATAATAAAATAACTAGGGAGTACGAGAAGTAAGCTCAAGTTAGGTCGAACGTAGGTACCCTAAGTCTCCAGTAGAATCCAGAGAGTTAACGAAGTTTGAAAATGGAAGCTTCTAAGAAAGGAGATGGGCAAGAGCCTGCATCGGTTATCGAGGCGCCTCCCAAACGCTATAAAAGCAACCGTAGTGTCATACAGCCACTAATACATTGCTGACCGTCAAACTAAACGCACATATACCTACATAGAAAATTGTATTTGGATTTTTTATTGAAAAGTAATAAAAAAGTGTCAGTGATATTTCCCGGCGTTTTTAGTGACAGGACCCCAATTCAAGTGAGTTGATAAATACTTGAATTTTTTAAAAGATAAATATCGACTGTTTAGTTTACCAAAAGATTTCAATATAATTAAAGGCTAATCTTTAAAAAAATCTCAGGAATTTCAGCAAATTATGTAACTACATGAAAATTAGTTCAAATGGTTTCGTTTTTAATTTATTATTCTGATTTTAAAGTGATAATGGGATGGATTTTTATTTCTGTTTTCGGGATCTGGAATTGAAATAAAAAAAAATATCTTAACTTTTTTAGATTTTAATCGCGTGGTGTTTATTGTTTTTAGCATTGTTGCAATGTTCAACGTTATGTGACCTTTACAGGTCACTTCTTCAGGATTATGATACTGAGATGTAATAAATAACACATTACAAACTTCAGTTTCACAGTTTAAAATTAAAAGTTTAAATAACTTTTAAATTTAAATCATTAAAAGTTACAGTATAACTGAAGTCGATAAATTTTAATTATTAGTATATCTTATTTATTAATTTAAAAAAATGTATAACAATTTGGAATATTTTTAAGTTCATGTTTTTTTTTTAAACAACTATAATATAATCTTTTTTATGGTCACAATAGGTTATAAAACATGGATTAAAATCTTACTGATGTAGATACATACAGAATAAAAAGATAGGTCCAAACAAACGAGAGAAATAAAGGGATCGGGGCCTATATTCTACAGTCAAAATGCTTTAACTATGCCTTAGCTCTGTTATATTTTTTTCGAATACGGTTCTACAATAAATAATCATTTTGCTAAACTTTGCAAAAACTTTGGCAGTATTAGTGAGTTAAGAGCTAAGGCATAAACATTTAAATTGTAAAATACATTTATTTTAATTATTTTTTAAAGTGTTCCTACACTTAGATGACTGAATTATTTGAAGAAATGGTTTTAAAAAATTTGCACCCGACAGGACTTGAACCTGCAACCATGACATTTCGTGTCATGCGCTTGCCATTACACACACACATTACATTTATTTATTAAAATTGTTCTACTTATTATAAAACAATAAATTCAAGTTTAATTAAAGTACTAGCTGTGTCTTGCGGTTTTACCAACGTTAATTCCCGTAGGAATTTCGAAAAACCCTTTCCTATCGGATGCCTACATAATACAAAGAACACACTTTCCAAATTTCAGCTCTTTACTATCAGCGGATAAGACTGCGTTGATCCATCAGTCAGTCAAGACAAAGCATTTTATAGATACACTAGCTGCGTCCCGCGGTTTCACCCGCGTAAGTCCCGATCCCGTAGGAATATCGGGATCAAAAGTAGCCTATGTTACTCCTTGATAATGTAGCTTTCTATTAGAATTTTTGAAATCGGTATATAAGTTTTTCAGGTTATTCATTACAAACATACAGACACACAAACATACAGACATACATACACACAAAAATACAAATCTTTCCTCTTTATAATATTAGTGTAGATAAATTGGTAGGTGCTTACTTAGAATAAAAATACGAGAAAAAATATAACACAATTTTGCAAATGTAGCTAAGTCAAAGTAGATACCTAAAAAGGTAGTATTGTTTGTACCTACCTGTAAACATTCCTTCTTACAAGCAACGCCTAGAAATGTAACAATAAACGCCTTAACAATCACTTTAACCAAGCCCTGTATAAATCCTTGTAGATTATAATAATTTAGAACACAGTTCATGCTTCAAGAACACCTACTGAGTCATTAATGTTTTCTTGTTGGTTACAATTCTAATACAATTCTACTTTCTGTTATTTATAAGCACTTAACAAGACAAGTCACCTACAAATATATCTGCGAAATAGTCAACTAAAGACCGTCATAAGACAAAACAGCTTACAAAAGAAACCATAGAAAAACTTTATCTACCTAAGCACAAGAAAGTCGTGTCAACTATGTATATGTAACTCAAGAACGGCTCAACCGATTTGGCTAAAAATTAGTGGCGAGGTAGCTGAGAACCAGGAGATGGACATAAGACTTTTTTATCCTCCAAGGCGAAACAAAGTTCGCCGGGTCAGCTATTTATATTAAAACCATAACATTCATCATATTAATTCCTTAAACGAGTCCAAATCGCATTGTTTAATAAAATTTAATTCAATTACAAGTATACCTCTGAATAGGTACCTACTTTAACGTTGTAGTTACTTTGCAACAGCCATAGTAACAGTATATCTACAAGCGGCAAAGGCTATCTATTGCAACAAAGCTCAAAAATATTCAGGTGCCTAAGATAAACTAATTAATTTGAAACGTCACGGCGGCCCATACGTAGAATAAGGTACAAAATAATTATCTTTTACCTAGAGATTCAAAAAATTGCCCTAGGGGCTGATTTTTCAATCTGTCTGCCTAATAAAATGTGGCAGATATCTGCCCTATAAAATGAAAACGTCACTATCTTTTAAACTGAAATCAAATTTTATTCGATAGATGTCTTTTATCTGAAGATTGACAATCGAGCTTAGGCATCAACATGCCCATGATTAACTTCTCATTCTGCCATATTGTCCAATAACAATATTTACTAAATTAACAAACTCAACAAAAAAGGTACCTATGTATTTTAAGAACAAAACAACACGTGCATCATTAAAAACACATGTAAAAAATAAAGTCTTGGGTGGGTACAGACTTGAGCTTTTTCTCGAGCACTTCTATGTAATGTAACGTTCTTACGAATGGTACAATACAGGTAAAAGCTCAGTTTCCAAAGCTCTGCCATGTGATATAACGTTCCTGCGAATGCTCGGCGCTCTGTTCGGCGTAATGCACACAGCGAGTGTGCATAAACATACATACCCGTAACATTTCGTTGTACCTTCACTGTTTTTGAAACGTGGGCATGAAATGGTACACCAATATACTCGTACGCTTATTGGGCTATTAAAATGAGGTTGTAACAATAAATCGAGCATTCATGTTCGAGGTTCGGGTCGTGTGAATTTAAAAGCAGCGAATGCTCGAGGTTCTGCTCGTGATTCTGCTCGAGTCTGTGTGCGCCCTAAAAAACATTTAATAAGAGAGACGCGTCAATGTTTTGAAGCACAACTAATTTTGTGTAAAATGCGTGCGAAATCAATTAGTTGTTTTGTGATCGCTTGACTGAGGTTGTATGTAACGATTTACAACCTTCGTAAGATACCTAACAAATAAATCTGGATTTTTCTTAGGTTTTCGCTGCTAATGTAAAGTTACTCATTTTTCGGTTTCGATCGCGTTGGTTTTATTATTTTTTAGTTAAATTTTCAACGCCTAATGCTTTGTGGACTTTACAGTGCCCCGTTAAAATAATAAAGCAACGCAAATTAAACTTAAAAAATGAGTTTTTTTTTTCATATTCCTATCATAACCCGCGACAGTATTTCTAAGGAAGGCCTTATTAATAAACGTGGAGTAAGGTCAGAGTAACGACAACATGCGTTGTCATTTTCCGTGACAAGAACCTACAAACACCTACAAAGTTGACAGACAGAAACAAAAACTGGTAAAACTACTCCGACCTTACTCTACGTCTATTAACAAGGCTAAAGATTTTAGGGACAGGTTCAGAATAATCAGAATTTTAACATCCATTGCCTACTGCATGTTTTCGTAGAGAATTGAGTTGGCACCAATCAAGCGTAAACAATAGACGATTACACTTATGGAGAACATGAATGAGTAACCATTTAGTAAAATTGTCACATAGGTACAGCCATACACCAGTCTATTTTAGCCACATTGGCGTCAGAAGTACTAAAACGTACATCGCGAAGTGGTTAGTTCATATCGCTACGCAGTTATATCGTGTATTTCCATTCCACGTGTGAAATACCTACAATACCATTTAAATTCACGGGGTTTTCACGGAATTTATCATCTTATTTAATTAGGTACTTATCGCAACTGGTCTTTTATAATAATTATAAAGGTAACTAGCTTTGTTCCACGATTTTCCTCGCTCGATCTCGTAGGAAAAACAATTCTTATCGGATGCCTTCATCAAATGGGTAAAGATCACCCCTTTAAGTTTCAGCTCTCTACTATCAGCAGTTTTCTGTGCGTTGGTCCATCAGTCAGTCAGGGCAAAGCCTTTTATTGATAGCTATATAAAATCGAAATTTAAAAAACTGTTTTCAGAACGCTTTTGATTTCCTATAGGTGCATGTATGTTGTACTTTAAGTTGGATAAATTTCACTAAAACTCGTATATATATGTAGGTACCTCAACTCTGCCCAATTATATTTCCAAAACACTTCAGCAATTGTTTTTATTTTGCTTTAGCGAAAAAAAGAAAGAGTTGAACCGTTGCCGCGTTGACTAAACAGAAATAGAATACGGGCCTAAGATGACAACTTATTAATTACAATAAAAAGTTTATGTTTTTTACAATCTAAAGTAGATACTAGACCTTGTTTTAGGATAGTACGAGTCACGACTAAACGATGAAAATACATAAACTCAAGGCTTGGTTTATCTTAAAAAAATAGGCAGGTACAATTTTTACGGTTCGTAATAATAACAGAAGTTACCTATCTATCTTCAGGGTTAATATTTTAAGATAATTGCGGAAAAATGTTCAACTATTAAGACCGCATACCGCCATCTACAGGAATATAATTAGGTAACATCAAATCAAACTGCAAATCTAAAATGTTTCTCAAAGTCAAAACATCAATTTACATAATAATAATTGCATACAAAATAAATAAAAATGCAACGTTTTGCATCACTTGACACGCACGATTTAATAGAATTATGTAAGGCTATGTTGAAAATATGGACTCGATAAGAAACATTGGAGAATGATGATCGGGATGTGAGTTTTATTTGAAGAGTAGTAAAATGTGTGAATTTATTGACATTTCACGCTTGCCCAACTCAACTGCTAAGCTGGATTATGCCGTTATCTTACACAAACCTCAACTCTTCCGCGCTGGCATTGACCTAAGCAGATGCAACATCTTGGTGTAGTTCATTGGAACTAGAGATGTTCTTATTCAATATTATATAATAAATTATGTGTGACATCATTCTATTTACTAATCAAAAACACGAAACCTTTTTAACTATCTAAGGATAATAAACAGCGGACGACAAAATAGCGTTTAACTTTTTGCTTGGTTCTAAAAACGTTTATAAGAAAATTTAAATTTGGCCATTTATTTTTATCGTCTTGACTCTGAACCGTAATTATCTCTAAGCTAATGTTATAAAGAGGAAAGATTTTATTGTTTGTTTGTACCGAATACCTAGGCTTCGAAATTACTGGACCGAAAAATTCATTGACCAATAGAAAGCTACATTACCGAGGAGTAACAAAGGCTACTTTAGAAACCGATATTCCCACGGGATCTGAATTTACGCGGGAAAAACCGCGGAGCACAGCTTTCTGGTATAAATACAAATTGCTAGATTCACCCGTTTTTTTTTTAATCTGCGGTGACACACCGACAGACAGACGCACAAGCGAGGATCTTATAAGGGTTCCTTTTACCTCTTAGGTAGGTAGGTACGAAACCTTAAAACTTTGAGAAACAATATTTTTTTGTTAACGACTGAAATTCAACCAGTTGCGAATTACTCGAATTGCAAGAATGAATGAAGCAACGTAATCGCAGTAACAACGCAAGTATTTCAAACTAGTTGTCGATTAGTTGAACACTAGTTGCATGCGATTCGATATGGCAGAATCTGAAGAATTCTAACCACTTTTATTTCGAAATTAACAATACAAGCAACAACAAGCCGTTTAAGATTAAAGAAACAATAGCTAAATTTATTTTTTCAAAATAAGAGCAAAAGAAGTTTTGCAAAAACATGATTCATGTAGGTAACTTAGTTAATATTGGCTGCTCACAATGTGCATCTACGAAACAGCATTGCGAACTAATTGATAGACTATATTGCAACTGAAGTTGCAAACTAGTTGCAGAATTGCATTGCAGTTGAGTGGAACAATATATGAATAAAAGGTCTAAGGTAAATAATAATAATAAATTAAAATTAATTAAATTAAATCTAATAAATTCACAGAATTTATTTATTATTATTATTTATTAAGGTATCACAGATGGTACCTACTGATTTTATTTTAATGAAGAAAAACAATTTAAATAACCAATAATACCAATAAATAACTAAGTTATATTTATTTTAAATTCGATTACTGATTTACCTGCCTATAAATAAACATATTATCATAATTATTTTATAACTAGCAGAGTCCCGCGGTTTCACCCCCGTAAGTCCTGATCCCATGGGAATATCGGGATCAAAAGTAGCCTGTTACTCAGGGTGAATGTAGCTTTCAAATGTTGATATTTCTAAAGAATTTTTGAAATCGGCATAGCAGTTTTTGAGTTTATTTATTACAAACATACAGACACACACACACGCGCACAAAAATACAAATCTTTCCTCTTTATAATATTAGTGTAGAAGAAACGCTTAGGTTCTAAGTATAGAGTTAACGGTACCTACCATTTCATTACTAATGGCTACTAATAATACACGGGACATTCCTCATTTATTGTGAAGAAATTCAACTTTATCTATACGACAGCACATTTATTTTGTGCAGAAATATTATGACCATGAATTATTATATTCTAACGGATTTAAATTGACTTCAGAATAACTGTCATTATGGTGAAACTAATGTTAGATATTGTATCTCTATAGTTGATCAATAACTCAAATTAATTTTCTGATTTTGATCCTTACGGCCTTCTCTGAGTTTTACATTGTTCTTTGTGGTCTTAAGGTACCTAATAATTTACGATTAATGTTTGTAATGTCTGATGTAGGTAGATAATAGTATCGATCTCTATGCTTTCAATCCATCACATCACACAACAATAGGTCGTGGGCTTGAGTTGCTTAATTAATTTCGACATGCGCACATGATCTCGCTGTTCGTTGACAGATTTAGTACAAATCAAACTTTTAAAGTACTACACCTGGCACCTCGGTGGTTACTTGATTACTAAGGCGTGCATTTCAAATGTCAATGTCACGGATCAATGATAAGCGTATAGAAAGTAAGCATCAGATAAAGTTAGCGCTGATACTTGTAGACTATCTTTGGGTCACTTTTTGTGTTGCTTTTAGAAAGCGGAAAACTAGTTTTGGAAAGGAATAAGTCTAGGTCACAACCGGGTATGCATTTCTAGAACTTGTTCTAGATATCTGGACCTTTTTATTGCTGCCTATTCAAATTGTAATGTTATTTTGTATTACAGAGGTAGCGACTCGGAATATTTTACTGTTATTTGTACATCCGTTGGTGTTGCAAGCATAGACAGACGTACTTACTTAAATTTACTTAATATAATATGTTAATTTGAATAATTTTATTTCCCAATAAACACTGCATTCTGAGGGAGAAAGTCAAACCTGTTTGGGAATTTTGTAACTTTGATGATACGGAGAGCATTGACACTTTTGGTCAACTTACTGAGATTGTAAAGACAATTTGGTAACCTTTTAACGACACGTTAAAAACCTGTATTCCAGAGAAATGAATACAAACCACTATTTCAGTTCTTCGCAAGAATATCGAATCGTTCATTGACTTTCAATGAGATTTAATTAAATTGATTAAACTTTAAAAAAACGTTATCTGCATCATTTTAGGATAGGAATGTAACGTAAATTTACATTGATTAAAATAATTGTAAATTCGAACTAACTTCATGAAATGCTAAAAAAATCGTACTTCTCGTAATTAGTTAAACTAACTTTATGCCAATCAGCAACTAGCTCAAACATAGATACGGTAGCTGCCCTCGAGGCAGATCTAGAAGGTAATGTTGGAATAAGCTACACTCCTTCATGGAGTAGAAGTGAAATATATCAAAGGAAAGATAAATATACCGAGGCTAGATTAGGGAGTTTAGGGTTTAGTCTTCACCAAATGGATGTGTACAATACAAAAGTGTATTAGCCCCGGCATAGAATAAGGCTATCCCATCTTTGGGGGTGTCTTAAAAGCGACTATCGGATGTGGGAAAGACCCGGAGTAATCCCCGGGAAATGGCGGACAAACTGCTTTGTCCGAAGGACGATCACAGGCGGCCAACCGTAAAAATAGTGCCAAATTTATTTGCAGTACGTGTGGTTAATGATGATTTGTGACTCATACTACTGTGCCAGCCCTAAACAATCTAGGATTTTATTAGTGGACCCTTGGCTCCTGAGAGGGATGCAACCGGGAAAAACGCACAGATGTTTCAGGAGTTAGAACATCATAGGCTAATAAAATGTTATACCACAATATCTTATCAAACATTGGTAAACGTCTCTACAAAACAATGTGACACAATAATTGTAGGAATCACAATACAAATGAACACACAATAAGGTTAACAAATCACGATTCTTATAACGTGGGTACGACATAGCGTTATGCAAACGAAATTGATTTGATTAATGTTAGCCCATTTACGTTAGCAACTGAGTTTTTACAGAAGTTCTTATAATAACAACTAATTTGAAAAGGAAGCAGAAAAAATAACACGGAATCAAGTTAACGACGCTTTAAGCGACAATTAGCGAAAAATTTGGAAATGAACGATAACAACTTAACTGATATACCATAGATCTAAGTAAACCCATACCTATTGATAGACGTCCCTGGAGGCCTAGCACAAAAATATCTCGACTTGCTTTTGTGATTGGTAAAAATATAAAACAACGCTAAGATTTCAGGATTCGAAAAGGTATACGGCCGTATCACTCGTCGTACGACGATGTTATCCTTTTATTAGACTCTAATAAAGCCTTTGTTAATAAACGTGGAGTAAGGTCAGAGTAGTGAGAAAAGTTGTTCAAAGTGAGTTCAAAGTTGACAGACAAAAAGTGGTAACATTACTTCTTAATTAAGATTTTACTTTTGCTAAGTATTTTTGCGTGCGTACCTATATCATATATCGACACAGAGAGATTTGATCCAAATTTGAGTTCTCTACTGCCAGCAGTTAAGGCTGTGCCCTGATCAGATTTATCAGTCAGTTAGTCAGTCAGGAATAAACATTTTATACATAACTAGCTGACCCGGCAAACGTTGTTTTGCCTTATAAATTATAGATAATTAAATTTTTCCTGAATTTTCTTTGCTATAAACCTCACGGAACCCGAGACCTTTCCAACGAATGCAAAACCGTGGAAATCGGTTCGTGCGTTCTGGAGTTATAGCGTCAGGAAGGAAAACCCGACTTATTTTTATATAGTAGAAGATGAAGATAGACAAATTAACAAACGAACTCGGAATATTCCTCGTAGTATTCAACCTACAAAGTCCTTGTAAAGTCGTACCTACGGTCCATATCATTATCTTAGTCATCACAATAAGTATTACTTTAATGATTATGACCTGAGATTAGTGACAATGAACTGACAAACAATAAAAACAGCTTCCTACAATATTGTTAGATTTACTACCTATGGCTTTTTATGTGTATAAATTTGTATTATGCCAAATTGCTTAGCTGATTTTGAGAAATTAGATTTCTTTATAACAGCGCAAGTGGTAAACAAGTAATACATTAAAATAATAAAATCAAGATTCACCTTATATTTTATGTTATAAACCCATTTAGTCTTATTAATAAACGTGAAGTAAAGTCGGAGTAATGACATGCATTGTCTTTTTCCACGTTTATTAATAAGGGTAATAGAGTAGGATAAATTGAAAAGTATGTTATCTGGTTTACAGTTACAGTAAAACATATGTTAAGTTATTATAGGTGTTACTACTAATAAATGGTGCCTACCTACTAATAAACCAAATAACATGAATTCAGTTTCCTACATTCTAATTCAATAGGTGTTTAACGACAAAACACAGTTGATCAAATCTATATGTACCTACCTACTTTTAAAGTTATTAACATAACATATTATTAAAACTATTTAAAACAGATATACAAACTAACATTTATCGGTATAAATTCTTTATGGCCTCAATAATTCTACTGGTGGAAATCGAAAACTGCGCAATTTACTGCACTCTCGAGGTTCAATTCTGATCATCACTCCGAAAATCCTCATCCAATCTTTACCAAATTGACGGAACCAACTCTCACCTTTCAATTAAAAAAAGAATCATCAAAATCGGTTCTTAAACGACGATATTATCCGCAAATAGACATAAAAAATATATACTTATAATATACGGTCCAATTGAGAACCTCCTCATCTTTTGAAGTCGGTTAAAAATATATGTAGGTATTTCATTTTGTAGACATAACCGTTCAACCGTAAATATCTACTATATTTCGTAAGCATTACAAGTTCTGGGACAATATTGGTAGTATAATAGGTAAACTACACTTACAAGGCCTACAAAAGCAGGTTACAATTGCATTCAATAGCTCTGGTAATCGTTATGATCACGGTCAGTATTAAACCAAAGAATTACTAATAAGTATGTGTTTCCTGAGATGTAGGTATATTACAAGTTAATCTTTTATAGTAGGTCCTACATTTAAAACCCAAAGTCCTGGATAACCGCTCGGGTAGGTAAAAATATTTTTTTTTGAAATTCCTACGAAATTAGGTAGGTACGTGTTAAAGAATAGAATTTAATGACCTGGATATTAAACACATTTTATTGATTTTTGATAGAGTTTCATTTGTCGTTTTTTTATCTAAGTCTACCAAAACCAAGAGGCACTGTCCTGGAAAAGTCGGGCGTTTCGAGGAGTTTCCAGTTCCAATGCCTCTGTCAAAAATACTACATACAACGCTATTAAAACCGAAAACTGTGTTTAATTTTAACTAAGCAACGCGAAAACCTAAGAAAAAATTATCTCTTACTAATGAATGACCAGCTTCCAGAATTTTAAACTTCAGCTCATGGCAATTTGATTCTGCTTTAGTCAAAAACAATCTACTTAATAATGATAAATAGGTAACTTTAAAACTTAAAACCATTTTGGATTACCTAAAGAGATACCTACGCTAATCAAAATAAATAAAGTTCATACTTTAACACTTTAGTTAGGTACCACATTCTTACACCTACTGTTGCATATCGATCTAGTAATAAGAAATAATACCCAGTCTCTATGAGAGTTCACGACCTCATCCTAAGCGTACTGAGAAGTCGCAAGAGATTCGAATACACAGAGTTCCCGTGGAAGAGTACGCGACGCGATCTCTAACAGGCGGCAAATTTTTTCATTGGCGCAATAATGGCGTATGCGCTGGGCTTCAATTGAAAGATTGCTGAGCGTGTGGGAAGGCGACAAACCTTGCCGCAGCCAGCCGAGGATATCCTTCCACAAAATAACTCAATCAACATACAAGCTATAGAAAAAACACTGAGGAGAAACCCTATACAGCCAGATTTTCCAGACAGATGTATTTATCTTTTTTGAGCAGTAATTTTAGTCATTTAAATCTACCTAGGGCTCCTAAAGCTCTGTCCTTTTTTAACCAAGATAAAATAAAAATATTCAATCTAAAAAAAATGTTTAAATTTTAGAGAGGCAACAGGGAAAACGAAACTTCGGCTTAGCTCAAATTCCGCTGGATCGACATTTCCCTTGACCGATAATGGTGGTTATGCAAGAAATGACACAAATTAACAGACTATTTTACAACAAATAATCCCGACAAAATTTCGTTAGAATTTAGAAAATCTAGATCAAAAACCTCATTACAATAGACCGGTCGACGTTTAGTAATACCAAAGGTACCAAAGATTAACAAAAATCAAGTTTTAAAATAACGTTTTTAATTATGTTAATAAAGAAATTAATGCAAAGAAGTCAACGTAGGGAAGAGGAGGCAATGGCCTGCCTTCAATTATGTATGAGGTTGGGAACCAGTTTGCAAATTGATGCCCTCTTATTTTTAATGGTCATCGTTTTCATTTCAATAGGGCTGTAACAGCTTTATATAGAAGCCATCACCTGTATCAAGATAATGCACGTTTGCAAGAAAAAAGAAGTCGATAATATAGTTAACGCAAAGATAAATAAAATCATCCTATGTGATCATCATCATTATTATTAGAAAAAAAACATAAATACAATGCAAATTTTAGTTGTAATTATTCCGAGGCGTACCTAATAATATTCCCACATGTCTAAGTGGGAATGGGAATACAATCCTAGACATTGTCTCCTATCTGCCGTCGATATAGAAACAGTAAAGTATTAGAAACGTTTAGTTTTCACTTTATAAATACATAATAATTCATGCGATTTCATCTGTTAAAAATGGCGATAGTTCACATACATTGAACACCAATTATAGAGTCAAATGAAATAAAAAACGCATCAGGACTGGGGTACGCGTAATAACAGGTAACCGATGAAAAACGAGTTACGAAACCGGCCCTCACATTGCGCATTGCGATGCAACCAAAAAAAGACAAGTAAAGCTCCTACTGATACTGAACGAAAACGCCCTCAAAGAAAAACAATACTTGTTTATTGGAAATTCACAGCAACAAATATATTTAAAATTCTATAAATAGTTCGTAGCATCGGTCTAATAATTTCAAGTGAATCATTCATGGTGTTCGTCGTACTGCATTCTAGTTGGCGATTCAATTCAATGAGCAAATTAAAATTCAGATAATGCGTTGTTGTCTGGCCGGATCATCCGTATTTCCAACGCGTTCTGTATCCATCGACTTGCGTCGTTCGTCGTCATAGGAAGCGTCTATTATGCATTTCTGTGTACCTACTTTAAGTTTTCTAATTAGCGCTAGCTGTTTATCAGCATAAGCAACTTAATAAGCAACGTGTATGAAATAAGCAAGGCGGTTCAACCTCACCTAAGTATTAATAACCATAACGATGGCGATCGGGTGTATCGCTCCCTATTTTAAAACGTTGCATGTCCGGTCTTAGGTACTAATAATCTATTTTCAGAGCGGCGCCAGACCGCATTCCTACAAAACCTGGAATATCGCCTTAATGCCCCAGCTTTAAATATTACTTACGCTATAAATAGGACCCTAAGGTTTCTGACCTAATGGATAATGGCTGAGACTTTTTTCATTGAAATACCATATAGTTAACGATCTCATGAGAAATTTCTTTCGAAAGCAATAAAGTACCCCACTTTCACAAATAGTTTACATCCTACTTATTCGACTCAATTCAAAACGACTAGAAGTAAGATAGGTACCAGTCCCCCAGCTTATCTGGCCCTTAGATGATTCAAACTTAATTGGAAAATTGCTGCGAAACATTGATGCCGGCCGGTGCGTAACATTGGCCTTCCGAACCTCACGACTTGCAGACGTGCACTGGCACTCTCAAATGAACCTCAACTATTAAAATAATCACTAATTGTCTGTTTCTTTTTCAGGATGAAGGTCCTACTATTATGCATGGCCTTTGCGGCTGTGGCTCTGGCGATGCCAGTAGCAGAGGAAAAACCAGAAGCGCCCGCTGCCCCAGTACCGGCAGCTGCTCCGAAAGGAGAAGAGATTCCTCAAGCCGATGCCCAGCCCGCAGTCGCTGAAGAAAAGAAACCGGAGGAACCTGCTGAACAAAAGAAAATCGAAAAATTGCCAGAACCTGAAGCCAAGAGCGCACCTGTAGAAGCCTCTGATGTCAAACCGGAAGAGAAGCCGGAAGAAAAGGCTGCACCTGTTGTATCAGAATCGGAAAAGAAACCGGAAGAGATCAAAGCCGAATTAAAACCGGAAATTAAAGAAGAAAAGCCAGAACCTAAAGCGGCTGAAGAATCTAAACCAGAAGTCGTGGTCAAAGAAGTTCCTAAAGACGCTGCGTCTAGATCTGCAGCTCCTGAAGAAGCTATCGATGTGGTCAGTGCCTTGAACGGCGAAGCAGCTATTGCTGACGACGTTGTCGACCCTGCGGCCATTCTACCACCACCCCATAAGAAAACTGACTTGCCAGTCGTCCCATCAGAAGACGTCAAACCTGAACTAAAAAAAGATGAAGTTGCAGCTCCAGCTGCAGAATCTGCCAAACCTGTAGAATCTAAACCCGAAGACAAAGCAGTAGAAAGCCCTGCCGCAGCTTCTAAAGCCGATGAGAAGCCTGCAGAGGACGCTGCTCGTGTAGTCCGTGGAGCTGTTGAACAACCAAAAGAAATCGAACCTGAAGAAAATAAAGTAGAGCAAGGCAATGCCGTGGAACCAGAGTCATCTAAACAGGAAAACCCTAAATCTGAAGAACCAAAGGTAGTACAACCAGAAAAGAAAGATGAACCGGAAAAGAAATCTGAATCCGAAAAGAAAGAAGAGCCAGAAAAAAAAGACGAATCAGAAAAGAAAGAAGAACCAGAGAAAAAAGAAGTTGAAAATAAAGTAAAATCCGAAAAATTAAACGACTTAGAGAATAAAGAAGACTCCGAAAAGAAAGAAAACAAAAAGGACTCAGAAAAGAAGGAAGAATCTGAACAATACAAAGACTTAGACAAAAAAGAAAACTCAGACAAGAAAGACTCGGACAAAAAAGAAGACAGTGACAAGAAAGTTGACTCGGAAAACAAAGACAAGGAAGACAAGAAAGAAGACTCAGAGAAGAAGGAAGAAGTAAAAGATTCCGCTAAACCTGAAGACGCACCAAAGCCAGTCGAATCAAAACCCGACAAAAAAGAAAAGCCTTCCAACGATCAACCCACAAGCAGCTCCGAGGAGAGCGACAGTATCGAAGACAGCAACGAGAAAGAGAAAAACAAGAGCAAAGAGGATAACTCGTCCGAAGAAGAGAAGTCTTCTTAGATAAGTTGTTGAAGAAGTGGTGCGGTGGACGTGTGTCGACGAAAGACCTCGACACGCGTCCCCCGCCCGCGCCGCGCCGAGCCCCGCGACCGGCCCTCGGCGCCGCGCCCGTGTGCATTGCAAGTTGCAAGTGTGAGTGCCTGTCCTGTCTACAGTGAAGTGAATGTCCCACTCACTAGTACGAGTTAGCGCTATAGACTAGCCCCTTCTATAAAAACCTTTATTGAAGGTTGTATTTTTCAAATTTCCGATGGGAAGCATATAATTGTCGTAACTTTTTAATTCTAAATTCCCTATTAACGGTTATGGTCTAAAAATGCAATCTTGATGTTTTGAGATATTATGTGTAGTCATAATTTATCAATGTACCTACCTAAATTGTTAATTAGGAGCCGTGATGAAGTTGTGAAGCTTTACCGGTAGATGGCACTATGGTAAAACAAAATATTTTTCTATAGAAAACCTTTTTTTACAAAAGTTTTTATCGTTTCAAAGGTTCATTTATTTAAAAATAGTTATTTTAAATATGTTTTGTTTAGTTCATAGGACAGTACATATTTTTAATATGTTTACGACTAATAAATGTTTATAAATAAGGGACAGTAGTTAAATGGCCGAAATACAAATTAATCTCTGTTGTAATTATTTGACAAAGTAAATTATCGAATTTCAGATACTGTAAGTAATAGGTATACTTAGTTTGTAATTAAAATAAATAAAATTATGTTTTTTATAATAATCTTGATTCTTTTTTTTACCCCATGTCTTAAGGAACTGGCGGAGGTTAAACAAATATTGCTTTTATCAAATCAGTATCAGTAAATATTTTGTTACCAAGATCTATTATTTTACCCCAGTTAAAATAGTTAGTCAACTTTATTTTTTTTACAATAATATGGCATCTGGTTGTCGCCATTTTGAACTTTGAGAACTGTCATATCTTTAGTGACACTCACAGGACTAAGACAAATCGATTGACGTGACGATCATCAAAATCGGTCCTTCCGTTTATCCTCTAGAGCGCTGACATAACGCTTCTTTGCGTCACGCATTCTTGGTAAATAGCCATGATTCAGTAAAACAATAACTTCTCAATCAAATAAATATTCAAACTCGGCTACACCTCCGCCGCCGCCGGCTTCTTAACATAAATGGCGACATTAAAATTAATCTTATTATTTCATTTTACTATATACCATAAATTCATAAATACATTTAGTAAGTAGGTACCTACCAATAATCTGTCACAGTTCACAGTTATTTGTGAAGGACGTTATTTAATTTAATTTACATCTAATATATAAAATTTCCATGTCACAGTGTTAGTTACCGTACTCCTCCGAAACGGCTTGACCGATTTTTTTGAAATTTTGTATACGTATTCAGTAGGTCTGAGAATCGGCTACTATCTATATAATTTATAAGGCAAAACAACGTTTGCCGGGTCAGCTAGTAATACTATAAATACGAAGGTATGGTTGTATGTTTTTTACTTGTTCACGAAACTACCGAACCAATAAAGATTAATAGATGAATGACTGAACCCTAAATGTCATCATCTTTTATTTTTACCCCTTTCCTTTATTTATTATGCAATTGAGGTTTTTTGAACGTAGGTAGGTGGTTTGTCAAAACGGGACCACTTTGATCTATTACGTGTTGCGCTCATTTTGCTGCTTTGAAGTGGTTTTTTTTGTGAATTTGTGATATTTCTCGAGAATGGGAGTAAACTGCCGGACGCGACGCACCTAAACCACTAATACATGATCTTGGAACATACCAATCTCATGCTAAAGGAGCAATCACCTGGTAGAAAGCTTCGGCCGCGGCTGATATCACCACCCGATGATATTAATCCTAATATTAAAAACGCAGAAGTTTGTGTGTAAGTAAACGAGTTACTTCTTCACGCAAAAACTACTAAACCAATTGTAATGAAACTCAGTATGCTGATAGTTGGAGATCTGGATTAATACATACACTACTATCTTTCGGTTTCGCGGTTTCGGGACTTCTGGGGAGCGCTAGTTATTAATAATAGTAGCAACCGTGACTTCACAAAAGAAATCTTTCTAAAGTCGTTTTACTAATGAATGAGATACGACCCCTGTCCATTGCTGCAAAATGTCAAGAAAATCTTATACAGGGTGTTTCGACGAGGGGGTATTAAGCCGAAAGGGGGTTGTTCTAGAGGTCTAGGCAAACATATTCTATTCTACAACTTTTGGAAATTCGAACTTCTTTTTCGAAAATTTTAAAGTTGTTTCACTAAAAAGCTGTTTTTGTAAAAAAAAGGCAATTAATGTTTAGATTGTAGTGGTCCAAACTAAATAAAAGGGCACCTTAAGGCCAATGACCTCAAACTCTAAAAAACAGCTGATTTTCATGCAAACTTTAAACTCAAAATTTTCGAAAACTACTTCGAATTTCCAAAACTTGTAGAAAAAAAGTTGTTCGCCTAGACCCCTAGAACAACCTCCTTTCGGCTTAATACCCCCTCCTCGGAGCACCGTGTATATATACGATTTTGCGAATAACCTGGCTGAGTGATGGTAGAAGAAGGCCGTCCATAGAATCTTTAGTGGCTACACCGACCTATTGGAAGAGGCACGTGCTATAAAAGGAATGTAAGCAAGCCCTTACCTCGTCAGTTAGCATTCTGCAAGTGATGACACCGAGTGACCACCAATCTACTGCATGACCGTACGGTTGCCGGCTTAGGACTTCAGGGGCTGAAAAAAAAACACTACATTAGTTTACCATAATTAACGAAAAACCAGATTCATAATATGCAAAGGAACAAAAGATTTTTGCAAATGATAGAGACGACTGACGTAAAACATTTAACTACAAAGGGGTGTATAGCTTTGTCAGGGTATTTCTTTTGGTGAAAGAATTTCGGTCCAGTAGTTTTGGAGCCTATTCGTTAAAACCAAAGGAACAAATTAATCTTTCCTACTTATAATATAATATTATAGATATCCATTTATACCTACTAATATTATTAGTATAGATAAGCATTCCACTCTATACTGGGATTACTAGGGGAGAACAGAACTTGGAAGAAAATAGTCGTAGTGCGAGAGGGACATCACAAAATAGGTATAGGGACTGCATTAGGGAAGATATGGAGGAAGGGGTGAATGAGACATTGACTAGGAGCAGGGCGGAGATAGACAGGCTATCTCATAACAGGCTATAGTGGGATGAAACCAGGAAAACGAAATAAGCATTCACTCCTTGTGCTCCACGCAACTTGCATTCCTCCATTCAATACTTAATTAAACTTCAACTTAAAAATGCTTAAACAATTACTTATGTATTAAGAAAAACAGAGAAATATTTACTTAACGATGGAAGGAACTTCTCGAAGTCGTCGAGCACACGAAGTCTTCTTGCTTCCACTTTTTTTTTTATCACTTTTTTATTTTTACTATCAACATGCTAGCGGATTACGTAACTCTGTTGCTAACAAATCTCGATTAAAACAATTGAAATTGTTGATTTTGCGTTTACGAATAAGTACTTATACAATTTGACAGTTACAGTCGCTAGTTATTAGTAGTAATAGACAATTTGTTAGCGACTGAATGACGCTAACACGACTGAAAAAAATTCGTGTAATCAACGATTTCAATCGAAATTTGTTAGTAACATCGTAATCAGGGGTCCGATCAGTGTTTAGAGTACCCCTAGTACGCGCTTTTTCATATAGCAAACGTTATTATCTCGAATAATCAAGATTACATAAACGTGGCAATCTTACGTCCCCTAGAGGTGTATGTATATGGTGCCCCTAGGGGATGTAATCTGAAGTTTCAACATTAGAACGTGTACTTTTCTATTTGGGCTCACGTTTGTCCATACAAACGTAATCCCCTGATTATTATCTTTATACCTATTCAATAATTAGGCAAATGCCTACTCAATCAGCTTCCTAAAATTGTGTATGGAATAGAACCAACAAATTATTTGATAAACGTTATAGTTACCTAGACTAGAACGTAGGTATATTAAATAATTTATTGGTTCTTATTCCTACAGACAAAACAGCAAACCCTTTTTGTACTGGGATTTTCTAGATCTACCATTCTAGATCAAGGGTCTAGCTAGACTCTAGCTAGATCAATTCATACAGGCCGCAGAGTCGAAGCGAAATCAAGACGATATTCACAGAAGCTTCAACCTAAATAAGGCGTTGCCTTGTTAATATCGTTTGAGACTAATAGACAAATGTCAACTAACAGAGAGGAAGGCGAACGAACGAACTCGAACGAACGAACGAACTCTTAGTAACTTTATTTTGCTTGATTTGCGCATATCTATTGTTTACTAACAAACTATACACAAATAGCCTTATTAATAAACGTGGAGTAAGGCCGGAGTAGTGAGAACATGCTTTGACTTTTTCCGTAATAAGAACTTGACAAACAGAAACAAAAAGTTGTAAAATTACTCCGACCTTACTACAAGTTTATTAATAAGGCTAAATAAGTTCAGAGTTAAAAGTGGCACTTTGCTTCGACTATAAGTATGCATTGATGCTAACGAATAATTAAAAAAAATCGTTAGTTCGTATACTTACGGCCAAATACAGAAACGCAACTCAAAATTAGAGTTCCACTTAAACAACTAAGCACCTCTCAAATTCAAAAAATCCCATACTATTTTTAATTTAGAAACTGCTAAATTATTTAAATACGCCTCAAATTTTAAGTGTCGTTTCTGTATTCGGCTGTTAGCCAATCACAATATAAATCTAGAAAAGCAACACTAAATAATTATTAATTATTTATTTATTCACTTATAATATTATAAATTATCACAAGACTAAATTTTTTTTTCGATTTTTTGAACTTATAGATCACAACATATATCCATTACGTTTCATGTAATAATATTCTAATATGTAACAGCCGTTTTTACATGCTCAGTGAATCTAATATTTTTTTTATTTATAAAATAAGGCCATAGCTAGAGTTTTAGCAGACACGCTCTATACGAAAACTTTCATACAAACGAGACAAAATGTATTAAGTAATAAAAAATGAAATCTATAAAAGATTCCATACAAACACACGGATTTACAATGTACTTATTTTCTGTGTGCAGCAGACTTTGCGTGCTAATAAATCATCTATACGGAAATTTTCTTAAAAACTTGACACCGTGGCAAAAAAAAAACGCGCTTGAAAGAAAAACTCACAATAAGCACATTGAATTATAACTAGTTGTAAACGAAAATAGTGACAAACGAAAAACGAAAAACATTTAGACACTTGTCAAAACTCTGATTAAATTTTAATTTTATAACAGTATCACAAATAACTGTCAATTTCTTCTTTGAAAGAAACAGTCGGAGTTTTAGTCTTAATGTTGTCCCAAAGTACCTTTACTCGCATTTTGCTTTAGGCACAGAATACATAAACAGTACAAGTACTTTAGGACAATACTTGACTTTACTGTTAATAAAGAAACTGGTCGTTATCAGTAATCTGAGTGTGGTATTATCGCGATGCGTTCAGCCACGTTTTTATATTTACTTTAACCATATTCAAAAGCAGAAAAAGCAGTAAAGCCTTATCTTTGGTGACAATAATTACATTTTGTGTTTATTATAAAGATATTTAAATTACCTATTTTAAAATTGAATAGAATAATGTGAGAGAATTATCTAAAGCTAGTCGTAATATGAGGTAGGATAGTAAAGATGTGTATGGATGGAGTCGTAAAAACAAAACATTGTTAGAAGAGTACATACACGAAAAATATCACAAAAATGTGGGGCTAATTAATTCTTACTAAAATTAAGTAATTTTGTTTGATAGTCGTACCCACGAGTCGTAAAAACTAAAAACATCCACTGTTAACGTTTGCCTGTTTCCATGACATGCCCAAACAATTAACGTTACAGTGCACGTATATGCCAAAACAATTAACGTTACAGTGGGATAATGAAACGATCGTGAAACTTGGTACGAATTAAAAACTTCATTAACATACAAGCTACTTTTGATCCAGTTATTTTCGCGGTATCAAGACTTGCATGAATGAAACCGTCGGATGCAAATAGAAAAGTGAAGGGATGTAGGTGTTGCAATTCGAAATGGGTTTGCTCTAAACATCTAGACGAAAATCTGTTGTAAAGCGTCTACCAACTTCTGCCACAGGTGCCCTTCGCATTGGAATAAAATTAACATTTCCATATTTCGTGCTTTCGAATGAATTATCGAAAATCACCTAAATTCCATTTTTTTTTTTTGTTATACCTACGTCTAAAACAACCCCCTTTCGGATATATAACCTTTACCGAAATACATTGTGTACAATACAATACAAAAAAACAGAATTTCAGTTTAGGCCGTCTTCTATTAGACGAAAATGTAAAAAATAAGACTAAATCAGTGATATTTGCAGAAAAACCTAGCAGTGCCGTCCCACTTGGGCGTTTTACTCAAAACTACCACCACAATCATGCAACATTAAAACTAAAAACATTACAAATTTAGACACAGACTAACATAATCCTACACTATGAGACTTCCATGCACCATACCTATTACTAAATTATGTTTTCTTCATATCATTATTTACATTACCTAAAACAATCACTGTAAATTTAACATTTACGATAAAGCTCTCTTCAACGATCCAAAAAACATTGCGTTATTCGAATAACGTAAAAACTATTCCTTACTAATAAACGGTGAATAGGTAATGAATAGTTGTGCATCATTTACCGAGAAACAAAGTACACAGACAGAGAGAAATCATTGGGTAGCTATTCGAGACTTATACATCGTTTATCAGCAGGCGGTACATATCTATTTACAAATACATAAGTGGACTAATGTGATATTTTAAAATATTATAAATTTTTGTTTGAAGAATAGAAATTTTACAAATTACTCGTTAGGAATTTGTACAGCTATATCACAAAGCTACAAGTAAGACACACGAATATAGTTGACCGGATGCACGAGAAATTAAAACAATGACACTGTTAGACATCGAAGAGTAAACTTATGTTGTAATCTGCGTCTTTAGAATTAAATTTTCCAAGTATTGAGGCTATTCTAATTTTAAAAAATAATGCAGTTTATAATCATACGCCTGCTAATGCCTATTCTTACGACATCTACATTTAATTGAATTGAATCAATATTTAGAGCAGTTTCTAAGCTATTCTTTAGCTGACTTTGACAACTGCCTGCAGTTTCAAAAGCCTCCATTATATCCTCATATTAAATCACTACGACCGAAGTCTTAAAGGTTTCAGAAGTAATAAAGTTCTAGACTAGCAGATTACAATTCCATTTCAAACTAGGTCTTTTATTTTGAATTCCGCGCATCCGGTCCTACTCAAATGATTTCCAAAAGACAGTAATCTAAAAACTAAACGTATTATCTAACTTACGATCTAAGTTCAAGTTTTTATTGTTCTCACCTTGTTCAAAACTTACCTAAAACGAGTTTTAAAAAAAAAGTTAGTACTAAAAGTCTAGAAACCGAAACACTAATATAGCATAGATTTATCTTCACAAAATACCTAGTAACGATATAGCAGTAAAACATAATGGTCACTTCAACCAGCATTTATAAATAAGATTACTTTCATCTGTGCTTTAACTTGAAATACATAAAAGCACAGACAATATATTACATGTTGCTCATACAAAAATGGTTGGGCTAAAATTATCGTTTAAATTAACTAAAGTAGCTATCTATATGTTATCTATAAATAAGTATTAAGCATTTTACTTCCGGTAAAAACATCATATTTATTTACAAGTCCTTATATTCTACGTTAATAGTTCATCTTAACTAATCATTAAGACCAAAGTTACTACACGAAAAAAATAAAAACAACACGACAAAATTGATACTTTTCACATACATTTTTCCTTTTGTAAAAATAAAGCCTATAACTATGTACACTTTATAATTACAACACTGTACTAGTTAAATTACTTTCAGTTGTCAATTCGTAAAAATAATCACATTTATCATAAAAATAAGGCAAACGATTTATTTATGTACAGTAATCGCTTTACATTGCGAAATATTTATTTAAGACGCTGTAAAAAGTAAACCAAGAAAATGGATAATTGATAAACAATCATCTACTGACATATACTTAATCAAAAAGTTCCGTTTTTGCGATATTTAGGTACATTGATAATTGATATTTTAAAGAAAAATAACGCAATCGGCGGGATTAGAAGCCGCGCACACTGGTAATCAGATCCAGGGCATTTTCAACCAAGTCGAAATTAAGAAAGCATTTCCTCGTGTTTTTGCGAGTAAGGCTTCGTAGCGACATAATACCGATTCCACTTTAGAGTCGAACTTGGCTTGTAATTCTCTATTTACATAGAAATGATTGTGTGGGTTACCACTTTCAAAAATAATGTCCAATAGAAATCCAATATCGACATAGACATACATTCTAAATGTTATGCCTCAAATAGATCTACAGCGCTTTAAAGCAAGAACCGCGAGCCAGCGCTCGCGCTTGAGTCGTCGGACCGACTTACACGGACGAGAAGCGACAAATACTGATTCGTAGTAGAGTACCTTGAACACGAGGCGAGGATCACAATGAGAGCGTATCACGGAAGAGCTTACGGACCGTATCACCGACGGACAGCGGCGGCGCTCCGGACAGATTGTAGTGGATCTTGAACAAGTACGGCTGGATGTCCGGGTAAGACGTATCGAAGACTAAATCAGCGTCGGATCGACTCGGCATCTTTGGCACGTACTCGTGTCGATTGATGATCTCCGTGATGAAGACTATCTTGTCTTGAAGCATCTCGACGACGGTTTCGTGGCGGCTGCGTTCGTCTCTCTGCTCGGTCAACTCGCAGTAAACAGTCCACACTTCCCACGGCACACACTCCGGCTGGAACGGCCACCGCGCGCGCCGCCGCTGGAAGAACTCGAGGCTGATGGAGCCGCGGGCCGGTTGCCGCGCCTCACTCGCTCGCAGCAGCTCCGAGAACTCCGATATGTCGCGTTTGAGAGCGCGCCCGAGCGCATCCGATTCGCAGCAAACGTACGTGAAGTCGACGAAGTCACAATCGACGTCGACATAGCTCACGGTGCGGATGGAGTAGCTCTCCTCGCTGTTGTACGTGAACTTGCCGCTCGAGCGGTGGAAGAGCACCGTGTGGAAGATGCTGGCGACAACTTCGTCGACTTGCCGCCCCTCCATGGCCAGTTCGAACGCGATCGTGCGGGCGTTCATATTTGCACCCGCGTCACTGCGCGACGCACCGCCCGCTCCCCACTAACGACATAATCACTCGCCGCACGTGCGTTACTTGCGCGTTCTGACACCAGACTGAGACAAGAGAGAACGACCGTCGATGCACGCGCCCATTTCTAAACTACGCTAACGAGGTCCCACACTGAAACGGAGAACGGGCCGCTTTAGCATCCCCACGATATCGACACTTCCCACCCCCGCCCGGCGTTATCTACTCTACTTACCCATATATTTGAGTGTGCCGCAGATGGTGCTAGTTCGCGATCCGATAGAGAGCCACTTGGAGAGTCCGAAGTCGATGATTTTGATGTGAAAGTCAGAATCGAGGAGTATGTTTTCAGGTTTCAGATCTCTGTAGATAACGCCAGCGTTGTGCAGGAAATCTGTAAGGCGAGAGACGAGAACATTATTCATTGATTTAAATTAAACTTGTTAGCGTGAGCTGTTCGGTTACAAGAAGAGACTCACCTAGAGCAATAGCTATTTCCGCAACAAAGACCTTGACTAGTTCTTCAGATAGCTTGCCGTATTTATCGAGCAATGCGAGAAGCTCGCCTCCGGGAATGTATTCTGAAACTGAAACATACAATCGCCGTCATAATTTTATTCCAAATATTACCTAATATACTGTTGAGTACAATATAAGCCACAGTGACCCTTAACAGTAAGAGATTAAAAAACATTTTCGACTAAATACCGCGACCTCGATCAACCAGACAAAAATAATGACGAGTACAAGATAAATACAATACATTATCACGAAGGTAAATGATATTATCTAGAACAATCACCTTTCGAGTATTAGGTCGACTGTTATCTGTGGGAAAATGTTACCTAAACTCGATTTCCTTAGTTGACGTAGGTATACGATTTCGCCTAAGCTAAACGAAAGAACTGCTTTAGATTTGACCAGAAACAAAAGGGAATTAAACTCTTTCTTCAATCTGATATATGTATAAAATTCAACTGCAGGTCCTAGAGACATGAAATTTAGAACATAAGTTATTTGTGATATGTATGGATCGACTAAAAAAGGGATTTTGGAAAATCCTGCGAGACCAGGACTTACGCAGATGATACCGCGGGACTCTACTATCATATAAAAACCGATAGATTCTAAACTAATTGTGTAACTCATCTATACATATAATAAAATCGTAACTTAACGGTGTCTGTTTTTGGAAGATATAAAAAAAAGATAAATTGTAGGGGTATCTATTAACGCAGTAGAACCTATTTTTCTATTTTTCTGGTTGTCTGTTTGTCTGTTTATCTGTTTGTCTGTTTGTGTGTGCCTTTGTGCCCGCTAATCTCAGAAACGGCTTATCCGATTTTGACCAAATTTGGTATGCAGATAGTTTTAGACCCCGATTAACATATAGGGTACTTTTTATCCGGATATTTAATCCGGTTATCCGGATAAAGTGTTTTTTCTGTTTTTACCTAATTAGTTTGAATGTTGTATTGACGAAGTATGTTGTGTGGAATCAACACATGATTAACCGGATATCCGGTCGAAAATAAAAAAAACCGGATGTCCAGTTTTTATTGCAGGAAATTCCTAAAATACCGCATACCTATGTCTCTCCACATATCCGGATCCTTCGGACATACGGAAATTCTTTATAATGGCTGGTTTTAACCGACTTTAAAAAAAAGAGGAGCTGCTCAATTCTACCTGCATATTGTTTGTATGTGAATACTGAATATGTTCACACCGTACTCCGGCAAATAAAGTCCGGTTTCGATCATTCTTTTTAGGGTTCCGTTCCAAAAGGGTAAAAACGGGACCCTATTACTGAGACTTCGCTGTCTGTCCGTCCGTCCGTCTATCCGTCTGTCCGTCTGTCCGTCTGTCCGTCTGTCCGTCTGTCCTTCTGTCCGTCTGTCCGTCTGTCCGTCTGTCCGTCTGTCACCAGGCTGTATCTCATGAACCGTAATAGCTAGACGGTTGAAATTTTCACAGAAGATGTATTTCGGTTGCCGCTACAACAACAAATACTAAAAACAAATTAAAACAAATATTTAAGGGGGGCTCCCATACAACAAACGTGTTTCAAAAACATCGAATCGAGTAGGTCATGAAATTCAAAATGGCTGCCCTATCTGTCAAATATACCAGTCTGCCTTCACTTACCAAAGACTAAAGAGTTTCTTAATTATAAGTTTCAGATTGTCTTTGTGCCAAAGTTTTTTTTTTCATTTTTTTTCGTGGTGTGGTTATGATGGAAGTGAGAATCGAAGCTAAATATGTCACATTTACCTATCAAATTTTAAAATTGGTAAACGATTTTAGGGTTCGGTACCCAATTGTGATAGTGGTACGGAACCCTTCGTGCACGAGTTTCGCACTTGCCGGGTTTTTTTATTTGGAAAGTGAGAGTCCCGAGTTGGTCCCATAAATTGTTGGTGAAGATCTGATGAGAACCTTCGGAATGATAAGCAGAATAGCATCCCATAATGCTGAAAATTACTAATTTTTGGACTTCCATCAATAGAATCAGCTTATAAAGAACTAGGTACAAATCGATGGACCCCCTGAAACCACCTTCTCAAAAATCCCTCAGTGATTAAAGTTACGGTTACAATTTTGATAATTTTTAGTGGCAGTCGAAAATGCAATAAAAATGATTAAAAATTATAGCTGTAATCGGGCAGTTTTACTGGGTAGATGCAGATTGCATGTAGTTTACGTGGCACGATGGTAGTTGTGGATTCCGAGTTGAGGGTTCCGCGTTCGAATCACAGACCGCATTCCCTTTTTAAGGAACGGTGGCCTGCCGAGCCGAGTGATGGTTTCCGATTCGAGGGCTGCGCGTTCGAGTCCCGAGTCCCGGACACGACGTTACGTTTTACCCTCCAGATGGTCGTCCACCTTGCCGTTGTGAGGGGACTCAGTAGCTGCAAGCTAAGAGGCGCACGACGTGGGAAACCGGGCTTGCCTGGCTTGCCTGGCCTGGCTCCGTAATCCCGCGTCAGCGGGCTCGGGGGTCCTTTCTGCAAGAAAGGGGCCGAGTGGAAGACAACCACTATAAAAATCACCTCAGCCTCTGGTGGTGAACTCGGTGGGGGGCTTTATCACCGGCTTTGGGGACCTCGAGACGGTGGCGTGACCGTGCCGAGGGAGGGGAGACGGAGAGGGGTTGTCTATCGGGCAGAGGCAGAGATGAGGCTTGGAAAGGCCGTCGTTGTCGGGATGTAGTCCATGAGAAATTCCCACTGGCCTCGACCCTTGTGGAGCGAGGGACATGGGGGTTTAGATTATAAACCTATGGTAGGGAGCCCAACGAGAGTGGCCTGACGGTGCATAAGGCGCATTACCCACGTAAAAAAAAGATATCATGTAGTTAAGCTGCCCGACTTTAGCTTACATAACAGATAAGTCGGTTGCACTGTATGTAGGATAGCTTATTTTTATTGTTTTGTCCTTATTTTCGAAGTCGGGTTTTTTTTTTTTTTTTATATTTTCGATAAAGGCTACTTCTTATAATAAGTATGTAATGTGAATAAGCACGCAACACGTTACCTACCGCTGCGCTGTAAAAAATCTAGACTTAAATAGACTCTGCCATGATGCTCTTCTGCTCAGCAACAGACTTCCCTGGTCGTCCGTTCAAGTGTAGACTTTTGTACAGCGATGGGTAGGTAGTCCGAAAAACGCTGACGAAGTCGCGGGCACAGCTAGTTAACTAATATAACTGCAAATATTTATAAATTAACCCGAAGTGTAATAACAATAAGGTTTTTATAATGAAAGTCTGATTAAAATATCATTATATTGTTATTAGTGGAGACAGTCAATATAATTATCCGAATGGCTAATTATAGACTTTTAATGACCCACTATAAATCATGTTAGTGTGATTTCGAAAAAAAAAAGACATTTTATTCTAGAACTAGCTGCGTCTTCACTCGCATAGCTCCAGATCTCGCGGAAATATCGGGTTTTAAAAACCTATGTGTTCATTCAGATTTCCAGCTATACGCTGCATACCAAGATTCATCGCAATCGGTTCAGTAGTTTTTGCGTGAAGGAGTAAGGAAGGAGAATTCTTACATACTTACACACACATCTAACCTTTAACTAGTACTAAAATCTTTATAAGGTTTGTACTTTCTATGAACCGTTTCTACGAACATTACAAAATGTCGGGCACACCTCAAACAATTTTAACTAGGTAACCTTTTTATTGCCTATTTACAATAAATATAGTTAATAACAATTATATAATTAGCTGATGTTATTTATTATTATTACCTTACGATTTAAATTATAATTCATTAACAAATATAATTATATTCCAATGAATTACCTACGAATAGTAGACCTATTTCAATACAAAAGGTTTAAAGAGTAGTTAGTGTTTTTATAAGTTGTTTACCGACTTGCTTTGCTCAGTTCCTTTACAAGCAGGTAGGGAATTTCGTCAAGAATACAATGGTATGGACAAAACATAATAGTAGGTACATCTAATATAGAAAAGGCCGCGAAAAAGTGAAATTTGTTAGCGAACGGTCTATTGACAATAATAATTTAAACACGTGTTGCGGTTCAAAGATCAATGATCGAAGTCTAAGTTATATCGCTAGGTATTCAAACGATAAACACCTAAGAATCTACCTACATCAATCTTAAAGATATATTGTAAAGAAAATCATTTTTTATCGTAACTGCATATTGATAGTATTGAATATCCATTGACTAGTACCCAATACCCATAGTACAAGCCTAGTGCTTAGTTTGCGGCTAGATTGCGCTCTGCGTAACGTCGTGCAATATTTATTATTATAGGCTCGGACCAGTAAGAAAGTCTCCACTTCTTGGGCTATAAAAGTGTTCATACATAAGACTTAATTCTCCCTGATATTCCCACGGGATCGAAACATACGCGGACGAAACAGCGGGGCGTTGCTAGTAGATACAAATTTTTGCAAAGCCATACATAAAATCAGCTAGTCGTAGAAAGTGAGCAAGAACAAATTATCAATATGACCCGAACAGAATATAAATAAACAATATTGTATCAATATGCGGCCGTGACTTCCCTACTGATAATATCATTCACCGACACAGTGACAGTCACTGCTCTACTATGTGCCGTCTAAAGTCTTGTACATAGACAGCGTAGACGAACGAACATAAGTGTCGTCTAGAATCAAACTCCGCTACATCCACTTTTCATAAAAAGAGAGGTTTTGATCTCTATGGATTTTAAACTTAAATCCAACACAACAAACTATTTATGTTCCTCTATGAAATGAATTATTTGAATGAGGAGGAACACTAACTTTTTATCCCGGCAGAGGGCGTTAGTCGGATGATCTTTGGTTTGAATTAAGAACTGTCAAACAGCTGTTTTTTACAACTCTCGGCGCCAAAATGGCCATATCGGTCTGAGACCGAAAGAATTAAAAAAAAACTCACCGTTTCCATTGGTGGAGGACCATCATCGAAAAAAAAAAGATCATCTGATGCCAGCGCCATAAATATCAATCGCCGCCACATCAAAATTGACCAATCAAAGATTCTGATTCTGGATGTATCGAAGTAACATAAATGGATGAGCTGTCGCATGTCGGCGTATTACAGACTCAAATAGGGATAGGAGACTTTCAGCGGGAAAGCGGAGACAACATGTCGTGCTCCAGTTTTATTTTCGTTAAACTATGTTGTAAACTCGGTTAAATTGTGTAATTTTGGTGGAATCTTATTCAATTTAGTTCCGTGAATGTGCACAAGTGTAGTGAAAACAAAATTGAGTGTTAAACATGGACTTTTCGTCGTTCGCGCCGAAGCTCCTTGAAGGTTATAGTAAAGTTGCCACCGCTTTACCATAGCCCCTGACTTGAATCTATAGATCCGATCGGGCTAATTTCATGCAAAATACTTGATACTGGCAAGATGTACGACGCCAAAACTTTAATAAGAAGAAACTTGAAATATTCTAAAACTTGACCCTGGCTGTTCCAAATTGGCCATATCGGTCTCAGACCGAAATAAATAAAAAAAATAAAAAATAGGGATAGCTGTCACTTTTTGTACTGAAATAAGACCTCATTATGAGTTCTGTTTGAGACGCCTTGGTGGACGCGAGGTCCTGATTTTTATTTTCGTAAAACCTAGTTATATTGCGTGTAAATTGTTTAATTTTGGTGGCATATTTTTTAATTTAGTTTCGTGAAAGATAACGAGTGTTGTGAAAATAAAATAACAGTGCCGAACACGGAATAATCGCGTTACAAACAGATGCTCACGAGGAGTTGCAATAAAATTCGCCACCATTTTTGTTGTACTCGCCTACCCGCATTCAAAAATTAAATATTACCTAACACGTGATATTGGCCCAAATTGCCCTTAAATGCTGGCAGAAAGGCCATAAACAAAGAACTGAACTGACCTCATTATAATATTTATTTTGTTTTTATTATTGCGTAAAGCATTTTACTAGAAATATTTTACAAGGAGAAACGCATTATCAAAAATTCACGAGGATCCGTAACTGTGCCCCTCGTTTGCCGGGTGCTCTAACCACTGCGCCACACGGGTGAATTAACAATTATGCTTCCTCACTGTTTTGTTTACCGAATAAGGCTCGGTTTGAACGTCATCTAACAGAACAGTAACACAACTATTGACTGGCTCGGGTGGTTAACTTTACAGTTAACGCCTCCGACATGAGATGTCGTTCTATCGTCGAAGCTGCTTAATTTTTTTCCCCTCAAATTTTAAGTGGCGTTTTTGTATTGGGCCGTAGAATATTAAAAATAAAACAAATTAAGCAGCAAACGCACTATTCAAGACAAAGGCTATTTATCTAAAACACGGTTTATGAGGGCCCGACCTGCCGCGAGTTTTTGTCCAAGATTTCAATAAAGAGAGCGACCATAATCTTAGAAATACCGTCCGCAGACAAACAAAAGTAAAGGGTACCTGCTTTTACTATTGTCTTTAGGATTTTGTTGTATTTTACAAAATGTGTTATTTTTCGATAGGAAGTCGTCTTCAAAGTCTATACAATACATAGTTTATGAAAAAAAAAACTTTCTAAATATCTGCACCCGACAGGGTTTGAACCAGCAACCCTTGCAAATTTGTTGTAATGCGCCTTTCCGCTTGCGCCACAAGTGCCTATCTCATCGAGATGAAATTAAGGACTGCATTGTTTTGTGTTTCAATCCTGTCCTGTGCAGAATTTTGGTAAAGCTTATTTTTAACCGACTTCCAAAAAAAGGAGGAGGTTCTTAATTCGTCAACGGCGACGGCTTGACCGATTGAGATAATTTTTTTAATTAATTAATTTATGGACAGGATTGATCCTCAAAATTCTTATTTAAAAATCAATATCGTTAAAATTGTAATGCTCAGCCTGAATGCTTCTTAACAGTATCTAGGGTAATGTGTTGCGAGGTCTACCGCCCGTCTTATCAATGTTACTCACCTAATTTGCAAACAATTAATGCAAATTTACTATTATGGTCTGTTTTAACGATTTATACCCGAGTTTCGGGTGATTCTATTTTTGTTCGAACTAGGAAGGATTTACCTTGCTAGTTAATGACTATGCTCTTGAATTTTGTATATACCTTAAAGTTTAATAAGGGTAAAGCATAGTTGATTGTTTCCTCCCCAGATAAAGACATTAGAGCAAATATGTTTATGCCATAAAACTTATATGAGCCATAACCAATGACCATGCCCCTACGTTTTGATTTTTATCATACTGTATTTTCTACATTTTATTTTAAAAATTGGAAGAAAAAAAATGTAGGGGCATGGTCAAGCACACGACGATCGACACCGTAAGAAAATAAAGGCGTATACTTAGAATTTATTTATTTATATTATTGTCAACAAAAACACACAGCCGCCCCAAACCTTTTTTTTTACCGTGAGGCAAACGAGGGACAACAATATTATAAACTGATGAAATTCTAAACAAACTTCTGTTATGGACGATAGGCCTTCGAATATATCCACTGGACATGACGAAATTTGTTTTATCATTGTTTAATGCATGTTTATGCAATCAAAATACTGTTTTTTTTAATAGTGGACAGTTATAATATGAAGTACTAGCTGCGCCCGCGGTTTCACCCGCGTAAGTCACGATCCCGCGGGAACATCGGGATAAAAAATAGCCTATGTGTTATTCCAGGTCTCCAGCTATCTACTTACCGAGTTTCATGGTAATCGGTTTAGCGGTTTTAACGTGATTGAGTAACAAACACACATACACACTCACACACTTTCAGCTTTATAATATTAGTAGGATTAATTTCAAACTACACAGACACATTGACACTTAACCTAAAACAGCCCACACCTACAGCACACATATAAAGAAATTCGTGCATGTGTGCTGTAGGTGTGGTATGTTTAGGTAAGTTTAAGTCTTCGTTGTGTATTTTGAGCTTCTAAAAGTAATAAACACCACGCGATTAAAACCGAAAAATTACTTTAATTTCAATACAACATCTCGAAAACAGAAGAAAAATCTAGATTAGGCGGGTTAAGGTGATCTACTTTACAGATGTTGGAGTATACTGGTCATTGGATTAAACACTCCATGGAGTGTGTTGGGGGCACATCCATGGCAAAATTTTAAGTTATGCCTTACCTATGTACAGTCTCTTCTTTGTCTGCCAGCGTGAAACGGCGCCCGCTATGAAGGAGTGGTGACCGACTGCAGTTTGTATACGTGTTTCTTCCTTCACTTGACGTACTGAGTTCTCGCTTATTATCTGGAATAATAACGGTGCGTTATTTTAATATCAAACAAAACAACGCGGCCGGCGCACCTGTTTATGATGCATACGTTTGCAGGCTCTATTCAATCGATGGTGTTTCTATATGTACCTCCAGCAGATCTCCTATGTAACTCCCTGATAATGTAGCTTTCTATTGGTAAAAGAATATTTGAAATCGGCCCAGTGGTTTCTTAGATTTCCCCTAATATACATACATACACGTTACCAACGTTACCTCTTTTATAATATTAGTATAGATAGAAAACTCGTGGCAATTCGAAGTACTTTCTTTTAACACGATAGATAAGCGTTTGACCACTATCTACCTGATGGTAAGTGGTGATATGGTATTAGATGCAGCAAGCTCATATAGAAGAAGGAAGACGGCAGTAGAACAAGATCTGACTGGTCTTCCTTAGTGGCTGCACCGGTCTACCTTTAGGAACACGGACGAGTCCGCTTGGCGCTACGACTTAGGGCAACAAGTGATACACAACATCATCAACATCTCATACATCATTCAAAATTATAAATAGCTACGACACGGTTCTACCAACCTATAACAGACATCATGGCATCATCTTTAGCACATAACTTTTTTAATTTAACCTTTAGACTCAATCCGAATTAAACAAACCAATGAATAAGCCAAGCAAAAAATTAACAAGTAAACCAAGGGTAATGAACTGACGATATGACCGCATCATTTAATGACTGTTTTTAACGTTTTACTATTGAACTTTCAGTACAAACAATTGAGATGTAGTTTTTTAATTGTACTACGATCTGACAAATCTTCCTAAAGAAAACACGTCAAATACAAAGAACGAAAACGTCAGATCGTTGTCTAGAATTAAAAACGTATAGGTCTTTGTACCGTTAACAGCGGTACAATCCTTTACTTTTAAACGTTAGGACATCGGATCCGAGAAATCTAGTTCACCGAAAAAAACAGGGATTCCCGGTTCTAAGGGCTTCAATAAGAAGCGCTTTTGAACTCAGAAAGAATCGGGAATATCGGTACTTTTGGTTCTTTGAAAAATATGACAATCACAACGCAGAGGAATATCAATTAAGGAAGTTGGATGGGGTGCCAGTAGGTGCACTGTTATACTCTACATCTACACTAATATTTTAAAGAGAAAAGCTTTGTATTTGTGTGTGTGTGTGTTTGTAATGAAAAATCTCAAAAACCACTGTTCCGATTTCAAAAACTCTTTCACCATTAGAAAGCTACATTCACCCTGTCACATAGGCTACTTTTGGACTAGCCGGATCGGGACTTACGCGGGTGATACCGCGGGACTCTGCTAGTACTCAATAATGTGGTTTCGAATAGGAAACAAGTCATTCTTATAGACAAACATCATAGACAGAATTATCAAAAACTAGGTACGCAAATCGCATCGTACACTTGTGCCAATATGATTTCGAATAATATAAAGACTTGTCAGTTTCATGGGGAACTAGAAAATATAACGTTGGCATACCTATCGAAGACCCTCAAACTCTACCCGCCAGGAAAGATAAGATCCCGGCAACTGATTCAATTCCGTCGCGCTTCGAATAAAAAATGATAATGACGAAGCGAAATCCTTAACGTCAGATAAAAAACGCATTCTTCATTCGTTTAGTTAGAAGATACGATACTTTAAACTTCACAAATAAGTAGGTAATTCAAACCAGTATCGACAAGACATTATAATCTCCACGGAAATCACCATGATAGGTACGTACGAAAATCATTGCGCGAAATTATGAAATGTCATAATAACAAAAACATCATTCATGACTATCATGACTAATGGACAACACGTGTTTTGTTCTATTTCGTGGTTTTATCAGCAATTCAAGTAATGTATGGTAAATACTAAATATTAATAAAACAGCATTTCTTTCGTTCTTTCATTTAGACGGTAGAGAATGGAGCTGTCTTTAAACCAATACTATTAAGGACGTGGAACACACAAAAAGAGTTTTAGATATAATCCAAACATTCAACTAAAATAGATACTTAATGACTTTTTCGGTTTTTCATTGCGTGATGTTTTTACTTTTAGCATTGTTTCAACGCTCAACGTTTCGAGACTTCCATCTTCAGGATTTACTTAATCCTGTCAATCCTGAAGACGCGATTAAAACCGAAAAATATCTTTAATTTCAATCCAATATCGCGAAAACAGAAGAAAAATCTAGGTACTTAATGTTTTTTAAAAAACATGGATTTTTATTATGATTATTGAAAAAAAGGATTTTGTTCAAGATAATTCTGTAATAGAAATCTTAAGGCCTTCCTTAGAAACATTTCTAAATACGAGGCCGTTAGATTGATAAGACGTAATTAAACATGATTAGAACTATACATAGGTATTTCATTAATAGTTCTAATATTATCACTTTCTACAATCCACAACACTCATATCATAACTTGTTGGTGATGACTAATACCTGCAACAGGATATAGAAATACGTAGAGCTAAGTCAGTGGCTACAGCATGTGTATAGAGTTTCTTGATTAGGTAGTAACTGAGCTTATCAGTGCATATATAATCGGACTAGCATTAAGTATACAATATGGGTCAACTGATAAGAAGATCAATATTTGTGTTACTTTCCGATATATGTATGTATATATGAACATTAGTGGCTATAGGCAGGTAGTTTGCTTATTAGTATGTGATTCATAGATAACTATGGAATATACTTATTTCTTTAGAAGCCATTTTAGTGTTAAGCTTTCAGATAAATACATGATACATAAACAAACAAACTCTAACATAGAGGACAAGTTTGTAACAAGCCTCATTTTTATGTGTGTTTAATCAAACAGAGAAGGAAATAAGATGCGCTAGGACTACCCTAAATAGCTGGCATGTTGACAACAATGTAGAATAAGATTCATTTATAAGGAGAAACAGATAGAAAAGTAAACTAACAAAATTATAAGTGTAAAACTACTGGGCTTTATTTAACACCAGCAGAGTCCTCCAGTTTCACTTGCGTAAGTCCCGATCCCTTGGGAATATCGGGTTAAAAAGGAGCAATACATACATTATGTACATGTTATCAACATTACTTCTTTATAATATTTGAATAGAAGTATAGATATTCTGACACACTTCAAAAGTATAAATGTGTCAGTTTTACCAAGCTCTAAAGGACAGCATGGCATTGGGGAGAAGTAAGATGATCTTTCTCTAAAGATGACTTTTTATATTTAACCTTTAAACTTATCTAAATTAAACCAACCAGTACACGAGAAAAGCCAAAAATAAATGCTAGGACAGCCCTAAATAGCTGGAGGCAGAACGAAGACTGTCCTTTATATGTGGCATGAAAAGAATCTCAGCAAATAAGTGAATGTTTGACCACTACCCCAAAAGAAGGCAAGTGACGATATTATGGTTTCAAATTTCTCATTCCCCTACTAGAAGATCCACCACACTTATCAAATGTAGTTTAAATTTTTAGAGTGGTTTTAGAGACAGTATGAACCATTGGTTCCAATAGCTCCATTAGTAGTCAATAGGTCAATTTAAAGGGTATTGGGATGACCTATAAATTTAACAATAAGTGAGCTACAACACAATATAAGAAGATTATCCTTAAACCTAACACAATGTATGAAAGTTAGCGGTTAAATATTATGTAAATTGAACAAGTAATAGGTAAAAAGAACATTTTTGTACAAATTATAAAATTGTAGTCTAATTGTAGACTCAATTCTGAGCCATTTTTCATAATTTTAACCTCAGTTATTGTGATGCTGATATGAAATTAAACTCACTTTCCAGTTTTAACCATGTTGTTTGTCTACCTGTGAAAAGGAGGTACTCTAAAGTCCTCATAACACAATAAATAAAATAAAAGCAACACAATTAAAACCGAAAAATTAGTCATTTTCATTGTTAGGGCATGGTTAAACTCACCTGTGATTTATTCAGTACTTTCAGTGCATATTTCTTATCCTCACTAACTCGGTTAACTAAATAAACTTCTCCAAAAGCTCCCTTAGCTATTGTCTGTTCAATGACAAAGTCTTTTTGTTGGAGATCAGAGGTGATGGGAAATTCTGGCAGAAAAATGGACTCCTTATGAGCGACGGGCCAAGCTGTTTTACTTGCTTCAAGTGGGTTTTTTAATGTTGCATCATTCCATCTGTAAAAGGGAATCAATCTTTATTTCATTCATATTTGTAGTTTATTGATAATTACAGAATTAAGATAAGTGTGCAGGGGTTTTTTATAATCAACATTTTGTGAGTTCATTTTGATGATGATGATTCATGTTAGATACATACAATTGAAATAATGTATACTGTTGAAAATACACCATCAGGCACCAGAAAGAAATTCTGTGTTGTATGTTTTACTTTGTACTAAATAGTAGGTTGTGGGATGTTTGTGTTGTCTCAATTTAACACAGAAAACAACAGAGATCAAACTTTTGTGTGAATATGGTTTTAACAGCTTCGTTTTTGTTCAAAATTAAATGCTTATTAAAGCCAATCTCAAAATAAATGGAAGTGTGGAAAAATTGGACATAATTCTATTTTAAGCAGAAGGTTAGGTAAATCTTCATAGATTTACCGAAACCTCATGGTTTGTAGAGTAAAATAGATTAAATAGAGTGATTTTCAAATGAGTTAGGCAAAAAAAATGGTTTAGCTAGTTAGGTGTTTAATTAAATGCAAAGAATGAGATCATACACCGTAGTCACTGCCTTGAAATAGTGGTTCCACAAAATAGGTGTTCAGTTTAGATTATAACAATAGGAGCAATGTTTGTTTTGATAAACACAAGGACAAACTAACCTGCGTCGTGAAACCCGAGACCAAGGCCGAGAAGCGCTGAACACGGACTGGTTGCTCGTCACACTGACCAAGGAACGCCCGCTGAGGTTACCCACGAAATGAGACAAACTAAACTGTACACAAAAACAAACATTCTCAAACACCCAAAACAAAGAACACACGGAAATATCAAGCTCAAACCACTCAAATCGATGCGTATACTCCAGAAATTAGAACAAAGCCAAACAAAAGCTTAGGAGTCATTGTATACCAACACGCGAATATTACGTGAGTTCAGCTGGGAATGACATTAGCAAGTTTTTGTTTCATCATTTACCTGACTCGTGAATGCTTGGTTCTCGCGATCCGACCACCCAGACCGTGGATTTTTGTGCTCAGTGCTCTTATTTTGAGAATTTCCCATTAAAGAACTTTGAAAAGAGCTCTTTCATCCATGAAAGCAATTGATTTTTATATTATTTTGAAATGATTTTGAAAAATAATGTCTCCGTTTTCCACCATGAATAACCCATAGACAACTTTTTTTTTCTTCTTAATAATTTGATGCGAGCAGAGACACACAAAATCGACCAATGCACACACCTAAAAGTTTCAGTAGCGTTGCAACTTGCACAAGTAAAGAAAGACTTTAATATAGTTTCCCAAATATAACGAAAAGTAAAATCTAATCTATTTAATTGTAGAAGACTTTATACTTGTATACCCAGTTTTACCGCACCGATTAGGTGAGGTGGAACGACGGACGACACATTTGCCTGTTGTGGCAAAATATGATAGGTTTATCTATAGTCACGCGAAGCCATTACGAAGCTTTTTACATAAAAAAAAGAACCCTTGACAGTTTCATATCTTTGGCCGTGGTATGTCAATGTCAATTTTATGTCATTGTTTATTTGTTGTATTTTTGTGTTAGAAATAAATTATACATGAAATAAAACTATTAAATTATAATTCCAATTGAAAATCACGTTGTTAAGTTTTACAATATTGACTCCCAAAACTTATAACCGCTAATAAAAACATAGGTACTGTATCAACATAACCTTTCATTATCGTGTTGTTATTTTCATGCAAATCAAGCTATTGTTCACATTTACAATCACAGTTACACTATAATTGAGTTGAAAGTGTATAAAGATGTAGAATAACGTGATTATATTGAAGTATAACCATGTAGTGCCTAATTTTAATTCAAGTTACCAAAGATAACCTTTGATCAGTCATCATTATGTACACGAATGTAGTAGCCGGAGTGAGTGCAACGGTGTTGTTTATTTCAGTCATTTCTTATATCTATATGACACGTCCAGGTGCGTAGATAACTTTAGAAGTAACTATAGCCTTAACACCTGGTTTTGAGTGCTGCTAGAAATTCTATAAGTTATTTTGAGAAACAATTTTATTTCTTTACAATATACCTACCTATTTCCTTGATTTATTACAACGTCTAAATTATACTGTAGTTTTATTTCATTTGAATGATTTGCTTTTTTTATGCTTTTTATCATTTAGCCTTGAACACCAGTTATCTAAATTAACTTACCTAGACATGTACATTTAAATGAATAGAAAACAACTACATAGGTATAAGATTCCTTTGAAGTATTAGTTTTTCATTATCTGCTGGTATTCTGAAATAGCTACTGCAGATTTCTGTCAATACCATTATTTACTAAGTTTTATTTTTCGTTTTTAATTTATCTCTCTTGTACTTTATTAATATTAGCCTAAAATTTCAAATTGTTTTAACTGAACACTTTAAATTAAAGTAGGTAGGTAAAGGTGGTCATAGTGGTAGTATACACCGCTACAGTAAAGTGAACGTAAAATCCCACTTGAAAATTTAAATGAAGGGAAAAAACAGTACAATAAAATTCTATTTATGTTAGAAATATAATGCTAGTGACATAGAACTGGACTGGTCTCTATTATACGAGAAGGAGAAAGATTGCCTGATAGTGATCCATTTCAAACTTGTCTCTGATGGATGAGCCTCCAAAGTCAAACTGTTCGGGAAATTACTCACACAAAAGATAAATCAAAATTCAAACATCGTTTTTAGAAGACCCACCCACCTATAATTATAATTAGGTATAGCTAGGTAATATAGGGCTGGTGAATTTGTTAACACATTTTTTATACATTTTCTAACTTTTCAGTTGAAATGGCAAACAATGGATTATTATTCATATCAAATGCTACAAAAGCCCACAGTGTGTGTTTGAAAGCATCTAACTTTGTAAGAAAAGTGCTCTATGTGAATATAAAAAATAGTCCTGATGTGAGTCTACCAGTGATGAGCAAACAAATAGTTAATGTGTATGCTAAGGTAAGACTTAAATTTTTAAGGTTTTGCTGGGGGATTTCTGTACATAGACATACATACATATTACGTACATATTTGTACTTAATGCCAAATGAACATGAATTTGGTTATTATCATATAAATGTTCTTGCAAACTAGAAGCACCTAAAAATGAATAAAATATTCAGCTTAAACTTATCATGGAAGCCCCTAAAACATTACTATTTATAAGGACTATAAAAACAATCCCTAATAACCATGGCATAGTAAAGTTATAAGGAGCTGCTAAAATGTTTCTAAATAATATTTGTATTTTTAACCAACTCTGAAAAAGGAGGAGGTTCTCAATTTGGATGTGGCTATTTTTTAGGGTTTTTTAATGTTACAGGCTACATCAAAATGCAGTAACCTTGATGTAAGATTGATCCTTAAACCAAGCAATGAGGCGTCCAAAATAAATACATCCCACCCCATTATTGATGTGATATTATATGATGCAGAACTTGTGAAGGAGGCAGAGAGGCTAAAAAAGTCTGTTGAAAGTTTGAGAGCTGATTGTAAATTGCATAGTATTGGTAAGTAAAGTTTTTTTACCGTTCACAGCCTGCTTGAGAAAGGGAAGTTGTGGGTTCAAGTCTTGCAGACATTGAATTATGGAACAAAAACAATTTTTCTAAATCATCATTTTCAACGGCTGTACAGCCCTTTGTGGACCCAAGCCTCCCTTAACGCGTTCTTCCATCCTGCCCTATCCAACACCACTCTCCCAGTTCTCAAAGCCAAGAGTTTAAGTTCTTGGGTGACTCTATCCATCGACCTAAGCTTTGGCCTTCCATTTTTTCTATATATAAACGTGATATTTGCCATACGAAACTCACACTACAAGCACTTATACTACTATGAGCGGTGTTGGTCTAGTGGTAGATACCGCGACTTTCATTCCGAAGGTCGTGGTTTCGAATCCAGGCCGACCGCGCACCAATGTCTTTTTCTTTAAGAAAAATTTAAGTGCGCTATTAACATCGCTCTTACGGTGAAGGAAAACATCGTGAGGAAACCGACATGTCCTAGGATAAACCACGGTCATGCATGAAGGCATGGGATATTCGCCAATGCGGGGTAGGCTCCCGTGGCGTCTTAAGCCCTCTAAGAAATCACATACAATGGCCCAATTGTGAGGCTAAGTGCGGAAAAGGCTCAGCGAAACTAACTACTATGTACCTATATTTTCTTCAGATACTCAAGATATCCTAGCAGACCCTATACCGACTGGCACAATCAAAACCTACGAGCACGTGGCTCTAGGCGGCACCTTCGACCGCCTACACAACGGGCACAAGATCCTGCTGTCGGAAGCCGCACTCCGCGCCACTAGGCATGTCACGGTGGGCGTCACTGATGTTAATATGATACAGAGTAAGATTCGATTACAATATCGTTAATTTAGCAAATTGTCTAAGGAAAGAGTAGTAAAATGAAATAAAGCATTTTTATTATTGGATATTTTCAATGATTTAATACACATATCAAAAAATTCTTCAGTAATTATTATAAAAGGTAAAAAATATTCAACTAAAATTTTGTAAAGGTGACAGTTTGTATAAGTATTTTTGTTAATCTTTACGCAAAAACTACTGAACCGATTGCGATGAAACTTGGTTTGCAGATAGCTGGAGATCTAGGGTAACAAACAGGCTATGCAATCTATATCTATATACATCTTCTATATACATATAATAAAATCGTAACTCAGCGGTGTCTGTTTATGGAAGATATAAAAAAAATATAAATGGGAGGGGTACCTATTAAAGCAGTAGAACCCATTTCTCTGTTTTTTTTGTTTGTCTGTTTATCTGTTTGTCTGTTTGTGTGTGGCTTTGACTACGCTAATCTCAGAAACGGCTGATTCGATTTACACCAAATTTGGTATGCAGATAGCTTTAGACCCCGATTAGGCTTTAGGCTAATTTTTATATCAATTCCGGTTATCCAGATAAAGTGTTTTTTCTGCTTTTACTTAATCAGTTTGAATGTAGAATTGAAGAAATATGTTGTGTGGAATCAACATATGATTAACCGGATATCCGGTAGAAAATTAAAAAAACCGGATATCCGGTAATTCCTAAAATACCGTATAATGTCTCTCCATATGGAGAGACATAGGATCCGGATTCTTCGGACATACGGAAATTCTTTATAATGGCTGTTTTTAACCGACTTTAAAAAAAAGAGGAGCTTCTCAATTAGACCCGCATATTGTTTGTATGTTGGATATGTTCACGCCGTATTCCGGGTTATGAAGTCCGATTTCGATAAAAAAAAAATTTGGTAAGTGAGAGTCCCGAGTTGGTCTCATTAATTGTTGGTGAAGATCTGATGAGAACCTTTGGAATGATGAGCAGAATAGCATCCCAAAATGCACTATATTACTAATTTTTGGACTTCCATCAATAGAATCGACTTATAAAGAACTAGGTACGAATTGATGGACCACCTGAAACCACCTTCTCATCAGAAAACTCCTCAATGATTAAAGTTACGGTTACAATTTTGATAATTTTAGTGGCAGGCGAAAATGCACTAAAAAGGATAAAAAAATATAGCTGTAATCGGGCAGTTTTACTGGGTAAATGCAGATTGCATGTAGTTTACGAGGCACGATGGCAGCTGCGGCAGAGTGTGGATTCCGAGTCGAGGGTTCCGCATTCGAATCACGGACCGGCGCATTTCCGTTTTAGGGAACGGTGGCCTACCGAGCCGAGTGATGGCTTCCGATTCGACAGCTGCGCGTTTGAGTCCCGAGTCCCGGACACGACGTTACGTTTTAACCTGCAGATGGTCGTCCACCTTGCCGTTGTGAGGCGACTCTGTAGCTGCAAGCTAAGAGGCGCACGAGGTAGGCAACCGGGCTTGCCTGGCTTTAACCCGTAATCCCGCGTCTGCAGGCTCGGGGGTCCTTTACGCAAGAAAGGGGCAACGTGGAAGACAACCACTATAAAAAATACCTAAGCCTCTGGTGGTGAACTCGGTGGGTAGGTAGGGGTTTTTATCACCGTCTTTGGGGGCCTCGAGACAGTGGTGTGACCGTGCCGAGGGAGGGGAGACGGAGAGGGATTGTTTTTCGGGCAGAGATGAGGCTTGGAAAGGCCGCCGTTGTCGCGGTTGATGGATGTAGTCCATGAGGAATTCCCACTGGCCTCGACAGTTGTGGAGCGAGGGACACCATGGGGGTTTAGTTTATACCTATGGTAGGGAGCCCAACGAGAGTGGCCTGACGGTGCATAAGGCGCATAAAAAAAAGATTGCATGTAGGTAGTATAGCTGCCCGACTTCAGCATACATAACAGATAAGTCGGTTGCACTTAATGTAGGGAAGCTTATTTTTATTGTTTTGTCCATTTTTTCGGACTGTCGGGTTTTGATTTTTTTTACATTTTCGATAAAGGCTACTATAATAAGTAATGCGAAAAAGCATGCAACAAGTTACCTATCGCTGCGCTGTGCAAAATCCACACTTAAACAGACTCTACCATGATTTTCTTCTGATCAGCAACAGCCTTCCCTGGTCGTCCGTTCAAGTGTAGACTTTTGCACAGCGATGGGTAGGTGTCCGAAAAACGCTGACGAAGTCGCGGGCACAGCTAGTATATAATATAAATATCCAGTGTTTTCACTTTTTAGGCAAGAAGCTATGGGAGTTCATCGAACCAGTAGAACATAGAATCAAAGAAGTACTGAATTTTCTAAAAGATATTAACCCAGATTTAGAATATAATGTGTTTCCGCTACAAGACCTTTATGGACCTACAAAGGACGACCCTAATATTCAGGTAACTTGAAAACTATTTGATTGCTCTAACTAAACAAGGATTTATTTATATCCTGTCAACAACACACAGCGCCATCTAGCCCCGTGGTAAGCTGCTAAGTTTGTCTTACGCTGACTGGACAGCGTATATAATACTTATATTCATTTTTCTATAGTAAATCCACACATATAATACATCCAGACCAGAAACAAATATTTATTTTTGAGCATAAATACTTGCACCCATCGGGAATCGAATCCGCATCGCACGTCGGGCATTTGCACGTCTCACTATAAAGGTCGTCTTAACACACGCTTTTCAATTTCCATCAACAGCTTCTAATAGTAAGCGACGAAACTATGAAAGGCGGCATTAAAATAAACGAGAAGAGAAAGGAGAACGGTCTGGAACCGCTCGAGATTCACGCTATAGGAATGGCCGAAGACTCGCACCCTCAGAAGGCAGACGAGGAGGAAGGGAAAGTCAGCTCCAGCAACTTGAGGATGAGACTACTTGGCACCATGTTGAGGATACCTCCTGGGGTAAACTCTTTGATTTTCTGTTATCAGTTTCACAACAAACTTTTTAATTAAACTCACAGGTTATGTTTTTTTAACATAGTTACATTTTACCGGGTTTTAACCGCGTATTGTGAAACACGTTACCTCTTTATAATATTAGTATAGATTATTCTCTTACCTCGACGTTTACACAATGTTACAATAGTCTCGGTTAGTATTGTTGAAAATACGAAACTGAATGGGTAAATCATACCTACCCATTAAGATTTTATGTAATAGTACTAGAGGTGTTGTCTCAAACATATACCATGTTCCTTTTACGAGAAATAAATATAAAAAAACCGCTGCAGCGCTGACAGTATATTTACGTCTATCGTAAAAATGAAATGAGCTTTGCTACGGGCGCTGGCTGACGATTAAAATGTCAAAAGCATCATTCAGTTTGCGGTAGGGTTACCGCAGTGGCTGTTTACAACTGTCTTCCTTCTGATGTCACTATCCACTGTTAAGATTGAGATCAATGATCCTACCTACTATTAGTATAATTTGAATATAGAGACCTAACCGTATTTTTACTATTAGATTTTGTTGATTTTGCATACATCGACTGTAACTTATTATAAGTCCAAGACCTAATTTTAATATTCCTTCCTAAACGATGAAAGCTATTTCTTCCAGGCAACTTCAAGTAATTTCAGTACAGTGATAGTACGTTGTTTGATTTCAGCGTAATCCCAAAATCCCGGATTGGCCTTACGTAATAGGGCTGGCCGGTGGTATTGCCAGCGGAAAAAGCAGTATAGCGGAAAAACTAAGGTAAGAATAGGGTTACGATTGATAACTTTAATTGGTATATTCCTTATTTTATTGTATTGACAACCTCTTCCAGGTTAGTCTAGTCTTCTTTTTTTCGTATAGTGGTGTGGCTCATCTGGTGTACAACTCGGGCGCTGGACGTTTTTAAAGTCGCCTTAAGGCCTCTTACTTTTGACCTAACGACTGATATCAGAGATTACAACCGAGACCAACTGCTTAACGTACCTTCCGAAGCACGGAGGAGCTCGAGAAAACGATGCCACATAAATTATCGGTCAACCATCCAAATAATGACCGCTCCAAGCGTTGCTCAATCCGAACGACCATTCATGATTGGCTGGTATAGCTAGCTAGCTAGGCCAATGAGCTCCTCATCTTCTATCTTTTTTCTTCTTCTTCTATCTATTACTATTATAAAGCGGAAGAGTTTGTTTGTTTGTTTGAACGCGCTAATCTCAGGAACCGCTGGTCCGATTTGAAAAATTATTTCAGTGTTGGATAGTCCATTTATTGAGGAAGGCTATAGGCTACTTTTGATCCCGATATTCCCACGGGATCGGGACTTACACGGGTGAAAACGCGGGACGCAGCTAGTAATCTAGTAAAACTGTATGAATCTTCCAGAGTGAAAGGAGCAGCGGTAGTGAACTGCGACATAATAGCCCACGAGCTGTACAAGCCGGGGCTGCAGCTGAACCGCACCATCTCCGACACGTTCGGGGGTGACGTCATCACCGCCGCCGGGGAAGTCGACAGGAAGAAGCTGGGACAGATCGTGTTCGGAGATATGGTAACATAAATCAATATAGTGTAAATCTATATCTATAAAAGGCTTTGTCCTGACTGGCTGACTGAATGACTGATCAACGCACAACCTAAACCGCTGATAGTAGAGGACTGAAATTTGAAGAGTGTGTTCTTTATGCTATTCGATAAAAAAGGTTTTTTTTAATTGCAACGGGATCGGGGCTTATGCGGGTAAAACCGCGGGACACAGCTAGTACATACTAAATCGCTTTCCATGTCTGATTGTGCCGTCATCCTCTTCCTTCCATTTCGGGCCCTAGTTGTAATAAGCCCTAGTGAGAAATTATACGTTATTTATTACCCTATATTAGTTTCTTTTTTCAATTACTTACGTTTTGCTCACTCACAAAAATATTGTAAACTAGCAGCTCCCCGCGGTTTCACCCGCATAAGTCCCGATCCCGTGGGAATATCGGGATCAAAAGTAGCCTATAGCCTTCCTCAATAAATGGACTATCCAACCCCGAAAGAATTTTTCAAATCGGACCAGTGGTTCCTGAGATTAGCGCGTTCAAACAAACAAACAAACAAACAAAAAAAAACAAACAAACTCTTCCGCTTTATAATAGTAATAGATTAGATTTTAATTACTTATAGAGACTAAAGACGAAGAAATAAAAACTTAGATCCTAAATTCATTTGAATATTATATAATTTAATTGGATTTCTATTGAGGCACAATGGTATTTGGCTAAAGGACACGTAACTTAAAAAAGTAAACACGAAATCCTAACTTTTAGTATGACGTTTCGTAGATGACTCATGTCTCCAAAGCGTGATACTTTCCGTTATAGAATTAAAGTTTTACGAGAAATTGACTAAGTTTCATGAAATACCTTGTCGCGGGAAAAAACAAAAAGTGACCAAGTTTTTTGTGTGTAGTTAAACGGGTTTATTTAAAACATTTGTTTTCTAATTTACCTTACAGAACAAGTTAAACCAATTGAATAATATAATATGGCCGGCGATATTAGAAGAAGCTCAACAACGTATCAAGGTGTTAGGGCAAGAGGGGCATAAGGTGGTGGTGATGGAAGCTGCCGTCATGATCCGAGCCAAGTGGTACGACTTCTGCCACCAGCTGTGGTCCGTCATCATACCGCCAGAGGAGGTGAGACCTTACACCCTTCACAGTCATCATCATCCGAGCGATGTTCCCGGGTGCATCCCTATCGAGAGCCCGGAGCCCGCTTATACCCTTCACAGTAAGGAACAGTATCGTCTGCCAACAGAGTATAAATAAATAAATAAAATATTTATTGCCATGCTAAATAAATGAGTTAAAATTAAAATTAAAAATACAAAGAATAAAACAAAGATCAAGGTGGTAGGGCAAGACCAATTTACCTACGTGATTTTACGACGCGAGTTTTCTCGCAATGTTTTCCTTTACCGTGACAGCGATATTACAAGCGCACAAAAGTGTTTCTTAGAGAAAAAGACAAGTCTATCTATTTACCTATGTCACATACGAGGGCTGTATGATAAGTACCCGTGTTTACCGACTGAGGGCACCACCGACACAAAATAAAAATGCCATCATGATTCTCCTAATCAAACTTGCGACGAGCGATGTTCCCGGTTGCATCCCTCTCAGGAGCCCGGGGTCCGCTAAAACCCAAATTAATTTGGGGTCGGCGCAGTAGGTAAGTCATCATTGACCATACCTTCTGCAAATAGATTTGGCAATATTTTTACGGCCGGCCGCCTGCCTGACACCAACCCTCCTAGGGATCAAGCAGTTTATCCGCCACCGCGCGGTGAGAAATTAAGGTTTGCTAGTCTCCCTCAGATCCCTTAGTCGCCTTTTACGACACCACGGGAGGAGATGAGGTAGCCCTATTCTATGCCGGGGCTACACGGCTAGAAAAATGCCATCATGATTACGGTCAAAATTTCATACAGATTTGTCGATTAGTTTTGTTTTCATAGTTGTTGAAAGTAGAGATGGGCCTTCCGTGCACTTTCATAACTAAGTTTTGTTAACTGGTTAAGAAAAACCCATTTTTATTATTGTTTTCACAACTGGTGGCCGACTAGGGGTTCTTCCGACTAGCAGACTAGCCGACTAGTCGGTTCCAAAATTGCCGACTAGTCGGCAATGCAGATCATTATAATTCCCATATATTTGGGTTAATCATGATCACTCGGCGATTGTTGCTATTTTTGGATAAGTTTGTACGTCGAAAGCTGTAGCGAAACTTCGAAAAAAGGTTGAAATAAGAATAAAAGTTGGAAAAAAAATGGAGTTGAGGCATAATTATGACATTTTAGATGTTTAGATGATGTATGTAAGCTATGACGATTTTCTGACTACCCACCTTCTAAACTGTACTACTAATTGAATAAATGTTGGTTTTATTGTACAATTGCTAGTTGCCGACTAGTCGGCACCTGCCGACTAGTCGGTTGAACTGCCGACTAGTCGGCTTTCCCGACTAGTCGGCGACTAGTCGGCCCATCTCTAGTTGAAAGCCATCAAAAGGGTTTTATTTGCAATCATGGAGAAAGAACAATATCGATCAGTGATTGCTTATAAACACGCACTTCATGACTTTCAACATTTGTGAAAACAAAACCATCGACAAATCTGTCTGGAATTTGACTGTAATCGTTGTAAAGATGGCGCTTCATCATTTTTATATTGCTTCGGTGGTGCCCTCAGTCGGTAAACACGGGTACTTACCATACCGCCCTCGTATAATATATTGTTAAAGTGAAACTAACGTCCTTCACCAGGCTATAAAAAGGCTGCAGAAACGCAACAACCTCACCGAAGAAGAGGCTCAACAGCGCGTGCAAGCGCAGCCCTCCAACCCCGAGCAGATCGCCGTCGCCAACGTCGTGTTCAGTCCGTACTGGAGCTACGAGTACACGCAGGCGCAGGTGGACCGCGCCTGGGCCAGTCTGCAGGCGTTCTTGGACAAGAGGAAGGCCAAGTACTGATGGATACCAGGTGGAAACGGGGCCTCTGGAGTTCAATCACTATATCTATTCTAATTCGCCAGCATATTGGGCACTTTGGCCGCAATGAACCAGGTATTTGATTGTTTTATCTATTGTGTTACTTATTTTGTAATTTTTACTATTGAATTCTAATATTATAGAGAGGTAACGTTGGTACCAATTATGTATGTATGTACGTATTTTGCGGGTAATCTCTAAAAGTCTCTCATCCGAGCGATGTTCCCAGTTGCATCCCTTTCGGGAGCCCGGGGTCCGCTAAACACCAAATTAATTTGGGGTCGGCGCAGTAGGTAAGTTGACCATACAATAGATTTGGCAATATTTTTACGGCCGGCCGCCTGCCTGACACCAACCCTCCTAGGGATCAAGCAGTTTACCCGGCACCGCGCGGAGAGAACTTAAGGTTTGCTAGTCTCCCTCAGATCCCTTAGTCGCCTTTTATGACACCCACGGGAGGAGATGAGGTAGCCTTATTCTATGCCGGGGCTACACGGCTAATCGGGTAATCTCTGAAAGTACTGAAACGATTTCGAAAATTCTTTTACCAATTAAAAGCTACATTATCGAGGAGTAACGATGGAGAAGTAATATATATATTACGAGCTGCGTCCCGCGGTTTTACCCGCGTAAGTCCCGATCTCGTGGGAATATCGGGATCAAAAGTAGCCTATGTTACTCAGGTTGAATGTAGCTTTCTATAGGTAAAAGATTTTTTGAAATCGGTCAAGTAGTTTTTGAGTTTATTCATTATAAAAACTTGTAAATTAAAAATAAAACTAGTTGCCATACATAACTAAACAGCAAAATAAATTGTATGACCAATAATTTTGACGTCTTTTACTTTTGATAGGGATTTATTCCAATACTAGATGGCGCCACACATAAAATTAGTACGCGCTATCGTTGCGTTTTACGTTACACACAAACATACATACCGAGATACAATTATAAAATCAGTTCAGTAGTTTTTGAAGTTTTTGAAATTGCTATAAGAATCCTCTGGTTCTTATAAAGCAATTATTTAATAATTACCTAATTACCCATACCCTATATCAGACACTGATCAAAAAGGTAAACAAAAATCCCATACATTTGGCATAAAGTGACAGCTCTTTATTTACTTTTTCCTTTAAAATTGACAATTCTTTGTTTACCTTTTTGATTTAAGGGGACAGTCTACCTACTCTTCTCTCCATACAAACTTCACAAACGTAGTCGACTGTTTCCTCACTGCATTGAGCGTTGAAACAATGCTAAAAGTAATAAACACCACGCGATTAAAACAGAAGGAAATGACGAAACTATAAGGGTTTCTTAGAGCGGTGTTGGTCTAGTGGTAGATACCCCGACTTTCATTCCGAGAGTCATGGGTTCGAATCCAGGCCGACCGCGTACCGATGTCTTTTTCCTTAAGAAAAAGGTATGTGCGCTAATAACATCGCTCTTACGGTGAAGGAAAACATCGTGAGGAAACCAACTTGTCTAGGACTAGGACTCACCACGGTCCGACGACATATGATATTCAGTGTTTTCTATGTATCATATATATGTATTTACAAAAAAAAAGTATAATATGTAGTATATCCGTTGTCTAGTACCCATAGTACAAGCCTAGTGCTTAGTTTGGGGCTAAATTGCGCTGTGTGTAACGTCGTGCAATATTTATTTATTTTCTTGTTGACTACGAAACCCTAAAAAACGAATAAACCGATTGCGATGAACTTATATTCTATTAATATAATTCCAACAGAATCGAAACTACAGGTAGCTCATCGAATCCTACCTCATATTAGAAAAGTGAATGTTTGCAAGTACGTGTATGTATGTAATAAGTATGTGACTTTGTTACTTTTCCTTTTATAATATTAGTGTAGACTATCAGATTCCCGCGGTTTCACCCGCATACGTCCTGATTCCGTGGGAATATCGAGATCAAAAGTAGCCTATGACGACCTCTGTGGCGCGTCGTGCGAGAGCGCGACTGCAATGCAGGAGGTTGCGGGTTCGATTCCCGCCGGGTGCAAGTATTTATGCTTAAAAATAAATATTTGTATCTGGTCTGGGTGTCCTTCTATGTATAATATGTATGTATTTACAAAAGAAAAATAAATATAAGTATTATATCCGTTGTCTAGTCACCGTAACACAAGCTTAGTCGCTTACCACGGGGCTAGATGGCGCTGTGTGTTGTTCACAGAATTTATTTATTTATTTATTTAACTCCCTGATAATGTAACTTTCTAATCTTACTAATATTAAAAATGCGAAAGGAACTCTGTCTGACTGTTACGCTTTCACGCCTAAACCGCTGAACCGATATTGATGAATTTTGGTATAGAGATAAATAGGACCTCGGAGAAGGACATAGGCTACTTTTGATCCCGTAAATCCCGCGGGATCGGGACTTACGCGGGTGAAACCGCGGGACGCAGCTAGTGGTAAAATATTTTTTGAAATTGGTCTAGTAGTTTTAGAGATTACCCCCAATATACATACAAACATACACGTTACCAACCAGAGAAATGAAATATAAATGGAATCGGCATCTTCATACATCGCATCGCTCCAATAAAAACGGCACAAAATAAGACTGACAACTGATGACTGGTGACAGATCAAACAACGAGTTTTAATTACAGAATACTGTCACAACTATTGTTATCCCTTTCGCTTTCGTAAAAACACAAAATATTTAAACAATTCATTACTGTCTTACTTCCTGGTGAAACGATGTTTTTATATTTTGTTATTGCTATTATAATTTTTACAGAGCTGAAAATGCACGAACGCATTTTGTGTAATGTTTAAACGGATTTTATGACGTTTCTGTCAAGCGGGCGATCGGTAGTGAGGTTGATATGTGAATGAAAGACGTGGTGGTAGTTACCTTCTCCTTGCGTAGCCACGAAATATGCTCGATGACGTATCTAAACTATTGTTTTAACAGGATCACTGTTACCAACAACGTTACCTCTTTATAATATAAGTATAGAAATACTTTGTCCTGAGTGACTAACTGATTGTCGCGCGGTTTCCCCTGTGTAAGTCCCGATCCCGTGTGAATTTCAAAAGATCGTTTTTTATCGAATGCTTCCATCATAAAGAAAACACGCTCTCCAAATTTTAGCTCCCTACTATCAGCGGTTTAGGCTGTGCGTTGATCAGTCAGTCACTCAAGACAAAGCATTTTAAAAATAAAGATTTGGGTAATAATAAGTTTTTTTATGGAAAATATCGCTCCTGCCTGAGGCCCCGAATGTTACAGATTGAACACACGTGCCGATGTATTTTTAATTGCTTTCCGAAAGAAAGAAAACCAAAACGTAAGTAAAAATAGCATTCAAAACTAGACTAGACTACGCAAGTCCACCAAGTACGTGGACTTGCGTAGTTTAGTTGGAACAGACGTTGGGGTACTGACCCAAAGACGCGAGTTCAAGCCTCGCCTCACGTGAAATTTTTTTAATGCTATTTTTCCTTTAAAATAAATTTTCTGAATAAAATAGCCTTGAGCTACATACAAAAATTAAAAAGAAATTTATAAAACGTAAGTGATACATAAACGATTTTATTATGTTATTTAATGGGATGTGGTACCGGTTGCACGGGAAATTGAAAACAAAAATGTTTTAGATAATATAATGTCTACGTTGTTGTGTAATTTCGATCTCCAGACCACGCATTCATAATTTTGTGCATTTGACCTAGAGGATTTTTTTTTTCAAACAACCAGTAAGCGGAGGTCTTAAATCCGCTAAAGCTACGAGAAAACGTTATTAGGAAACCTACCCTTGATTTTGAAATAATTGACACCAGCATTTTATTTTAAATTTGGTACTATGGTAAACCATGAAGAATGCTGTTTTTTTTCACAAACCTGGTTTATATAGTTTTCTAGATATATTTCTATCTATCTATTTCTATATCTAATGTAAAATCAATCATAGTTTGTTGCGATTTACGAAAATTCTGATACTTTAACCTATGTTCGTCTCTAAAAGTGACGTGTTTCTTATTCTAAACCACGATGATTTTGCAATAAATATTTTCGAAAAAAAACCACTTTTCTCGGTATTTAAAAAAAACCGTTTTAGGACCTCCCCTGACTGGTTCCCTGAGAAAAAATACACTGTATGTATTAAACATAAAAAATCGAAACCGGATCGGATAGGCTAGTTGCATGTCGCATCAATTTTGCGTGCATCCGGTATAAGAAGTTTATTTTTATTTTAGATTTACTCAATGATATTGTCACAAATTATATTATTGTTGTTGTTATTAAGAGCAAGTTTTTTTAAATTAAGTTAACAAATACAGTTATATTGTTAAAATATCTTGGTCTTTTGATTTATTCTAAACTAGGAGCTCCCCGCGGTTTACACGCGTAAGTCCCGATCCTGCTGGAATATAGCCTATTATTCATCCAGACCTTCAGCTATTTGCATACCAAGTTACATCGCAATCGGTTCAATAGTTTTTGCGTGAAGGCGTAACAAACGTACTCATTTACTTACCTAGCTTTTATCCCCATATTCCCGCCGGATAGGGAATTATGCGGTTGAAACCACGTAGCTAGTAATAGCCAGCGTAGTTAGTAATATTTTAATGGAGTGATAAAAATCGGATAACTACTTTCGTAGGTACTACATACAAATCATAATACAATTTCGATGATTGCTTATTATATTACCTACTTGTAATTTGGAAATAAACCACAAATGATCATTGGTTTCACTGATTTATAGTGCGTAACCTACACTAGGCTAAACTGTAGGTGTTTATCCAAAATGAGAATATTGGTCCTGTTATCACTGCAGTGTCTGATTTTTGCTAATAAAATAATTGTTGGAGATGATAAGGAAACGGAAAGGATCGACTTTCTTGTAAGTATTTGGTTGTGTGCTACAGTTTTACCCGCGTAAGTCCCGATCTTGCGAAAATATCGGGATCAAAAGTAGCCTACGAGTTATTTCAAAACTCCACCTTTCTATATTCCAAGTTTCATTGCAATCGGTTCAGTAGTTTTTGCGTGAAAGAGTTAGATATAAACATCATCTTCAATGACGTTTTTAATACAGTAAGATATGGTAAGATTTACCTTTATCATATTATGTGTCATAGTTTTTTCTAAATATTGACTTGTTTTTATTTACATCTCAGGTGCACATTATCACTTACAATTTCAAAGGAAATGGTTGGAATAATATACTAATATTTGGAGAAATGCCCGATTATTTTTACGAAAAGATAAGACTCATTCCATTCACGCTCTCTACTTCGAATGCCGATGACGAAGAATATTATATCGAGGATGTTGTTCCGTACAGTTCTAATGTTGTTATTTTAAGCTGCACCGATTTTGATAATTTTGAAAAATCGCTTCGTAAAATTGTAACTCTTTCGTACTGCCATCCACATGGAAACATCATCATTTATTACAATAAACATGAAGATCGTGAAATTATCGCTAAAGTATTTTTCGCCATGTGGTACTTCCGAGCACCTAACGTGGTCATTTTTCAATACAATGACGAAGATAATGTTGCAATCGTAACTACTTTCAGCCCTTTTGCACATGATAGAATAGTGTTCGATTATAAATTCGGATGTTGGACATTTAAAAATATAGGCCTCCCTGTATACAAGTTTGAGACAAGTCTGATTTGCGAAGAAGGATGCCGTAATGTTTCCGTAACCTCTAAGTTACGCGCCAACAATTTTGGTACCTGTATGGGATTAAACACTCACAGAATACCTTACCAAGACCTCAATTATATTACGAAGTTAAATTTATTTGAAGATAAAGGCATGGATTTACACGGATTTACTCTACGAGCGCTGACAACCGAAGTCCAACCTTTCTTGATAATCGACGTCGAAAACGATACGTATATCCTTAGAGCTAGAGAAGGAGCTATATGGAACACTTTGAAAAAACTAATGAATTTCGAACTCGATCTTACTTCTAGCGCTGATGTCATCAAAAAGCCTTTAAAATTTGATGTTACTATCAAACAAATATTCGACATGGCTCATAGAAAAGCGGATCTCATCCTGTTACCAATTTACCAATTCGACGTCATTGTAGTCGAAATAGACTATACTTTTTCTTTTCGAGAAAGTGGTGCATGCTTTGTCTCCCATAAAGCTGGTTTCGAAACCACTCTTTTCAATTTCTCATCAAGTACTCAGATAAATTACGCTATCTTCGCGGAGTTCACAGCTTTAATAGTCGGTATTTGGACCGTATTTACCTCGTACAGCTATTTGGAGAAGAGCAAATTTAGCGCTGATCTTGTGGGAAAGAATCTTATGAACACCATTAGAATCATGTTGCCTACTACTCTCTGGCGACCGCCTAGACGTGGTAGCTTTCGTATATTCCTCGCTATTACTATATCGTGTTTCTTTGTTATAAGTTTTTCAACTCAAGCGGCTGTAATATCATTCTTCACAGCATTTAAGAGAGGGAAAGAAGTCGAGACGTTTGATGACATTGTTGAAAAAGGATATCATATTGAAAGTGTCGCTTCTCCGGACCTGTTTCTACCTGATACAGAAGAAAGATTCAGGATAATCAACTCAAGGCTCATTTCGGTAACTAATATGTTCTCTTGTGTTAACAAATTAAATACTGACAGAAAAAGGTTTTGCCTTATGGATTGTTCTGTCTCTCGGTACTTGCAAAATAATATCATTAACGAGAAAGGGGAACAGTACCTTCATATAGCTTCAGATAGAGTTCACAGCCATTATCTAAACATGGTATTCACGAAACATTCTGTTCTATCTGACCCAGTAAGCAAATACATGATGCAGTTTTTCGAAGCTGGTCTGATAAAGAAATGGGAGGACTACAGGTACAATAATTTTAAAGGAGAAGTTGTTATAAAGCCTTTGACTTTAGAAGACTACCACGGAATCATTAACATGTATATCTCTTGTGTTGTTATTACTTCCAGCGTATTTATAATGGAGTTATTATTTGGGTACTTCATGAGGTTTAAACGGTGTTGTTTTTGAAAATAACGACATGGAAAAGAGGCCGTTTAGACCCCAATATTTAAAGAAAAGAACGAAACATAATAAAACGTGTAGAAAAACTAAACATTTGACACTGAAACTATGATACTTTTCATCTTAGCTTCAAAACAATCATGCATTAGGTATTCCTCTTGGGTTATTCTTTAAAATTAATCTTAATCGTGTGAAATAGTTGTGTGAGCTAAACGTAGTGATATAATAAAATAAAACCATATTTACAAATAGTTTAAAGCTTTTAATGTCGAATAAGTAGACAATAGCATGATATAAAAATGCACAGGTAAGAAGGCAAACGTTTCCTAACAATGGATAATGAGGTAGAACGCACACGATATTACCACGAACCTTAAATCACTAATGAAATATACTTAGATATTTACTTAAATCTATAAGTAGCATTCAACAATTTCCCTAAACACTCAAATCGTACTAACATAGAGACAATTAGCAGAAAATTAATTATTATTTTAATTTGTATGAAATTAATGTCTAGTTACAATATTTTATAAATAACAAATGAAATACTTAGTAATTATTATAATATTATTTACTTCTCTATACATAAACGTTAATTAAACCTTAAAATGTCATGGCTTTTCGTACTTATTGACCTAACAGACGTCCGACTCTCACAAAACATATTTTAACTTAGTCTTTCCCACACTTGGAGGCAGTTGGAGGCAAAGCTTGCAATCTCTGCTGGATCTTCTTCTTTTCGTGTAGTAATGTGTTTCTAACACAAGACCCTGGACCCTGAATCCTGGAGTTAGAGTTAGAAAGTAGAGTTGTCACGTCGTCAATGCTTCTAACTTGACCTAACGATTGCTACCCTAAATAACAACCGGGAACAACTACTTAACGAGCCTTCCGAAGCACGGTGCACAGACGTGCAATCCTCAATTTCATCGCGATGCGATGGACATCTATGGCGCAGGCGTTAGACGCACTTCAACAGATTTGTAGGGGTTGCAGATTCAAACCCTTTCGGGTGCAGAATTTTGAAAAGTAAACTAGGTTTAATAAACGTTTATGAATAGGAAGTTAAACAGAATATTTGATAGGACGTGGTCCCCATAGCTCAGTTGGTGTGAGGACTTAGGGGTTCGTATGGGTATAAAAAAACTAATTGAAAATTCCAAAAACCATAATCGCATATATAGAAAAACCTCGTACCTACTAGTCGAGTTGGTAGAAACACTACCACAATAAAAAATACAAACTAATTTAAAGTAGGAAATTATTGTTCTGTGTAAGCGATATCTCACGGGACTCTACAGCTAGAGTTCGGTACAGAAAAAGTGTACGATTCAAACTTGATATACAATAACAAAGTACCCGAAGTATTTGTTTTAACCTACCTAAAAAGGATGAGGTTCTAGTGTGACTTCTTTTTTAGGGTTCCGTACCCAAAGGGTAAAACGGGACCCTATTACTGAGACTTCGCTGTCTGTCCGTCTGTCACCAGGCTGTATCTCATAAACCGTAATAGCTAGACGGTTGAATTGTTTTATGAAAAAACCTTATTATCACGTTTACGTGATACCTTAAGTGTATGACAAATAATTTATTGAGCTTTATTTCCATAAGGTGAAGTTAGTTTGTTAGTTTTTGATATTTTAAAAGTTCTGACACGTTTAAGAACTGAAACATGTTTAGGAATCAGTATGCAAGCCGGTCGAGGAATAGTTACCTACTTTGAAGTAACAAATTTCATTAATTAATATTTCGTTCCTTATCTTATCAGGTACCTAGTGTAATTCAAATAACTCTTTTTTTTTAAACTAAAAACATTTGAATGAGCCAATATTTTTCATTTATTTTAACCTTGCTATAGGTATGAAAAAAAAACTCGCACTCTGGGTACTGAACTAGAAGGTAAAATAAGTGCATTTAGTAACGTGGTACTGTGATTTCTTTGGGATTGGGAAAACGCGAGTGGAAAAGCATGATACTGCAAGTCCTTTTTAAATAAAAATGTACCCACGCGCACGTAACTATTTATAAGCAATATAGGTACGATTTTTAACCATCATGCTTGTTTTCGCTACAAAAATTAATTATCAATGAAATTCCGTAAATAAACATTATTACATGTTAAAGTTGTTAAAAAACCCCGTTTTTATGAAAAAGGTGTCTACAATGTACTTGTATTTAAAAGCAAAATACCTAGCTAAGTATATATTTATTTTAATAAAAAGCCCCACAAAGTAAGCATACCTATATAATTCATTTTGTATTATTATTAATTTACTTAAACTGTCTTAAACTTATTCTAATAACCGAATACAGAAACGTCACTTAAAATTTGAGGGGTACTTAAATAATTGAACAGCTTCTAAATTTAAAAATAGCATGGGAATTTTTGAATTTGAGAGGTGCTTGGTTGTTTAAGAAGAACTTAAATTTTGAGTTGCGTTTCTTAGTCGGTCGTAAGCCGGTATCACACGTCCGCCGCAAAAATAGGTAGACCTACTAACTACTAAAAATAAATAAACCTACTAACATAGGTATAAAACCGCGCTGTAGCTTCGTACTTTTATTTGTATGTAGCAGCTGCCCAGGCAGTTTGAAATAGCAGTCAAATTACCTGGGTAGCCTGTACGTACAATTTAATTTTCTCTAGAAATACCTCAGATCTGATAAATTTTTCTTCGAAAGCGGTTCAACAATAATTAAATTGTTGGTTATTTTGCAAAAAAAAATACTAAAACTTCAAAAGTTTTAGCGAAATTTTGCAAAACTAACATTGCTTCCTTTTTCGAACAGAATTGGACAGCGCTGAGGCATACTTGAGACTTTTATTTGGAGAATACGGTCCCTGAATACTTTCGCTTCGGAGATGTGCTAACGGCGTTGGAAAATATTGTAAATTGTAGATTATCTTAGATATAGGCAAAGGAGTTGTTTATTTTGCTAACCCTTGGTTTCGGAGATTCTTAACGACCGTAAGACACTTTCTTGTGCAATAGTTTAAGGACTTTTTCTAAATTCCAAAAATATAACTTGACTTAACCAACTCAATGTTTAACTTTAACGGTTTTTAAAAATCCGTAAACACCCAATACCCATGGGTATTATGTGCACTGATATATTATGTATTAGAAACTTAACATATTTAATGTTCCTTTTACACAAATTAAATATAAAATGCCGCTGCAAAATTGACAATATTGTTAAAAATGAGCATTGCTGTCGCTGTGGGCGCTAGGATGAAGTCAATGAATAACAATTATAACATCAAATGAAGCATCATTGAGTTTGTGGTAACGTTACCACGCAGTAGCTGTTTACAACTAGGGTTACCAGATCTCCGGATTTGTCCTGAGATCTCAGGATTTTTGGACATTTCTCAGGATTGCGGGCGGATTTCACAAATCTCTTAAAATCTCAGGATTTTTAGAAATTTCAACAAAATACCAACTTAAGTAAAGATTTTTTCAGTAAAAAGTAAACAAACTAAAAATAATCATTCATTTTTTATCTAATTAGAAACCTACTACTGGTGCATTTTTTTTAATTCAATCAGCATTTCTTTACGACTGTATTTTATAGTACTTCAATAAATAGTGCTGCTAAGAGATACCTACTTAATCAGTTTTACCATAGGTACCTAATATTTAGTAACTTATCCTTTAGTAATAATTGTACAATTAAAATTAACCATTTGGTCAGAATCATTTAGTATCTTCTTATAATCATTGTTTGGTAAATATTGCATAAAATTAACACCTATTTATAACGCTGCCACCCCCCCCCCCCCCCCCCCCATTACGAGTATTAAAATTGTAAATTAGTATGGGAAAAAAAAACAGAGTGTGAAAAATCTCAGGATTTTTTGGTGGAAATCAGGACTTTTCTCAGGACTTTTGTTTTTTTCATCTGGTAACCCTATAAAATTTACAACTGTCTTCCTTCTGATGTCTTATCTACTGTTAAGGTTGAGATCAACGATTGTTCCTTATCTAGTACCTAATCTGTATTGAAACTAATTCATAAGAAAGTGTAACTTAAGAGGACAGTCTACCAACTCTTTCCCCATACAAAGGTAGTCGACTGTTTCCTCCCTGGATAAAGACATTAGAGCAAATATGTTTATGCCATAAAACCTATATATGCCATGACTATGCCCCACGTTTTGTTTTTTTTTTTTTCATTTACTAATTAGAATAGAAATTAAATTAAGGAAAATTTTAAAATGAAAAAATCGAAACGTAGGGTCATGGACATGGCTGATATAGAACATATTTTTTTCTAATATCTTTTTCCAGGGAGGAAACATACAAACTTTATAAACGTAGTCGACGTTTGTAAAGTTTGTATGGAGAAAAGAGTAGACTGTCCCCTTAGCTCGTAGTTTAACCACTGTTAAAGTTAACGGTCTTTTAAATTCTCTAGTAACCGAGGGTTAAACTCTTTCCTTATAGAGCTAAAAACATGGCAACTCCTTTAGCCCAAAGCTGGTGACTTAAAAATTGACTAGCAATTTAATGATAGGTGGATTCCATTCCAGTCATGAGAATTCTTTGGCGACGACTTATTTTGGTCATGGCTCTGCAAACAAAGGGCGATAAGATATAGATAGATTAGTTGAAGTCTTCGGCTGATAAGGTAGATAAACCGTCATAACAGTTTGTTAAAGAACTTGTGTACGAAGCGTGTTCTTAACCTCTGCGACAACCTAGGGTCTTTATCTATAACTAAACGTCTCAAAAATGGCTCAGCATTTGTTGGTAATTTTGCAAGAAACGAACACCTTAAAAGTTTTACCGCAACTTTGCTACATTCCTAAAAAAATTTAACACAGCTGAGACATTAATGAAACTTTTTAGTGGCTGAATACGAATATGTGCCGGTGTTGTTCCACTGCCATCTTCCTTTTTCTAGATGAGCGTGTAACATCTTAGACCATGTCATCACTTACCATCAAGTGAAATAGTAGTCAAACACTCACCTATCGTGTGTAAATAAACTGAAAAAAATGTTTTTTCAATGAGTATATACCTGTGCCATTACCTACTTACCTACCTCTGGTTCAGTGCATCTCCTTCAAGCGCATGGCGCTCTCGTCAGCTGAGACGCGTGTGTCCTCAGTGGGCGCCGAGCTGGTGTTCCACCGCGTAGCGCGGCTGTCTGCCGCTAGTGGCTCCATACCGAATATGTTACGGAACCTGGCAATATTACACACGATTACCAACATCGTTAACTTCAAATCACATACAAAGATAAATATCAGTATATTATATTTGTCAAGTAACAAAAGCGGTTATGCGCCGTAGAGTTTGTTTGGTTGTTCGAAGCTTGTCTAAAGTTACTTTCATCGCAATTAGTTAGGAGCTCAAAGTCCTTTCATCAACACAAAAGATTCAATCGCCTCAGGTTCCGAAGACGCCAAAGTGCTCCTTGAACGCATTTCTATTACCTACCAATAAGCATTTCTAGTAGGTACTACTTTACGGCGAATATTTGCTTTTGTTTCTTTCTACTTATACCTAGTTTGTCAATATACATATAACAAACAAGAAAGTATGCATCAGATCATGTGAGTATGTTACAATTAGGTACAATCAGCCTGACCAGACCAGCCCACATCCAATATTAGTTGTCTCGGCCAACCAATAAGTATACTTATTATCTTGTTACCCTATTTGTCAACATGTCAACATTCTGTTAAGTGCATTATCCATAAACGCTTTCAGAATAGCCTGTTACTCATTGTTATCTTTGTTAAACAAGTACCTATCTACCAACAACTGCGTGCTACTACGTAAAATGGAATATATTGCTTTAAAATCAAGTGAAAGATGTTTTTGAGGTTGAAGGCGTTAAATTACATAATTGGAGTCGAGACTTTGTAAAATTACAAAGTGTCGACTCCAATCTGTAGGTACTAATATTATAAGGAGGTGATGTGTAATGGGGTAATTTCTAGAGATGGGCCGACTAGGGGCTCTGCCGACTAGCAGACTAGCCGACTAGTCGGTTCCAAAATTGCCGACTAGTCGGCAATGCAGATCATTATAATTCCCAGATATTTGGGTTAATCATGACCACTCGGCGATTGTTGTTATTTTTGAATAAATTTGCACTTCGAGAGCTGTAACGAAACTTCCAAAAAATGTTGAAATAAAAATAAAAGTTGGAAAAAAAATATTCATGGAGCTGAGGCATAGTTTTATAACATTTTAGATGTTTGATGTTAAGATGATGTATGTGACGTGGTTATGACTATGACGTGTTTCTATATACGTTTTTCTGGCTATCCACCTTCTTACTGTACTATTAATTCAATTAAATATTGGTTTTATTGCATAATTGTTAGTTGACGACTAGTCGGCATAATTTGCCGACTAGTCGGCACCTGCCGACAAGTCGGTTGAACTGCCGACTAGTCGGCTTTCCCGACTAGTCCGCGACTAGTCGGCCCATCTCTAGAATTTCCAATTTCCCCCATTAAACATACATATCGTCTTTGTATAAAAACGATAAACAAAAGTTTTATAAAAAAATGTCTATTAAAATGCCCGTAGGTAAAAGAATCACAAGAACCTACTGTTACAGATCCGACTACGAAATGAATCAAATTCAGTATTTTGCAAATAAACGATTTCTCATCCAATATTTTACAGTCGTCCAAGTGACAGGTTTAGCACAGTTACGTAAAACATGTGTTGCATGTTGCACAAATGTTGCAATAAATGTTTTTGTATTGTATTTTGTGTATATAACCCGAGTTAAATCGCGTAAATCGTAATATCAATAGCCTTATTAATAAACGTGTAGTTAGGTTGGAATAATTTTACGACAATAATTTGACCTAGTCAATAATTATACTATAGGTACAATCTGTTGTTTACTGACTCAATTTAAAATTTAGCACGCTAGACAAGTCTTGGTGATTTTTGGCTTGCATTATGTTTTTTAAGCTTATCTTTTTTTTCTATATACCTAAGTAAAAAAAAACTAATCATAGCATTAAACTATACAAGTAACATCCAAACACCTTGCGATGGAATTCAAACCAATCGATTCTTATCTTACGTAGTAGAGGCCCTGTTGATGGTGTGTTGACAAATTGCCGTTAGTGTGTGGCGGTCGTATGAATGACTTATAGTTTGCTATTAGTCCCTGTCCTTTGTAAGAACATGCCTAATACACGACGATCGATCGGCTTCGTTCGATGTTAGTTTAATGCAACACCTAATGAATAGGGTAGCAAGTAAGCCGAAACCATGGCAACTTGATTCACTACATATGTAGGGAATTGATGGTCTTTGTCCTAGGTCCTATAAAATTTAAACTTGCAATGATAAAAGTCTGTCGTTTTCTCCGAATATTTTAGAAATAAAGAATCGTTTCAAAACCAGGATTAACATTGGCTAAATCTTAATTTTAATAGCCCGATATATCTAAATTTAGGTTGTTTGTAGTAGAAAGTTCAACCTCCAGGTAGCTCTTAGATAATTAATCTAATGGAATTGCTGCTTCCTATTCCCTTGGTAAATCAATCTAATCACAAGCTTTTAAGCCGCTATAACTTTAGCGGCTAAAACTTGTGAATGATGCTATCCTAGCTAATCTATTTGTTAGGTGGTTCGTCTTTGTTTGTCTTACGATGTCTTTCAACAAGGATACCTGATGTAAAAAACAACCCTTCCCGGGCAGTTGGGTAATCTATATCTCTGACTGATTCCCTGATCAACGCACACCTAATATAACCCGCTAATAGTAGAGAACTACATTTTGGAGAGTAGGTATGTTCTTTATGTGATATATGCATCCGATAAAAAAGTATTTCGAAAATTTCTACGAAATCGCTAGTGAAATCGCGGGACACAGCTAGAAAAGGATAATTATTAGTATTCAATTGGATTACTTGCTACTGTCATCATTGGGTATTACAAACTTTGATTACAAAATTATATAAGTAGTATTCCTCCTTTTCCGAGCGATAATCACGGGACCCGGGCAGGACACCAAGCCACAAAATGATAGGTATTAATTACAGTTATTTTTGATCAGTCAATTTAGTTGGAAAATCACTCAAGCCGATTTTCATACACGTAGTAAATTTTACCTTCAATGTTCAAAGGGTATGACGCCTGCGTAGTTCGCTGTGCCTACTCATCAAAACATAATGTAAATTTTCAGGAACCGTAGGAAACTTTAGTGTTATTCATAAAGCTAAGCAACACTATCCATCAACTAAAACTTTGAAGGCAGAATGAACTTCAAAGAAGTCTACAATTCAAAACAAGTAATTAAGGGCTAGATAGCATGGTGTGAAATGCCGTAACATATTTTACTTTTTAATTCGGACATAAAGGTATTGTACCTTAGCACACATGAAGACGTGCCCTACCACATCTATGAATTGAATAGTTAAGACGAAAGTGTTCGTCTTAAGACTGAGAAGACATTCGCGTCTTCATTGGTGTACAGGTCTGTAGACCCACATCAATATAGAGTAGAAAGTAATATACTCGTAGTTCTCCTACGCTTTATACATGCTGAGAAAGGTTGCAAATGAAGAGACTCTACTGACTGCTTATCACGCCCAGGCGGGATCTACGCTGAGGTATGGTGTTATATTTTGGGGTAATGCCACGGGAAAAGACATTGTTTTCAAATCACAGAAAAAATGTGTCAGATCCATTGCAAGTATAAAACCAACTGAAAGCTGTCAACCTTACTTTAAGAAATTCAAAATATTGACATTCCCTTCGTTATACATCTATGAAATTGCAATTTACGTAAAAATGAACTTACACAATTACAAAACGCTAATTGGTAACCGGCACAAAAATACGCTCAGTGCGACTCCTCATAGAACTGCGTTCTTTGGGAATAGTGTAGTCTGTATGGGACCTCTAATTTACAATAAGTTACCATCTAATGTTAAGGAACTAAATGACATCAATGCTTTTAAATGTAATCTAAAGAAATTTCTAATTGACAAGGTGTATTATACCATTAATGAGTTCTTGAATGATAAAACAATTAAATAACTTTGACATATCCCATACCATAATATTCTTGACATTATAAACCTAATATTTGACATATAAATTGTAACTTAAAACTTAATCTAATTATGTACCTACTTAACATTTGCACGCCTTTAAGGCAAGATAAAGAGAACTAAAAATTTTTTTGTAATACCTGTATATACCTTTATTTGCAAATAAATGATTGATTGATTGATTGATTGATTATCAATCACAATTATCTAGCTTAGGTATCTATAACTAAAGAAAGAACGACGCTCTTCACTGTCCAACCCCACAAATTGTTTCCTAACAATACCTACCTCTAGTAACTATATACCTAACTACATAAAAGTTAATGATAATGATAATATGATAGATAGGCCAGGAAAACTAGTCATATCATAAATAGCAATTTGATACATTGAGGGTGTGTCCAACAAAGTGGAGACATCCGAAACTGTGTTGACCGTAACCAATCACCCCTCGGACTGTTTAGCTTGTCACAATTTGTAGGTAAAGTGTAAATATTTGAGTTAATTAGCTTTTTACGTGTGAAATAATGAACGAGCCCGAATAAATCTACAAAGAAAGAACTAGGTTCAGTCGGTCGGTAGTTGGGTAAACAAAAGGTTATTAGACCCAATTTCGCAATCTATTTATACAACTTAGTAATTTAACAACAAAGTAAGTATCACAATTTTTGTAGTAGGTAGGTACTATTTTTACAGATGTATTTTTTTTTCTTATCCTACTTATTAGTATTATACGTATTAGCGCCAGGGTGTTGTTTTTTGTCCAAATCTGGCAATTAACCTGTTTTAAGTTAGTTCAATTTAGAAGAATCAATAGCGACAAATTAACTGTGAGGAAATAAAACAAGGCGCATTTATCTAATTGCTACTTTCAAAACGAAAAAGGTAAGCCTCGAATTGAAAATAAGAGAATTTTAATCTCTTAATTAAATTTAATCTGAATCTCTTCGGAAGCATTTTACGTTTCTATTCTCTCTACAGCTTTCGGGGACAAAAGTGTTAATTAAGGTGGCAGTTTACGACTTAAGAAAATGTTGTAAAAAGAAGTTATTTTTATTACATAATTCAAGAAGGTAGGGCCTACATTTCGACTTAATTAGGCACATGAATCTTGTATGTAGATACCTTATCAATTAAGCTAAGACCTTCTAATACTTCATAGGGTCGTTCTTTGTCCTATGTTAAGTACAAACGTGATACGTTGTACGTAGACTAGGTATACAAAGAAAAACTTTGAGTTCGCAATAATTTCTGAGATAATTTTAGGATAATGATTTTGAGATCATTTTAAATGGGCTATATTACCTACATAACTTACATTAACATAAGAAGTAGTTAATGTAAGTTTTGTAGTTCTCTAGTTAAAGTAAGACATAATTACTGGGTCTTCATCGGTTTTCTTATTTCGACGTTTCAATTATTTTACTACTTTTTTACCACACAATAGTCTTGGTCGCGACCAAGACTATTGTGTGAATTTCGGAATTTAGACAAAAACATGTGAATTTAAAAAGTTTAGTACTAGATAGTGCCTCAAGGTATTTGATTTGCCTAATTGAACAAGAGTTCTAATGCATGTACCTAGTGCTATTTTCTTGTAATTAATTATCCTTATTAATAATAACACAGAAACTAACAATACGTATATCGTTCCTACAATGGTAGGTATTCTAATAACTTTCAAGCTCATATACGGCGTTTACGGCGGTTTGTAAATTTATTACTTAGTAGCTAAAGTGCGCGTAGTACCTACTATTTTATTAGAATTCATAATGCAAATGTTATGTTAGAAAATATAAGAACTTCCTGACATTTTCTGGTGTGTCTACAGGATATTTGTCTGCTGATTCTGATTCAGGGCTCTTCACGGAGTCCGTTCGTCTAAACCTAGACAGACGAAGTGATTGATGAATCTCCATTAAAGTTGGTAAACTGTTGAAGCTTTACGGCCAATTAGTTCGTTTGTGATTTATTGTAGACCCCTAAAAACCTAAACTACGTAATACAATTCTTGACAGTGTAGGTATACCTCCCAGGGCACGTATTTATAACAAATAACAAAAAAACACAATTTGAACATCGTTAGATTTTACTCAAAAACGGAAACATTTGTTTTTGAAATTTCGAGTTTCGCTAAAGCTTTAAAAATTATAAGGTAATTTCTTAAAATTAATAATAACTGCTGAACGGTTTTCAAAAGAAATTAAGCGAAGCTAAGAGATTTAGTTATAGCATAATATACGTGCCCTCGTACTATGTATTAAGCCGCAAACATGATTCTATGGGGTATCTTTAAATCTTTAACCACAATTGACGCCCTCTAGCTTTTCGGTTAACTATTTCTAAGAACCTTAATATTATACTACTATGTTAACCCTTGAAACGATACCTAATTATCTAACATGGGTATGGTTTTTTTTGTTTAAAAAACTTTCAAATAATACATACACACATACACTGCTATGGCTTCGCCGTAGTCGTGTAAAAAATAGCATACATTCTTACCTCTTCTGGGCCAACAATCGGACTTTCTTCTTCCACACGAATATGAAGAAGATGAAGATGCCGAGCGCGATGTTCGATATGTCTGTCAGTATCCAGTACCAATTGGAGCCGCCCACGGCAAAGCTGATTAGTTCCACCGACCAGTTCACTCCCATCACCAGGAACAGTTTTAGATAGAGCATGTATCTGTAATGTTAGATTACATTTAATAAAATACATCTTATAAGTGTAACATGAAGAACTCATTGGCCTAGATGCACCGGCCGATCTTGATAGGTCTTGGGGGTTAAGCAACGCTTGGCGCGGTCATTACTTGCATGACTAATAATTTGTGTGGCAAAAAATAATTTTCACTACACGAAAAGAAGAAGAAGTCTTAAATTATTTACACAGCCCCAGTGTCTTTTTTATCTTAGTCAGTTCCAATTTTATAGTAACAACATTTTCAAAGAGTTTCCCTACTCATTCAACCCACAAAAAAAAACAATTCTAAGAGACGATTCTGTTACCTATTGTTAGTGATAGCAGTCAGTGATACCATTTACTTTATTTACTGGCAATATCACTATCCGTTTCTCGAGAAAAGGGTCTTGCTTGATAGACAGCAGAAAAACGTTGAGACAGTCTAGTGATTTCCTCCAGTTATAGCCCTAAAAGATACTCGTAGAAAGATACCGGATGTCGGAATAAGCACAACACAATTCTTTACTCAATCTAAATGACGTGTCCGTCAGCTTGGCAGGACCAAATAGATTTACACCATACTACGCCCATTATTTAGTACCTATTTGGTACCTTTGTTCATATATTTAGTACCTATGTGGTTTCGAAAATATTAACGATACAAAGTGGCCAACCATTCTTACGCCAGGTTGGCCGGATCGGCTTTGATTTCTCGTTATCCACTGTTACATGCTCCACGTTACATATGCTAATATTTTGTACATATTTGGTACCTACGCAAATATTTTTTTCACAGTCCTAGGAAGCTGTAATAAAAAGTTACAAACAAAAACATAGGTATTTATTAAATAGCACCTGATAGAAATGTATGGATGTAAAGGTACTAAATAATGAGCGTGGTTTGGTGTAAATCTATTGCATGGTCCGGCCAAGCTGACGGACACTAAATGACGACGTTAGCTATGAATCGGGAAAATGTGTGAGTGTAATAGACAGATGTATCATTTCAAAGGCGTTTTATTCACGAATCAGGGCTATTGTGCGCCCGCATCAAAGATGTATACGATCAAACGGCAAATGTGGTTTATTTCCATACAAAATACAAGCCTAAGTAGGTCATATCTACGTAGGTGCTTGATTAATTTCTTTGTTACGTTTTGGTAAGCACCAAACCAAATTATAAGCCGGGAAGCAAATATTTGTGTGATCTGAAGATATGTAGGTATCGTACGTAGGTAAACATACATATATTAGTTCCTGTTCTGGGTGTTCCTGTTTGATTTCTTGCACGTTATACAAAAACTAGCGGCGCGCGGCGTCCCGCGGTTACACCCGCGTAAGTCCCGATCCAGTAAGAATATCGGGATCAAAGGTAGCCTATATTACTCCGCGATAATGTAGCTTTCTTTTGGTGAAAGATTTTTTGAAATGAGTCTAGTAGTTTTTGAATTTATTCATTACAAACATACAGACACACACACACACCCACAAAAATAGAAATCTTTCCTCTTTATAACATTAGTGTAGGTAAATAGTGTAGATAAATTGTACAGAAATCATACCCATAACCTGTCACTTGCTTCTTTAATGAAACTTTGAAACTCACGCTCGTGAAAACCGCGGCACAAAGTTACTGATGGATGAGTTTAATGAATATGCCTTTTTGACATCTAAAACCTACCTACTGGTTTGGAAAACGTCACGCATCCTGTAATTTAGCACGTCGAGAGGGCGGGCATAAAACATGGCTGTGGTATAAATGGCAGCAATTAATTTCCATCTGGTAGTATTAGAATTATTTTATTAGGTCATTTGTTATGCTGTAAAGGTAGGTACCTAACTACCGCTGTTATGGCTAATGGATAAGTGTCGTTTACAACACGGACAAGGACAGGATAGCAGTAGGTACATATACATACATACATACCTACTTGGGCTAGCTGAAATGGTAGGATGGTTCGCCGTTTCACACAATGCCGGAATGTGAACCAACGATCCTCGTATTGTTTTGTCCCTTGTGGTGTTTTTGAATAGCATATTTCGCACCGCACATGCATAAGTAATCGTTCACTTTGGAACGCGCGGGCGCGGTAGCGGGTGCGGGCGCGGAGACGTGGCGAACTCATGTTCACATTGGCCGTCAGGCGTTTGCGCGAGTTTTTTGCGCGAGCGTTGGATTTTACTTAGCCAAATCGGAGTTCTAGCCTGAACAGCACTAATAAACTCTTCTGTATTAAACGACATGATAAACACGTGCTTTCGTTTCTCGCGACAAGTTCAAACTGGTTGAACTTACATGGCGTCGCGAGTGAATCGCGCGCTCCGCCAGCTCCGCCGCTTGTTCAATGTGAATACGCACAAACGTCTTACTCGTTTGATAAAGCCGAGAGCGCGCCGCGCGCGTTAGTCGCTAGCTTGCCCGCTACTTAGACCGCACCTGCGTGTTGTACGTGAACACTTGGATATTACATCATGTGTTTGATATTTCGTGACCGCGCCCGCCACCGCGCCCGCGAGTCAACGTGAACGAGCACTAAGAGTTCTAATTTTGGCGGTTAATATTGATGGTAACGGTTAAAAATAAAACATTCAACAACAACAACCCTCACAAGCTATGTGACGAAAAGTACCTACAGTCGATTACCAAAAAGTTCTAATAGAGTTTTCTTATTGGGACGTTTTGTCCATTGTGGCTTTTGAATATACATAGCATATTTCGCACCGCACAGGCATCAAGGCTTCTAATTTTGGTCGTCAAAATTTTAAATAAAACATTTAAGCTAACACCTAATAAGTAATGTGACGATATAAACAGTCGATTACCAAAAAGTTCTAATAGAGTTTTCTTATTGGGACGTTTTGTCCATTGTGGCTTTTGAATATACATAGCATATTTCGCACCGCACAGGCATCAAGGCTTCTAATTTTGGTCGTCAAAATTTTAAATAAAACATTTAAGCTAACACCTAATAAGTAATGTGACGATATAAACAGTCGATTACCAAAAAGTTCTAATAGAGTTTTCTTATTGGGACGTTTTGTCCATTGTGGCTTTTGAATATACATAGCATATTTCGCACCGCACAGGCATCAAGGCTTCTAATTTTGGTCGTCAAAATTTTAAATAAAACATTTAAGCTAACACCTAATAAGTAATGTGACGATATAAACAGTCGATTACCAAAAAGTTCTAATAGAGTTTTCTTATTGGGACGTTTTGTCCATTGTGGCTTTTGAATATACATAGCATATTTCGCACCGCACAGGCATCAAGGCTTCTAATTTTGGTCGTCAAAATTTTAAATAAAACATTTAAGCTAACACCTAATAAGTAATGTGACGATATAAACAGTCGATTACCAAAAAGTTCTAATAGAGTTTTCTTATTGGGACGTTTTGTCCATTGTGGATTTTGAATATACATAGCATATTTCGCACCGCACAGGCATCAAGGCTTCTAATTTTGGTCGTCAAAATTTTAAATAAAATAGAGTTCTATTATTGGGACGTTTTGTCCATTGTGGCTTTTTGAATATACATAGCATATTTGCGCGCACCGGATCACAAAGGCATCAAAATAGTCAAAATTAAAAATATAATATTTAAGTTAACACCGAACAAGCAATGTGACGACATAAACAGTCGAATACCAAAAAGTTCTATCTGAGTTCTATTACTGGGATGTTTTAGTTTTAGAAAGTACTTCTGAAGTCTCAAAACTGTACGATGAAAATCCACTTTTGTTGCTTAACTATAAACGTTTACGCTTGTACTCCCAGCTATTGATTTTTTCTTCGCTCTCGAGTTCATTTAGGTGCAGAGAATGCAGCTATAACCAACGGATCGCATTCGTGCATACAGGACCTACATGTATTGTATGTAGCAGAGACCACGAAATAACACAATTAATATAAATTGTACTGTATTTCCTTCCATTGCCTACTACTTGGTACCGAAAACTTTAATTAGGTGACATTTTTAAGATACACGTAGTTAGGTAGGTACATACATATAGGTACCTACCTATAACAGCGTCTAACAAACTAACAAGGCATTTGTAAATACCGACATTGTTTATACTCTAATTGTTATTGTTTTGAGTTTCTACCAAAATAATCATAATTGGTTAGACGCATCTGTTTCGTCAGTGATGTGTCATATAGAAGACGTACCTAGTTGTAGATTTGCCTTCTTTAATTTTTCATGACTACCAAAAACTAAAGTAGATAAATAATTCATCGTCAATTAGCTTGAGTTTGAAGCAAGAGCAAGATGTATTTATGCTTAGATGAAAACAAAATTAGTAGATACGGTATATTCTAACATTGCGTATTCAAAAAATGAGCTAGAAACACCTACATGCATTTTCATAAAATTATTGTATTTAAAAACATTTGTCTTTAAGAATGATTCAGGCTTTGTAAATAAGTAAAAAGGCATTCTTATGGATGTCAAAAAGATAATCGCAGTGTGACAGCACGTGCTCACGCGGCAACGGTTCGACATACGACTGAGGTTAGTGCGTCAGCTAGACGCAGTTTTGTCGTCTCGTTTTCCGAGTCTAGATACCGTATCTTTAGTTTTTTTGATTTAATCTAAGTATTTATGTCATTTTTTGATAAAGAATTATCATTTTTCGCTAAAGATTCTTAAGAACTAGTGATTTGTTTTTTTTTTGCAAAATTATCGTTAAATTTCTTTTAATTTTTGTATGTAGCTCAAGGCTATTTTATTTAGAAAATTTATTTTCAAGGAAAAATAGCATTCAAAAATTTTCAGACGAGGCTTGAACTCGCGTCTTTGGGTCAGTACCCCAACGTCTTATATCTATACCAACTAGACTACGAAAGTCCCTGCTTCGTGCCGTGAAAACTTCCAATACTATATTCTCCTTTGATTGCTTACGATTAAGGCTCGTAATTTTTGAATGCTATTTTTCCTTGAAAATAAATTTTCTAAAATTAATGATATCGAAAAAAAAAAACAAAGCTGAGGCAGAGTTGAGACATTTTAGTAATAGAACAGATGGCCTTGGCGTATTCAAATTATCCAAAATGTAATTACAACATCATTTCAATATCAATCTTAGATTTCAAATTTTACGCATGTCAAATAACATTTGACATTTTTAACATGTATGCAAAAAGAGTCCAAAAAAACCGCAAGCAATTCTCTAAAAAAATCCGGTCGTTCCTGATTGATATAAACGGTCAGTCAAGGGCAATTCCCACCTGTCTGCGTGATATGGGTTAAATCAATATTTATTTTTACAGCACAAAGTATAAATCAACTAAAAATTGCTTCTCTGTGGCCGAACTCTGCACGATAAATAAACATCGGATTCCCTCCCTCAAGGCGGCGAAAAATATAATGTTCAATAACTTTTAGTAGTATTTTAGTAGCATTTTTTAATAGTTCATCGGTTTTGTATAGCTTTAACGGTCTGGAATATCTACAGCCTGACAGGGATCCAATTGAATTCGAATCTGTCCGCTGTCCGGCTATTTACCACAGGTTTGCTACACTATTTCAAAACACTATCCATCGAAAGACGTATCCCGGATGACAATTAACCGATAGATTACATTACCGAATAGTAATTTCCCCCATTATTTACTTCCCCATAGGTTCGTTTGTTTACCACATTATTTTATTTATCACTATAGCAGCGACCCGCGGTTTCGACCGCGTAAATCCCGATTCCGTAGGGATGTCAGGATAAAACGTGTCCTATGTTTTATCCTAGCCCTAGGTCTCCAGCTATCTATTTCTATTTGTTTGTATTTAGTTTACCTATTACTCAATAAATCTTAGCACGAACTAGCAAGTGAAGGATGGCAATCGTGGTAAGATTGTATGCGTGTATTTGTAGCTCCTTTACGTAAAAACTACTAAACCGATTGCGATGAAACTTGGTATGTAGATAGCTAAAGATAAGACATGGGCTACTTTTTATCCTGATATTCCCACGGGACTGGGACTTACGCGGGTGAAACCGTGGGAGCGATGCTAGTCTAATACTAATATAGTATCCATGCTATTATAAAATGAGTTTTAAGTGCCAGATCTGGTTTTTAAACCATGATTGAATCATGGTTTAAACCTATTTAGTATGCCTAAATCATGTATGGCCTTGTAACTGTATGTATCATGTAAGCCTTGTACATGTAACTCATTTTATAATAGCAAGGTAAGAGTTTGGATTACTATACCTACCTAAACAGACAGACAGACAGCGAAGTCTCAGTAATAGGGTCCCGTTTTTACCTTTAGGTACGGAACCCTAAAAATGTAAGTAGGTACGCGTATGCGTGGGTATTCGTAATTTTTCAATTTATTTTGTTTTTAATATGTTCTTTCTTCATAGTGATCCTTGTTAAGCTGAGCCAACATATTTCATGTCATGTATAATTTCAGGGTACCTACCTATTCATGTAAAACGTGAATGGGCACGATGCGTGGGTCTGTGATTTATGTCCGTGATATCGGAACTTATAAGGAAGAAGCGCTATATTTTACCATGATGGATAACAGATTTTAAATCATTTCAATGCTTATAGCTGACAATTTTATTCAAGGACTAGGTACTTATATGTACCTAGGTTACAGGTATTAAATAAATAATTGTATATATTATATGGTATCACAAACACAACTATAAATAGTTTAACATTACGTCTCTAGAGGCACTTTCCATACAAGTTTGGAGTTTACGCAAAAGTGAAATAGTATACTAACAAAAATTCGCACTAGAGGAACGTAAGGTACTAGGGTACCTACTGAATACTACTTCCTTATTCATATTTCTAGGGTTCCGTACCCAAAAAGTTAAAACGGAACCCTTATACTAAGACTCCACAGTCCGTCTGTCAGGCTGTATCTCATTAAATGCGATAGCTAAACAGTTGAAATTTTAACAGATGATGCCGATATAGGTAACATATGATATAACAAAAATTACGTTTTATTTAAATAAGGCTCCTATACAACAAACGAAAATTGAATTAAGGGCCCTCTTCTGAAAAACTGAAAATCCATGTCGGGCGCATCGAAAATTGTTGATTATTTCATGACGGAATGTCGTAGAACTTTTTTTTGTGTACAGATTGTAGGCGACATTGTTTCCGATATTTTAGTGCAGTTTCCATACAAATATGTCTAAACGTATTGAAGCCTATCGACATTTTAGCCAAATCAGACTTTTTTGTCTAAAATTTGGATAGGCTTTGCACCGATAGGACGTTCTTGTCTTAAAACTACACCAAAATGTAGGAAACAATGTCACCTACAATCTGTGCACAAAAAAAAGTTCTACGACATTCCGTCATGAAATAATCAACAATTTTCGATGAGCCCGACAGGGATTTTCAGTTTCAAGGTCGTTGGCGTACTCCTCTTAATTTTCATTTTCAAAATAGAAACGGAAGAATTAGCCAGTCATACTGAATCTACACCACTTCTAACTTCGCTTGATTTATGACTTTCTGTGTAATCACAAGAAGGGTCACGTAGTAAAAGAAATTAAAAGAAAACGGTTTTTTTATATTCACTCAAGACGTTGTTTTAAAATTCACTAAAAAAACCCCGTAATATGAAATAGGTATGAGGTACAGACAAAGATTTACAAATACTCGTATTGGTTCTTACATAAAGTGTCTGATAGCACGATTTATTTAATGTTGATATGTAGGTCTGAGTTTTTCTGAGAGATATGTATGATATGTCTTTAAAAGTGTCTTTAATAGCCGTAACAAACAATCGAACCCGCACCGCACCGTACCGTCAAATTATGTACGGACTGATATTCTGTGGCCAAACGCCGCAGGATACGCCATAATAGTTGCACATAAAATTACTAATGTAATGCGCCGGTGCGGTCCGATCGTTTGTTACGGCCTTTATCATTAGTAATTGGTTTGTGACCGTTGTACCTAACTAAAGTAAATAAATAAAATAATATTTCTTTCGCTAAAATACACAACATCTGCTTCAACGAATTCGTTGAAACTTAGTAGACCTAGTTTAGGTAGGTATCATCGAAGTAACTGCAGAGGAGCTGAAGATGGTCCTCCGTCGCCTCAGCGCCAAGAACACCGCCCCCGGGCCTGACGGCATACCGGGGCGCGCGCTCGTTCTGGCCTCGAGGCACTTGGGGGACCGTCTTCGGAGGCTGTTCACCGTCTGCCTGGAGCGAGGGGAGTTCCCTGCTCGGTGGAAGGTGGGCGGCCTCGTGCTCCTGCAGAAGGAGGGGAGGCCACCGGACTCACCATCGGCGTACAGGCCGATCGTCCTGTTGGATGAGGCCGGCAAGCTCCTAGAGCGTGTCATCGCCGCACGCCTCTCCATCCACTTAACCCGTACCGGGCCGAATTTGTCGGCATACCAGTACGGGTTTCGCCGGGAGCGATCGACCGTTGGAGCCATTCTCCGTGTGAGGGCACTCGCGGCGGAAGCCGTGGACGAGGGGGGAGTTCTGTTGGCGGTGTCTCTAGACATCGCCAACGCGTTCAATACGCTCCCATGGGCGTGTATACGGGAGGCCTTGCGCTACCACCGCGTACCCGACTACCTGCGTCGTACTCTCGAGTCGTACCTATCCGACCGGATAGTCGCCTTCGAGACACAGGATGGGAGGCGGCGGTGGCGCATGACGTGCGGTGTTCCACAGGGGTCGGTCCTCGGACCCCTCCTGTGGAACATTGGCTACGACTGGGTGCTTCGCGGTGCCCTTCTCCCTGGCGTGACCGTCACGTGTTACGCGGACTACACGTTGGTCACGGCCAAAGGGAGGTCCCATCGCGAAGCAGCCATCTTGGCGACGGCAGGGGTGGCACACGTGGTGCAGCGCATTCGGTGCTTGGGGCTCGACGTAGCCCTAACCAAGACCGAATGCGTCTGCTTCCACGGCCCGCGCAACAAGCCACCTCCAGGTTTCCACCTGGTCGTAGGAGGATCCCGTGTCCCTGTCACGGACACCCTCAAATATCTGGGGCTAGTGCTAGATAGCACTTGGAGTTTCAGGGCGCATTTTGCCCGCTTGGAGCCACGACTGGTGGGAGCGGCCGGGGCCCTTTCCCGGCTCCTACCAAATTTGGGAGGGCCAAGTGTCTCCACAAGACGCCTATACCTAGGCGTTTTGAGGTCTATGGCGCTATACGGCGCACCCGTATGGGCCGCCAATCTCCCGGATGGCGTCATCGGCACACTCTGCCGCGTGCAGAGACTGATGGCCATCCGGGTGACGCGGGGATACCGCACGGTGTCGGGGGAAGCAGCCGCGGTCCTAGCTGGGACCTCGACGCGAGAGCCCTCGCTTCGCTCTACGAGTGGCGCGAGGAGGCTCGAAGCCGAGGCGACCGCCCGTCGCTCAGGGAGGTGGAGGAGCGGCGGGAAGAGTCCCGCCAGGCCCAGGTAGTAGAGTGGCGGACGCGGCTGCAACAGCCGTCGGCTGGTCTTTGGACCATAGAGGCAATTCGGCCAAGGTTGGAGGATTGGCGGGACCGGAATCACGGTGCACTTTCGTTCCGCCTCACTCAGTTGCTGGCGGCACATGGTTGCTTCGGCAAATACTTGTGCCGCATCGGCAGAGAGGCGGACGAAAGATGTCCCAGCCAGTGCGACAGTGCGGCGCACACTCTGGCGGAGTGCCCGGCATGGCACCAAGAACGGACGGAACTCATGACCGTCGTCGGCCGCGACTTGTCCCTGCCGGCCGTAGTCTCATCTATGGTCGACAGCGACGAGGCTTGGCAGGCGGTCAGGCAGTTCTCCGAGACAGTGATGTCTGCGAAAGAGTCCGCGGAGAGGGATCGCGAGATCTCCCGCGACTCTAACCGCGCACCACGCGCTCGCAGGCGACGGAGAAACGATCTCCGTCCTCCGTAAACCGCTCTTGGCGGCTGACTCGGGGGGGTCAGTCGCCAACAATAGAGCCCGAGATGGCGGCGGCGTGTCCGCGCCGCCACTTGAGACGGTTTTTCCCCGTCAAGGGGTTTTCGGAGATAGGGTCCGATGGGACCACCCGCCGCTGGAGCTCGTCGACGTTCCTCCGTAGGGTTTCCGACGAGCTCCGGCAATAGCGGCGAGAAGGACACCGTGGGTTTTTAGTGGGTATACCCTGGCCACCTACCATCTTCGGCCAGGGGGACCCCCACTCACCGGGCCGCTCTCCCCCGAGAGCGGCCTGATGGTCTTAATAAGATTTTCCCACGTTAAAAAAAAAAAAAAAAGTAAGTATCGAAGAAATATTTGGGCACTGTACCTTCATAGGTTTCCTCACTAACCTCTGTTTATCTTTCTTCAACTTATCGCTTCTAGAAGACTCAGCCCCCTTCAGTATAGCGGTCTCTTGCTTGATGGATCTGATGCGATGGGCCGTCACGGAGAAGAACACGATGTTGCACACCACCAGAATTAGCACAGGAGTGTAGAAGTATACGAGTTCGCTCAGCCAATCTGTTGGTTAAATAGGCTATTTAGATAAATAATTTAAGAGGACAGTCTACTCTTTTCTCCATACAAACTTTTCAAACGTAGTCGACGGTTTCCTCCCTCGATAAAGATATTAGAAAAAATGTTTATGCCATACCTAAGTCCTATATCAGCCCTGACTATTAGATTTGTAATTTTCAAATTTTTCTGAATTTTATAGGTAGGTAACCTATTTTAATTAAAAATGAAAAAAAAAAAAACAACAAACGTAGGGCCACGGTGATGGCAGAAATAGGTTTTATGGCATTAACATATCTGCTCTAATGTCTTTATCCAGGGAGGAAACAGTCGATTAAGTTTGAAGAAAGAGAAAATGGAGAAAGAGTAGGTAGATTGTCCTCTTAAGAGGACAGTCTCCATTTTCTTTCTCCATAAATGTCATCATGTATTTTTAAGCTTTAATCTGGCATGTGTTACATTCCATTTGACTATTTCTTTCGATATTAAATTACCTACATATTAAATTAATATTGTGTTTTAACAATTACTGAATGAACAAAATAAAAAAAGTCAGCAGCTCAATCTTTCCGCTCTAAAGTTATGAGATCTTATGCAAAACCAAGTCGGTTAATTTATAATACGGAAGTGGAATTAATTTCAGTTTATACGAAAATAACTAGGTACACAATTCAATTTACACAACAACTTTGTAAGAAATTGTTTCCTAGTGGCCGAGTGGCAAGTTCGCTAACGCTTTTGAGGTGTTGAAAATATTGAACAGTTATACTCGTAGAAGTGTCACCCAAGATGCAAATGTCGCCTCAGTCACCTTTTTCAATACCCACGTGAATAGATATACTATACCGAGGCTACATTGCTTCCTACCTACAAGCTATATGTGTTCAAAATACACTTACCAACGAACCAGCAACTCCTAGTGCCGAACCCAGGTGTAACAACATTCGGCAGGTTGCTGAACTGCATGCCAACCGTACAGGCTGTCAGCACGAGAGGCACTCCCCACGCGTACACCGCGTACATCGCGAACCGCTTGTTCTCGCGGCGTTTGTTGGTGCCCCCGCCTCGGTAGCCACTGGAATAAGATCTGGTTTCAGATTTAGAGAGGTCAACTAAGCAGGAACCATGCAGGGGCTTAGTGGGATGGTCTTGGTTTAAGAGGAATTTGTCTGGTAAGGTTTGCTTGGCCTTATAGTAATGGGATTGGTACTAGGGTTTTAGATTTGTCTTCTTGTAGGTGCCTACGTAGATTTGTGTGACCCTACGTGTGTGAGTTTTCAGTTATGATGATGATGATGATCGTAAAGATCTCTACATTTAAACCTCGACTTTTTACACTCTTATTTTTTTTCGGTTAAAATCCTGAATCTATATTTCCAAAGTACAATAAATTTCGAATAAGTATTATACTTTATAATAAATAAAATTTGTCTGCAGTTTATTTGCAGTATTCTGTAAGTTTTTATGCTCAAACCGCAATTTTTATAAAATTGGTTGAAATAAAATTACAGATCTAAGAATACCTACTTAATTATTCCGATCGCGGATAAATCTATAATAGGATAGGAGGTACCTAGGTAGCTATTTTATTTACATGACATAGGTAATATATAGGTATCTACCTAATAGCATAGGAACTGAAGAATTCCAATCATTAAAGAGATAGCTCAACGTGATAAACCACGTTATTCCTGTATAACTTTAAACCTAGAACGTTTACGACTGCAATGTGAAAAGACGATATAATTTCCAGTAGTTTACTACTTTTAGCTAATAGGTATCAGTTGGAACGTAAAAGTTGGCCAAATGGATGCAGGCGTGACCAGCCAATTGGACACGGCCATTGCATCCGGAGCCATTTCAACTAGTATATATATAGGACTCTAGGACACGCTCAGCTAAAATTAATCACACATGTACAAATTAATACTTGTATCATAGAACTGGACTGGTCTCTATTAGAGACTAAAAGGGGAAAGGTCGCCTGCTAGTGATCTATTTCAAACTCGTCTCTGACGGACAAGCTTCACCAGTTTCAAACCCAGTTACTTTATATTTATTGTGTTTTCTTTTAATAGATTTAATTTAGTTTTAGTGTTTATTTAGTTTTTAGTTCTCTTGACAATACCTACCTACGTACGTGAATCTATTAATTTATTCTCAGCTAGACACTATTTTCATTTGCACCATTAGGTACCATAGCTTTACAGAAAGCTACGACAACCGTAACGAAAGGTGTTCGGAGCTACAAAATCGTATCGAACATTTACCTAAAAGGAAAAGTTGCGATCCCGACCTCATAAATTACCTGTTCCATATCTAGAACTTTTCGGTTTATTGTAGTAGACCCACAGTTAACTAAAAAGTTTCAAGTCAGTATAGCACACGTCAAATCTATTATAATTTGTAATATACATAGGTAGTTTTATTTAATGTTACTACATGCGATTTCTTTTTTGCTACAAAAATATTGTGTATTAAAATATACCTAGTTTAGTTGAATTTTGCAAAACATTCTGCTTGCAGAATTGACGTTGGAACCGTCCAGCACCAGTATTATCTATCAAGTGGATAACTTAATTTGATAATGATAATTGATTTGCTGTCCATCGCTGCTTTGAGGCAGGTGTATAAAAAATCACTGGTCATAACAAAGTTATGTCCTGTCAAACCTCCCACCTGTCCACCTCCTGTCCACCTGTCAAACTCAGTTATGGGTGCTGACTTGATCTTACGTATTATTGTTACCCATTTGTTTATCCGTTTACTGTTCATTATACAATAAATTATGTTGAAATGAATGAACCGTTTTAATTTCGCTTTGATATTTTAGCACAATACCTTTGTGAATTCTGAGATGCACCAGATCTTTCCCAAGGATAGCAGTGTAAATAAAAAACAATGATAATTATAGGAACTAAATTCTCTAACTAATAAATCGTTTACACCGCAATTTATTTTTGTTGATAAAGCACATTTTGTTAAGATATAAATCCCTAGGAAGAAAGAAACTAGTGTTTATTTTGGGCAAAAACCACGACATACTACTTTTAGGATCGGATGTTGCCCGAATATATTGCTCAACAAAAAATAACTGCGTTGTATACGTGATTTAAATCATGCGTAGATGATTCAAATCATATACCTACCGACACATCAGGTATACGTATTAACAATGCTGTATGCAGCATTGATAGATTTTTCTCGAAACCGGAAAGAAATTGTTGGTTTTTTTTTTTACAATAAATTCTAAAGTTTTAGCGAAGCTTTGCAAAATTTATATAAATTGTTGAACCATTTCCGAGAAAAATCTTTCAATGCCCAGAAATTGTTAATACGTTTTAGTTTAATACGTGAGCAAACGCGATAGAAAATGTTTACCTACTTGAAATAAGGAAAATTATTATTTACAAGGAAAAATGCATTTTCTAGAATTGCAACCGCAACGACCTTGGGCGCATCCTGCAGGGCAGCGAGAGATGCATTTTTCCTTGAAAACATTTCTAGAATTATTGTCGAGTGCATAAAATATTATGTTTACTTAAATTTAATGAAATATTAAAATGCTTGGTGTCTTTTGGATGTGAATACCGAAAGCTGTGTCACGTTACAGACCTCTTTCAAACTAGAGCGGACTTTGCGTATACCTACATACAATCTGCAACGCTTTAGTTTACTTGAGGCTTATGTTTTTTTATAAAAATTGCATGCTATCGACTATTGCTAACTATTACCAATTTTAAAAACTACCTACTCATGCTCTACGAATACAATATTGCAGAAACGAGTCGTAAATTGATCCGGTCCATACTTCAATAGTGTACCTTAATTAAAATGCTACTGTGACAGAATATTATAAAACGGAACGTTTAAACCCTCAGAGCCGAATCGCTGGATGGAAGGCGCTAGTGGTCCAGAAATACTAACTTGTAGTTGAGTTTTTCTCGGCCACTAGCCCGTGGGAATATCGGGCTTAAAAGTCTGTGTTATTCCCTTAGATTAAAACAAAAATAATAGATACGGCATATTCTAACATTGCGTTTTCGAAAAATGAGCTCGAAAGACCTCAGGCATTTTCATAAATTAACAACATTTGTCTTTAAGAATGAGTCAGAGTTTGTAAATAAGCAAAAAGGCATTCTTATATGGATGTCAAAAAGATAATCGCAGTGTGACATCACGTGCTCACGCGGCAACGGTTCGACATACGACTGAGGTTAGTTCGTCAGCTCGACGCAGTTTATCGTCTTATTTTCCGAGACTAGGTACCGTATCTTTAGTTTTTTGTTTTAATCTAAGGTTTTTTCCAGATCTTCAGCTATCATAAATTTCACATATTTAAAATAAGCAGGATTCACACGAGCCATTTCTATTTTTCCACTCGTAAAGTTGTGTGCGTTAACTGTTTGCTACGTGTTGTAGGAGGGTACTTGTAGTAGGTACCTACTTCGTATGTATAAACCTTTTTTCATTGACCTAACCTTGTAAAATAGCAGGAACATTTATCCAGGCCAAATTAGCCGTTAGTATGCCGTTAGTCGATTTTATCCTGACGTTCCCACGGGATCGGATAAAACCGCTAAGCACCTGCTCGTAATAAATCTATTGTTATTCTTAAAAAACTGTTTATCTTATAGAATAACCGCAACATCGTAGCAATGTGTTAACTATTGGTTTTATAAAAATAGATTTTGCTCAATAACAAAGGATTTTGAATCGTTGATGTAATGAATATAGGTAGTACAAACACATTAATATAGTTGAAGCTAACATTTTTCCCAAGGTTTATAAAAAATACTTATTCTTTATTTTCAAAAGTAGGTATAACCTGTAAACATTATTTCTTAGTGTTAATCCACACTTAGGAATACTGCTTTTGAAAAAATGCTTTCAAAAACTTTAGTACCCGGCGGGATTCGAACCCGCGACTATTGGTAATCCGAACCAACGCGTTAAACCGCTTCGCCACGGGTAGCCCTCCAGCCGGGTCGAATTTAAGAAAGCACCTCTTCGTGTGTTCTTGCGAGTAAGGCCTCGTAGTGACATCTACCGGCGAACTTTGCAGATCGACTCGGCTTGTAACTTCCCATATTACATGGAAATGATTACAATATAAGATGACACATTCCAAACATGTAAACATTATTTCTTAGTGTTAATCCACACTTAGGAATACTGCTTTTGAAAAAATGCTTTCAAAAACTTTAGTACCCGGCGGGATTCGAACCCGCGACTGTTGGTAATCCGAACCAACGCGTTAAACCGCTTCGCCACGGGTAGCCCTCCAGCCGGGTCGAATTTAAGAAAGCACCTCTTCGTGTGTTCTTGCGGCCCGCCGGGTACTAAAGTTTTTGAAAGCATTTTTTCAAAAGTAGGTATAACCTATTTAATTTTTTAACAAATGCTTTTCAAAATTGTTTTGCATCACCAACAACGGAGGGTTGCAGATAAAAATCCTTTCCGGTCCAGACTTTTGAAAGCATATTTTTTTCCAAGCGTGGGAAACACCTTAAAATAAATTCAAGGTATAAGTAACGCAAGATACATACAATAGTCTTGGACACGTATTCTATATCTAAAATGGACCAACAATGCTTCAGCGTTTTTTACATTATTCTAAAAAATATATATTAACAAACCTAATTACTTGGTAACTAATATCATGCAAATATTTAGGGTAATTCTATTTATAAATATTTATAAGAAATTTAGAAATTGAATAATGCTATCTAAAATTCATATATCCGCTGGGGATCTCAGCAACTACATCGCTACTCTACTCTACCAGGCAAAGGAAATTAAAAATACTGAAAACAGCTTGCTTTATAATTTTGTGGAAAGGAAAAACAATAGGTAGGTATACCTAGGTACTAGTATCTACAATTTTGTTTGAAGGCAAGACTATAGGTAGGTAGGTGTGTAGGTTATTGTACCCAGTTAGATATAGCCTATAGGTAGGTACTTATACCTACATATTTTCCAAAACTATTAAAAGCCTACTAACGTTCTAAAACTACTGTGTATACTTAGGTTTAAAATGTAATTTACTAATTAGTCTTTCATGAGTTGAAAACAAAATCTTTAGTCGTCACATTAGCGGCGTGGTGATGAAATAGGTAATTCATTTAAGGTTTCTAACTAGATAATAGTTTTTAAAAGAACTGGTTTTATTCATCAAAATGTTAGAACACAGCTTAAAAATAATCAATTTCTGTACGGGAGTATTTGGGGTCTTCGCAAATCGGGAGTGAAGTACCTTCTAGGCGTGCTTCATTTCATTTTCTAATAATTAATTAACACCGAGGCGTAATTTAAATTGGTAAACATGTTTGGCATCCACGATACAGATTTATCTAGTGTGGGTGCCGCCGATAAACTATTGTGTTACCCTCATTCAGCTAACAATACCTAGGTTAAATAGATCTTAAGATTTAGCCGTTAATTATCGTTGTATGGTTTGTTTGCTGTAAATAAATTTTATTTTATTTTATTTTTATTTTTATTTTTTTCATCTTAGACTGCATCAAACGCTGCTGGCCTATACTTAATAAAAAAACGTACAACGAATAAAATAATTATATTGTTTTGTTCTTAAAATACTAAAAATAAAATAAAATGCTACAAAAGCATGCAGAACAGATAAATCGAGTGCGTATTAAAATACCTATTGACTCGAATTTCGAGAGATATACACCACGCTGTCCCACCATATCTACAATGTTAGTAAGACAACAAACAAAATATTTACATCTCATCACAATTCAGTTCGAAGCTTTCCTCAGACACAATGTAGGAACGATTCAGGCGACGCGACATACGTCAATTAACAAACCGACGAATAATCCCATAGGAGTTTACCTAATTGAGTTTCAGATAAAGGTAGGTAAATTGGTTACATTTTTAATCTATGCTGAAATAGAATCCGTAGGCTTCTTTCTTTCTTTCACCTTAAGCTCAAAATACACAACGGACACTTACACAGACACTTTACCTAAACAGACCACACCTACAGAACACATGGACGAATTCTTTATATGTGTGCTTTAGGCTGTAGGTTTAAGCTGTTTTAGGTTAAGTGTCAGTGTAAGGGTCATCGTGTAGTTTGACTTTTATGGACTCATTTTCGTAGGTACTACGTAGGCAGGTATTACACAAAACAATCCCAACTTTTTAAGTTATAATGGAATCGTGCAAGGGACGCGACGCGAGTTATTACGTGTGTGTCGGTACCTTACATTTTTGTGCACGCGTGGGTCGAAAATTGAAAAAAGTGACGACATCATGTCCCAGAGTTAGGGAATTGAAGAAGTAAAATCATACATTACGAATTCAAGAATGCAATATGGACTCTATTTGTTTAACTAAGAAAAACTTATTCAGCGTGCGTACAATCAAAGTGCTAGTGGCAAAGACGTCTGAGAATAGGAAGCAATAGAAGGTCTATTTGGGGACCGGCCGGCCTTTTGTATGTGGCGTGAGTGAGTTAAGAGGACAGTCTACCTACTCTTTCTCCATACAAACGTAGTCGACTGTTTCCTATATCTGCCATGTCCATGCCCCTACGTTTTGCTTTTTTTTCTAATTAAAACAGAAATTCAAATCGGAAAATAAAAAAAAAAAACGTAGGGGCATGGTCATGGCTGATATAGGACTTATAGCATAAACATATTTTTCCTAATATCTTAATCCAGGGAGGAAACAGTCGACTACGTTTGCATAGTTTGTTTGGAGATAAGAGTAGGTAGACTGTCCCCTTAATTACTCACTCACGCCACATACGAAAGGCCGGCATTGTTAATTCTCGCACGTCGTCGAGTCACCTGTTTCCACACGTGTGCCGAGTAGCTGAAAGATTCTGCCTTACAACTTACAAATTACAATCAGATTATCAGCCCCACCTAACGCAATCTTGCCATGCCTTCAGAACATTAAACGGAAATGCAATAACACTTTCGTTCAACACATTTAATTCCGAATCTGCTAATTTTATTACTACCATTAAGTTCGACTCATAACTTTTAAGGCCAAAAAGCCCCTATGTAATGCTTTTGTTGATATATAAAATAATATTCCAAGGTGGATTTCAAACTCACAAACGAGTTTTTACTCCCAGCGCTACAGAAGTCATTAATAAACATTATTTATGTAGTAAATAAAGCCAGAATATAGATCATAACGGGCTTCTCTTCAAATAACATATTACGTTTTTGATGTCTATCATAAAACGACCTATTCCCCAAACATTCCGTAAATCCTTTGGAAATACCCATATACAATGTGTATTCGAAGAGGGTAATCTGAAACAGCAACCATATTTTTAGATGTCTTTGTAGATACGAACCACTTTTATTCTACGACTTTTGAAAAATTATGACATTTTCTAATAAACATTCATTAAACCACGATTATTCTTAAACAGCTAAGTCACTAGCAGTTTTATTCACAAAATAAAAAGTCTCAGAACAAATGGTTTTTAAAAGCCCCCTTTCAAATTACCCCTCTCTGAGCACACAGTGTACGAAAAAACGTACACAAATTTCGAATAAAAATCGTGCGATTTAAAGCAGAGCATACCTACAACTTACAACCTACGTTTTCATTGTTACAAAAAATGATAATAATTGAAAACAAGCAGAAACGGAAATTAATACCTATATTTGGACCTACAATTTTATGCTTCCCACAGGATGGCATGGCAGGTTCGATCTGCGAAAGTCCTTTAAAATAATTCTATTATAATACGAATACAGAAATAATTTCTAACATTTTGTAGGAATGTACAATTACAACATAGGAAATGTACAGAACATTGCGTAGAACCAATCAGTATAGTAGCGCTCGTGTACTCGTATACCAAGTACCAAATGAATAAATTAAAATTTATTTTAAGAGCATTTTAGAAAAGGAATAGTGACATAGTGGTTAAGTTTACTTTTGTTTGACCCAACTTTTCAGATTAGCAAAGTTTCGTCACAGTTTTCCACTAGATACCGCAGATTATTAAAAAAGATATCGGGTAAAATGTCAAGGGCACATCTAACAACCCTTGAGGCATATTGAAGGTCGCATCTCACACGATGATATCTGAAGCCATGATTATGCTAGATCCCTATAATAAGGTTACTTTAGCGGTTAACCAAGTAAATAGCTAGGGTATATTTACCTAAAAGTCCTCCAAATATCGAAGCACATCACGTTCAGCCAAAAGAAGCTAGTTTGAAAAGCGCAGTAGATGATGAATGCTAAAACAAGAACAACAAAATCACTAAATACCTTGTATAAAAGTCGCTTCCCGGTGTCTGTCCCTATGTATGCTTAGATCTTTACAACTACGCAACGGATTTTTATGCGGGGGATTCGGGAGGAAGATTTATTATGTAAAATATATTATGCTCCGTGCGAAGCCGGGCGGGTCGTTATAGTTACTACAATAATAGTCTTTCTTTATAGTCTATGGCCTAAGGATTGTGGTCATCATCAGATAGTGAGCGCCGATGCGGTCTAGGGTAGAGCACGTTTATTCAGAAGATAGCTGTTAATTCGCTATCTATAGACTCCCAAACCCCCAAGGTAGTAATAAGATGACGTTGGTAGGCACAGGCGTAGTAGTAACTCGCAATAGAGCCTGGTTTCGTTTCCCATATGTAAGCTATTGTGGCCTTAACTAAAGATAATTACGTCTTAATGCCACTTCGTAGGAGATAAATATCGCCCTTCAGACGTGTGTAGCCTGCCTGTTATGTAATGAAGATAGTTAATTGATTAAATCAAACGGTCTGGGTCAATGACAATGGCCCAATAACCGAGAGGATGATACATAGGACAATTTAGTGTAGATACTTGTACATATGTGGGTGGGTGGTCTATCTATTGTAGGAAATACCTACACAACTACTCGTAGGCAGAACGATATAAAAATTTTAGACACTGGGGACTGGGGACTCGATGCGTAATTCTCAATAGTTGACATGCGCAAAAAGAAAAACATCATTATCCGATTCTGGAAGTTTTTTTTGTAGTAATTACTAATTACATAACCAAAGATCTTTTATATGAGTGATATTTCGATGTACATAACTATTATTAACTATAAACCATAAAGGAACTATGGTCTCCTTTTATTTTTATTTCAGACTATAATCTGTTCTTTGTATTTGACATTTTTTCTTCAGGAAGATGTGTCAAATCATACATAATCTACAATTCAAAATAAAATAAAGGTACGCTTAAGCTTTTTTAATTGAAAAAGGGAAATTACACACAACACAAACCGAAATCGGAGGGTAGAAAAGTTTTTATTTTTGCATAGAGAGTCGTATTGGAGCCGAATACTAATGAACTGTCACCATACGAGCTGTAAAACATTATAAAAGCTCTATGCTTTACCACCACCATATAATTAGCTTATCGTTATAAAAAATCGTCTCAATTACACAGTAATTATTCTAATTAATTTCTATGCTTTCAGCTAATTAGAAAAACTAGGAAGTTCCTACTACTCTAGTAACGATATGCAATTTTTGTGACACGAAAGGCGCGGCAAAATTCAAGGCAAATAAACATCATTAAGGAAATTAATAATGTATACGGTGATTTTATACGTTTTACTAATTATTTTAATCTGATTAGGCTATACACGCACTTATGAATTTGTGCGGAAGCGCGTCGCGCGTCGTCGTAGCGTCGCTAATTCCTTTTTGACTATCACATATTCTGTGGTTATGTCAAAGTAATTCACGACGCGCCTCTGCCACAACTTAGCCTTGAGTATTGGCGGGAACGTGTTGAAGAAATGTGTTGCTGAAATTAAATTTTCGTGAAACCTAGTTCAATCAAATACATGTGAAGTAAAGATTTAAACCAGTGACAGACATTGAATTTTCCGTAATTTCCAAACTTCGTAGAGTGGTTGCAAAATGCCGCCATTTTACAACGACCCTAACAACTGCCTCGATTTGACACAATTCGATGGCAAGTTATCTATATTTGTTTTTGTATCTGCAAATAACTTGCCAATATTACCTATTGAATACTTGAAACTGGCCAATTTTCAAATGGCCATAATAATCGGTTCATGACCGAGAAGAGAATAAAATTACTAGAGATGGGCCGACTAGGGGTTCTGCCGACTAGCAGACTAGCCGACTAGTCGGTTCCAAAATTGCCGACTAGTCGGCAATGCCGATTATTATAATTCCGCGATATTTAGGTTAATAATGACCACTCGGCGATTGTTGGTATTTTTGGATAAATTTGCACTCCGAAAGCTGTAGTGAAACTTCAAAAAAATGGTTGAAATAAAAATAAAAGTAAGAGATTTTTTTTTAAATGGAGCTGAGGCTATGTTATGATATTTTAGATGTATGATGTTTAGATGATTTATGTCGGCTATGACGTGTTTTGTTTACATTTTTCTGACTACCCACCTTCTAACTGTAGGTACTACTAATTCAGTAAACATTGGTTTTATTGCATAATTGTAGTTGACGAATAGTCGGCATAATTTGCCGACTAGTCGGCTCATCTCTAAAAATTACTTATCAACATATCCCATAATATGTGCCCATATCTGTCTTAGTCTTTGGAATTAAGCTTAGTTTTCGAGTCAACGCCCTTTGAAAAGAAAAAAAAATGAAATAATCATACATAAATGGGGTAGTATGTTTACCAAGTGCAAGGCAGCCCTCCATTTGAACGCCAATTCGTCCGATGTGAAGCTTCAAGTACGCCAGCGTAGGGAACGCCACGATCAGACCAGCGCAGTACGACATCAGACACATCCCATGTAGGTTTCTTAGCTCCGGAATTAGGGCGTAGACTAGGAATGTAGCAAGCAGGAACGGTAGTGACAGTATCAGCCCTAAAGGAAAACACATTAGTATCAATAAATCATTCTACTACTAATAATATAAATAAACAAATATTGCACGACGTTACATACAGCAGCGCAATCTAGCCCCAAACTAAGCACTAGGCTTGTACTATGGGTACTAGACAACGTTACTACATATTATAATTGTATTTTTTTGTCAATACATACATATGATACATAGATACATAATTACATACGTACATCCAACTGTCCATATCCATCTCAAATTATAAATGTAAACGTTTATATGTACGTAAGTAAGTATAAATGTATACGCAAGTAAGTAAACCAGTATGTTTGTTACTCCTTCAAGCTTAGACTACTGAACCGACTGAAACTAACCTACAGCATACGCAGTATAAAGTATCGGATCGTCGTCAGTTTCCACGTTGTCAGGGAAGCATACACCCGCGATCAACACGGGAGGAATAGAGAAGTTGGTTGTTCTCATATCTATGCAGAATCCTTTGGGTGGATGCCATTGCAGCGCTCCCATCGCTACTTCGAGAAGAGTGCCGTTCTGTTAAAAAAAATACAATCAATAAGTAGGACCTACTAAACATACCTACATATTATACTCATACCTAGCAAAGACTTATAACCAAGTCACTTTCAAGCCAAGTCAAATCACATTCACTTCAAGTTACAATCGACTTAAAAAGTGTATTTTATTTTCACCTAATTTGATATGGCAAAAGCAAATAATGTGATAGGGTAATTTTTTTAGACTACTTATTCAATTTTGTTAGTTTTGCCATTAGTTTGTTCTACGTCTTTCCATAAACTTATTCTATGTCTTCCCAAAAGTTTGATCTACACCTTGGCATAAATCGTAAAAGAAAAGTTGTTCAATTACGGCCGAAATAAACGCCGCTTAAAATTTGCGAGCTACTTAATCAATTTAAGCAGCTCCTAAGCTAAAAAACTCTCATACTATAATTTTGAGCCCTACTGACTAATACTATTTAAATAGTTGAGCAGCTTCTAAATTCAAAGTATGAGATTTTTTTAAGTTAAAGTGCCGCTTAATCAGAGGTGGCTTCAAATTTTGAATAACACTTCAGGAACCTTATTTTTAAATCCATCGTTGGTTGCACTTCGTACGATTGAAATAGAATAAAATTTACATAGAAAAAATGACTTACATCCAACTTACATCGAACGTTAATCAGTATAGAAATCAAGCTATTTAAATCGTTCGAAGTGGCATAAACGATTCAAAAATAGAGCCCCAGTTAGGGCATGCAATATCGGAAGGTTTTCAATCTCGGGACGATATCGATATTAAGAGCTCAATCCCGGGATCCCGGGATTGATACTGAGATTTTAGATATCGTTAAAAAGGCGAATTTAATACAATAAAAATGTGTTAAATTTAAAATATTTAATATATTTAAGACTCTAGTGGTTTCATTACGTAAATAAGTTACCCCGAGGGCCGTCCACCCCATCATTTTGGAAATATGGCGGACAACTACCCTAAGCCCGAAAGTGTCTAAACTTTCGCGCCAAATTCTAGGCGCACCACTAAAATGATGTTAGCAGAAAAAAATTGCATGCGAGCTTGTATAAAAAATAATTGTCTTAAAAATTGCAATGAATCACGTTACTTTTATTGTTTTAAACATTTTACCAATTCCCTACGCTTCTAAATCTTTACAGATCGCTTCCTCAGGGGTAGACTAATTTGGGTTTAATTTTAATAGTTCTATTCAATCATTCCATGAGGAAAAATATAGCTAAAAACCTTAATTTATACCCAAATAGTAAATTGGTCAAATCTCGATATCGGATCACTCAATCCCGGGATTATAGTATCGAACTTTTGCGTCCGAGATCCCGGGATTACGATATCCCGGGATCCCGGGATTCATGCCCTAGCCCCAGTATTTGGACGTAAACAACGTCACTTTTTTCAACAAATTATCTTCGTCAAAGTCAAAACATAATGAATATAAAAAATAAAAATGTCTAAGCTATCGTTGTGCAAAGGAAATGTAAAAATATCTCTCCACAATAACAACACTTCAATGTAATGGCGTCGTCGACCTAAACAAGCTTATATTTATTAGGTACCAACATAACAGTTTTCGTTAAGAGGATAGTCTTCATTCTCTTTCTCCATACGAACGTAGTTTAAATTTTCCTCCCTGGATAAAGACATTAGAGCAAATATGTTTATGCCATAAAACCTATATGTGTCATCACAATGCGTCTACCTTTTTATTTATTTTTATTTTCTAATTAAAATAATAATAAAAAATAATAAAATGAAAAAAATAAAAAGGTAGATGCATAGTCATGAGAGACATAAGTTTTATGGCATAAACATATTGGCTCTAATGTCTTTATCCAGGGAGGAAAATTTAAACTACGTTTGTATGGAGAAAGAGAATGGAGACTATCCTCTTAATTGTTTTCTAAAAATATTTACTGAATGGTAAATGAATGATTGTGTTGAATGAAAGAAAAGTCAAACCCGGATTTATAATTAAATTTGAAAATGCATACATTGGATAAATAAGGTCCATAAAACTATATCTAAGTATAGACGTTAGATATACTCATAATGATCTGTGGTCCCCGACTTTCATTCGAAGGGTCGTGTTTTCGATTCCCGGCCGACCGTGGCCCACAGTATTTTACTTTAAGAAAAAGTTATGTGTGTTTATAACATCTCTAAGAGGGGGCTCTTCAGTGGAACAAATTGAATATAAAATTATGGTTTCCAGTCTTTCTGCCGTTTTAACGACATTCCCTAATGTCAATCAATAAGTAGTAGTAGGTAGTTATTCTAGGTACGATTTTATATCTTAAAACCTTAGTTCACGGTCAGTTTCTTCCCAACCTTCATTTACTTGCGTTGTTGGTTCAGCCGTTTTCCGAGAACCAATTGTTTGTTTTAAAAACTGTTGCCATATTGTCGCAGAAATAGATGTTTATTCACGTTTACCTAAATGTATAAAAAAATAATATTTACCTATATTTTCTAAGTAACGTTTCTGCTACTAATATGTTACATTGCATAACAAAATCGTTACAAAATCTTCAATATGTTATTTTAAGGAAAAGAAAAACAGATCTTTAAAACAAACATGCAATTTGTATGTTTCTTTAAGATGCATATAAGTTTATTTGGATGAAAGTTTGTTGGAGGTAATCTCTGAAACTAAAAAAAAACAATTTTGATCATTCTATCACGAATACCTACATCATCTGGGAGTAAAATAAGTTACATTAATTTTGTAACTCTTATCTTTTTTACAAACACATGATATTAATTATTATAATAACACGGTATTTCTAGATCAAGTTCTTCAATAAAATATATATGTTATAGGCAATGTGTATAATCCGGCATTGTATAGAATGCCTAGGCATTGTATACATTGCCTAAAACGTTCAGGCAATGTGTATAATACGATTCATTTCATACATTGCCTAGGTATTGTATAAAATGCCCGAAGCGCATCAGGCAATGTGTATAATGAACGACGGCAGCGGTCGCCGAAGCGCCTAATACTATAAATAAAAACATTATTAACATTTATTTAATATACAGTGCGATTTTTATACATCACGCCTTTTTTATTTACAGAATAAGGCGCTTTGGCGACCGCTGCCGCGACACGCTCGCTTCGCTCGCTCGCCAAAGCGCTGCGTGTAATCATGTTCTAACATTAACCTTACCTAACCAAGTCGGGGTGCTCCGTTTAGTTTTTCCGTGCTTTAGATAGTTAGATAGCATCGGGATTTTAACTGTAAATATTTTAATATTAGATACCTATTCGAATACGTACCCCCCCAAACCCCCTGCTAATATATAAAAGCTTATTTTAAATGAAAACTGTTGGTTTTTTTGTATCATGATCAAATTTCCATAATCAAGTGGTAAGAAATGAACAGGGCGACTTTCTGCAGCAATTTTTTGGTACGGTCAAGTGCACTAGACCTTTACACTTGCCATTCGATTTTGTCCTAATATCGCAGAAGATAAGAGAGGTGGAAATGTCAAAATGTAAAGCTCTACGTGGACTTGACTGTGAGTACGTTGTAAAAGTAAATGTTTATCCGAAGGGAACTGCTATGTGAGAAACGCTGTCTACGCAAAAAAACACGTTACATACATTACCTATGCGTCAACCGGCATTCTATACAATGCCTAGGTATTCCATACATTTCCTAGGTAAAGTGTAAAATAGTTTGAACATTCAATATCATTTCACACATTGCCTGGACGACCCCGGCATTCTATACAATACCTAGGAAATGTATAGAATGCCTGCATTATACACATTGCCTATAACATATATAAAAAAAGGTTATCGGGAACGTCCACTAATTAGGTATTAATTAGTAAGTAAGTTTGTAGGATAACCGATAAGACAAGCTTATATTTGTTCCTAAGTAGGTAAGAGAGTTAGGTACCTACAGCATAATAATATGTAATTAATAATGTATTTCAATTATGTACTAGGACATCGCACCTACGGCGAAGGTAAACGTCGTAAGGAAACACGCGTCTTAATAGGAAAGTCTACCTACTCTTTCTCCATACAAACGTAGTTGACGGTTTCCTGGATAAAGACATTTAAGCATATATGTTTTAACCATAAAACCTATATCTCTCATGCATGACCATGAACCTAAATTTAAAAAAATAGAATGTATAAAAATTAAATAAATCGAACAAGGTCATGGCTGATACAGATTTTATGGCATTAAACGTATTTTCTCTGTTTTTATCCAGGGAGGAAACAGTCGACTACGTTTGTAACGTATGTATGGAGAAAAGAGTAGCTAGACTTTTCCGTTAAAATCACGTACAATGTCCCAATTATGAGCCTACCTACGGAACAAGCCCACCGTTAAAAAGGTTAAACGGAAAACCCTTTAACCTTTTTTTAGGAATAGGACAGCAGCAATAAAACAATGAAGCTTATATTAATCATCTATTTTCAGTCTCATCTTATTGGGACTATTTGGGACGGTTAAGATCGTTCTGCTCCTGAAAAAACCAAGAAACCTAAGAAAATAAACTTCGTTTCTATCTACAAATATTCTGCAGAGCTATTTTACTAGTCATATTGTTGTGTTAGAGAATGGACAGATAATTAATCCTGTCCTAAACAATCAGAGGCATTATGACCTTTACTGCCAGATACGGGCTTCTAATTTTCTGGACGTTTCTGGGGTTATTTACAATTGGAGTCGGAGTTTTATAATCCAAATCCAACTACAAATGTTTGCTGTTAGACGAGCATGATTGGCGGGATTGCAATAGTAAAAATATTAGATACATAATTGCAAGTTATATAAAATATACTTATTTTAAAATTAAATAACCTTTCTACGGCAGTCGGGTAACAATGCAATACATTTAAAAAACAAATTTGTCATAAAATGATTAACTCGCTGTAAGCATACCCCTCACAGTGTGGATGTTCCACACAGTGTTGCCAATTTAGCGACTTTGGTTGGAGCTAGAATCCGCCCCGTGGTGTCGTAGGTACGTACCTAACTTTATGGAAAAAACTTGTGTTCATGAAAATCGGGACAGTATAGTATAATTACTGACTACGAGATTTAGGGAGGACTAGCAAAAAATAAATTCTCCCCGAGCGGTAGCGGATAAACTTAAATTAAATTATGACTTTAACGCCAACCCCAATTTGGGGTTTAGCAGACCCCGGGCTCCTGAGAGGGATGCAACCGGGAACATCGCTCGGATGAGAAAGAGAAAGTGTAATTACTGGACACGGGGCTACACGTGAAATACCGGGACTTTCCCGGAATTCCCGGCCATCTGGCAACTCTACTCTACCTATAGTACCTACGTTGTGTTTTTCTTCAAACTTAAGAGTTGCATTATACAGTGAGCTTCGGGGACGTTAATTTAAGCTGAAAAGGGGTTGCTATATCTAGAGGTCTAAGCAAACAACTTTTGTTCTACGTCTATTGGAAATTTCGACTTTTTTCAATAATTTTAAGTTTATGTTTTACTGAAAACTGCTGTTTTTGAAAGTAAAGGCAATTAATATTTAGATTAGTAAAGGCAAACTTAAGGTCAATTGCCTTTAACTCTAAGAAACAGCTGATTTTAAGTAAACTTTAACCTCAACATTTTCGAAAACTATTCCGAATTTCCAAAAGTCGTAGAACAAAAGTTGTTCGCCTAGACGTCTAGAACAACCCCCTTTCGACTTAAATCTTTAAACTTTAATCCTGGATACATACTTTACCCATTCAGTCGCGCCATAGAGGCCATCGGTAGAGGCATTACTGTTTACAAAGTGTGAACAAAAATAAAGCCCGCCCGCCCATCATTGCAACGATGCAACGACGATGGGCGGGCGGGCTTTACGGCCCAGCGGGGATGGCAAAGTACAGCGCCGACCACAATCCGACAATTTATAGTAGCGTTTACTCTACGAAAGCTACCTACATTTATAACGAATGTAAAGACGTTTAGCTTAAGAGGATAGTCTCCATTCTCTTTCTCCATACAAACGTAGTTTAAATTTTCCTCCCTGGATAAAGACATTAGAGCAAATATGTTTATGCCATAAAACTTATATCTGTCATGACCATGCATCTAAGGTAAGGAATTTGGAATTAAATTATTTTTGTTTTTGAACGAATTGAAAGGGGATTATTCAAGATGCCTTATACTTAGATGACTTATTAAAATTCGAGCTTGAATTAGGTAGTTATAAGATCCTCTTTATTGAAAAAAAAACTCTACTTCTACTCTACGAAAGAAAGTTATTTTTCTGTCATCCGTCCATCAAAACGGATATAACAGATTTTCTTCTGGAATTGGCGTTCGTTTTATCGTTCGTAGAATTAAAGTACATGCCCTGATATCAAAAGTAATGAAAAAGCCATCCACCGCCAACTAAACTAAATTAGTAAGCTTTAGCTGACTTAGCTAGTTTTTCAAACAAGTTGGCATAGTGGCAATAAAAATAAGTACCTACATTATCTTTGAAAATTTCAACTGAACTATCACGGTTCATGAGAGAGCCAGGTACAGACAGACAGTAGAGTTAAGGCGCTACTGTCTGTCTGTACCTGGCTCTTTTGCTAAGGTAAAAGAGTCCCGTTTTTTCCCCTTCGGTACGGAACTCTAAAAAGAGATAAGTATTTCTTCTATTCGACTAGAAGCAAACAAAATACAACTTAGCTCATAATTCTGAAAGTTTAACGCTTCGGGAAACATATAAAGAAGGTTAACTAGAGCTTTGTCTAGGTAGATATAGAACAAAGAGAAAGCATATTATACTCGTACAAGGTAGGTACCTACCTACCGGATACAATGGAAATTAAGTAGGTTTAATAATTCCATTTGTTAGCTTCATTTTAATTACGCCGCTTTCGTATGCACGTTGTAGGTAGGTATACATGGTTATTGGAAATTAGTGAAAGGGATATTAGGGAAAAAGGGAAATTAGTTAAAGGGTTGTTCTTCACGTCTAGGCGAACAAGGTATGGATATACTTATGAACTTTTTTTTTAGGATAGTATAAGGTTTCATTTAAGTTTTTTGGAATTAGAGGACTAACCTTAAAGATTTACCCCCTTACTTTTAAACGATAATTATCAGAGGAGTAAGTTATGTAACGTTTGTTTCTGTCTGTTAACTTTGAAACATCATGTCACAGTAAAAGACAAACGATGCATAGTTGTGCAGCTGTTAATTTATCTTTTATGTTACCCAGGGTGAATGTAGCTTTCTAATGGTGAAAGATTTTTTGAAATCGGTCTAGTAGTTTCGGAGATTACCCCCAATATACATACATACATACATACATGTTATAATATTAGTATAGATAAGTTAGGGGATTTTTATTTTATTTAGTTACTATATCTTAAACATGAATCGCATTTGCTTATAAAAAAAATCTCGAAATTTATGGGAAAAACAGCTGGGTAAAATGGTTTAAATTTTGAAAAGTCGTAGAACAAAAGTTGTCTGAATATTGAATGAAAATTTTGTACACGAAATTCTTCACCAAATACGTTCTTTTCGCTAATTCCCCATAACCCTGTATAACATTTCTTATTATTATCCCGGCTGCAAGAAAAGGCTTATTTTAGTTTATTATTGAAAGAAGGGAAAATGTAAGCACTTTACGTAGGATATTTTACGTTTACATTTGCAATGCATTTGTTTGAGTGGCCTCGTTTGTCACGATCACGACTAAATATTTACATTGGCCGTGCCAATATTTCATTATTTTCACAAATTCATTACGGAAAATGTGTAGTTAACTAACATGATAAGTAGGTACCTAATACCAATACAAAAAGTCTTTGTTTCATTTATGAAAATACTAGCTGACCTTCGTTATGCCTTATAGGCAAAAAAAACCTTCCAATTTTCAGCCAAAAAAATACTAGCTTTCTTATAGGCCAGCGACGACTATAACTAAGGCGCCACCTTTACATTTAAAATGTCTCTAACATGCTTCAGCCCTGTTCATAAAAAAACCTTTTTTTAATTTTATAAAATATTCTCAAATGCTTTTAAAGCTTTTGCAAAAGTATCAGCACACTCGCCCGGCTAGCGAGGGGCACAGGTTCGAATCCTGTCATGGAAGGATTTTTGATGATGTAATTCTCCTTGTAAAATATTTGTAGTAAAAATGACTTGAGCAATAAAACAAAAGAAATATTAAAAGTATCAAGATAATAATATGTTAAAACGTTTTCTAAAAAAATGAACAAGTCTCATACAAGCCTGAAGTGAGGCATGTCGCAGACATTTTAGTAGAATAGGTACCCTAATGTTAAGTGTTAAAGAGCGGTCTGATGATGCACGTAATTTTGAAGATAGCCTGGCCTCCTTCTGAACTCATGATTTGAATTAGGTAGGTACTAGGAATATGAGAAAATCGATTAATTCGTAGTACTTTCAAAACGACTACGAAATTGACTTCATTTTCGTAGTAGGTATTTCGTAGTAGTATGTAATAGTTTCGTAGTGTGGTCGTAGTCGATTTATATATCTTCATTTAGGAAAGTTCAGTTAATAAAAATAGTTAAGTATTCCCCTTTCACGGTTAAAACTTTGTTTAAAATCGTGTACGAGGACTGATTTACAACTGTGATAAGAATTTGTTTGTTGATACTTCGATACACGTGTTCATTGTGGTGTAGACTATATCTATACTTACCGACGTACCTACATACACAAATACGAGCATCAAAATTCACTCAGATCAGAAAGTTTAAAAATCTAAATGTTCTTGGATGCACATCGACTGTAATCCAAAATGGTCTGAGTGCTTTATATAGGTACACTAGCAGATTCCCGCGGTTTTACCCGCGTAAGTCCCGATCCCGTGGGAATATCGGGATCAAAAGTAGCCTATGTTACTCAGGGTGAATGTAGCTTTCTAATGGTGAAAGAATGTTTGAAATCGGTCCAGTAGTTTCGGAGATTACCCCCAATATACATACATACATACATGTTACCAACGTTACCTCTTTATATTAATAGTATAGAAGTATAGATTAAAACAAATGCACGACGTTACATACAGCGCCATATAGCCTCAATATAAGCACTAGGCTTGTACTATGGGTACTAGACAACATATTATACATCCATAACATCAACATCATCATCGCCGTCCTTCTTCTACCTACTACGTCATTATTGTCAGTACAGACATTCTGAAAATTACTCTAATGTCTATCTTCCTTTTAAACTGGACTTGCTGAACTGAACTGGATTGCCCGATCCAGTCACCGTGTCATGATCGCCTATGAGACTAAGTGTATCATGATCGCGTATCATCACGCGGCGATACGGATACGGTGAATGGATCGGACTAATGATACATATCTGGATCCGGTATGTATGTCTATGTAGGTACGTGAGAAATAACCGCTTAATAAATTACCATCAATTATATTTTAAAGCATTCCTCGCTGCACAAACTGCACATCCTTAGTGCAAACGTAGCCATCGAATACATAATTACGCTACGCAGCATAAATCCTAATCCCGTGGATATTTTCAAAAAAACCCTACGTTATAATTACTATTCGTATTTTGAGCCTGACGAAGGATCGACTGGATAATTCATTCAAAATTCAAATGCTTTTAAGACATGTTGCTTTGATGGATCATGCATGAGTGTGTAACTATAAGGTAACATGTAATAATTCGTCTACCTAGGGTATATTTTAAGTGAATGTACGTACCTAAGCAGTAATACGGGTAATCAGCAAGTCAGAAGAGTTACTAGGAGTAAGTATAACCTAAACTGCTCAGCAGGGATTTTCTTTTTAATAATTAATTTGGTACATTATAATATCATTCTGATGACAAAAAAGACTAAAAGGGCGCGCGTGGAATTTGAACAATTTGCCTTAATTTTGATAGCAGTATCACAAGTATAAGGAAACACTTCTCAATCAATTCATAACCAAATTTCGATTCGAACAAGTTTTCATTAAACTAGTTTTAAATTATTTTGCTAGTTTTTTTTTGTACCCATACAAGTATACACTCACATAGTAGGATAAGTAAGTAGGCTATTATGTGACAGAAAACTTACTTCTTGTAGAAATAACTCGTCAGTGCTAGAAGAATCCACCACGTAGAGATCCTCGCACGGCCGCCCATGCATGTAGAAGAATGAGTCATGGGATAACACCCCCGATGGTTCCCTTCCTTTGTAAAGTTGAGGGCTGAAGGGATTCACTTCGCTCAAGTCCGTGTCAGTACAATTCCTTCCCAAGTACGCCTGTTTGTCACCGCAACACTTCCATAAACAGACTCTACCGATGCAAGGACATCCATACCGCTTTATCTCGCCCTCGACTGCCAACTCGTACCACGTTTCCTTCTTAAACTCAACATTTTCCATAAAAACTGAACCGTTCTCATGAACGAAACCCCCCGATATATCCAAGCTCTCTATCAAAGAGCACGGAGCACAAATTACAAGATTCAACACTGATAAACTACATAAAAATAATAATAGAGATCCCATATTTGAAAATGAATAAGTCTGGCCTACTGAGGATAGTTTTTACTTCTTTTAAATTAATTCAATCACTTCACAGAATACATTTTGCCGTAAATAATTGCAAACTGAAAATATTTAATGTCGTTACGGATAATGACTAACAATAAAGTTGGTATAAATCGCGAGTACCACTTGTGAGTGTACGCTATTATCAGTAAAGTGAGGTAATTTGATGTATCATTTTTATTGTGATAAGAGATAAGTGGGGTTTGAGGAAGGCCGCGATTGTTTGTGGCTTTTTAGGAGAGGTCGGACCGCGTGCTGATTCCACGGTGGTCAGTTCCAGACTGAGTTCTGGATCTCGGAAACTTCGCACGAGGTGGATGAGGATCACCAAGCTGCACTTTATCAAATACAAGTTTACATTCAACTGTTTTCTTAACTAATACGTAAACACTACGCGTTAAACCAAATAATAACGAAGTATAATTCTACCTATTAGAGTTAAATATTAGGATGTTAAAACAAATAAGTTTATGAGAGATACAGATAGGTATATAGATAGATTAATGAATTCTTTAAAAGAAAAACAAACATCTTAAAGTTCTTTGTGTCACCATCACCATTTAGTTTTGGGCATCCTTCTCTAATAGCGGAGGTTCGATGTCTTGGAAAAATTTGATCAAAAGTGAGGTGTGGTCTGAAGGCAAAAAATGTGTGGTTTGGCGTGTGCTTTTGAGTAGTAATTTTCGAATTAACCATTTTCGAAGCTTTCAGACAGTTTTAAATCTTAGCCCTCGAAAAACTTTCTTTCGTGACGATTTAGAGGCATAGTTTGAAGGCAAAGATAGTTTGGTTTGACGTATACTTCCGATTGGTAAACAATAATTTCATCTGCGACCTGAGATGAAAACAAAAAATAGTAGATACGGTAGGTATATTCTAACATTGCGTATTCAAAAAAATAAGTTGGAAAAACCTACATGCATTTTTTCATAAAATTATTGTATATTTAAAAAGTCCTTAGAGTGTGTTCTTTAAAATATGATGTACTTAAAGGCACCCTATGAGAAAGGGTTTTTCGAAATCCCCGCGGTATCGGGAATTACGCAGGTGAAACAGCGGGATACTTATGTACAGTTTTTTCTGTTATGTAGGTAATCTGAACTCGAGCCGATTTTTATATTGAAAAAAGGCCACGAAGTCTCAAGAATGATTTGTCAAAAAGAAATGAGTAATTTACCGTATTTTGAGATTTATATTCTGCTCACTCGATTAAAAGGGAAACGCCACAGCATAGACAGACAGGTCAAGCTTAGCTTAGGACACCCGACCCGAACTCCCCTCATTTCGAACACCTTTTTTGTTTTCGTTTGCAGGGATTAAAAAAAAAACAAACCAAAAAAATCACGGAGAGGTTGTTACACGTTCGTGATTATAATGCAGGGAACATTGTTCAAAATATATTCCCGAAAGTATTTAATCAGTGTGTGTTGCTAGCTTAGATGAAAACAAAAATAGTAGATACGGTATATTCTAACATTGCGTATTCGAAAAATGAGCTAGAAACAAGTACATGCATTTTCATAAAATTATTGTATTTGAAAACATTTGTCATTAAGAATGATTCAGGCATTTGTAAATAAGCAAAAAGGCATTCTTATGGATTTCAAAAAGATAATCGCAGTGTGACAGCACGTGATCACGCGGCAACGGTTCGACATACGACTGAGGCTAGTGCGTCAGCTAGACGCAGTTTTATCGTCTCATTTTCGGAGACTAGGTAACGTATCTGCTGTTTTTTGTTTTCATCTAAGGTTGCCAGTGACAATCTTACGACGACTCCGAAACGTGGTCGCTTTGGGTCGCTAACTATACCTACCTATGCCTACCTAATCAAGAAACTCAGACTCGTTCAACGAACTATGGAGAGAACTATGCTATCTTGCTCTATGCTATCGAGTTCATCTGCGTGATAATTAAAAATGAAAATCCGTTGAAGAACTAAAGTCACCGACATAGCTCTAAAAATTAGCAGACTGAAGTGCCAATGGGCAAGCTATATAGCTCGAAGGACTGAATTGAGATAACTGTTGGGGAGTAAAAATCCTCGACTGCCGAACGCAAGGATGCAATGTGAAAAAGAGTGTCGGTGGCCGGTGGACCGACAACATTTTGGCGGTCGTGGGAAGAATGAAGTCGACTCGGGATTGGTGTTTGTAGCATCTCGTATGGCCTATGGCTTGTGTTTTCAGCAGTCGATGAATAAGGGCTGAGGTGATGATGATAACATTTCTACTTCAAAGGAAGTATTTTTTTGTTATTAAAGACGATCAAATTAATTTTATACCTTACAAAAGTTTTATCCCTAGCGTCAGTCAGTGCCATCTAACATTGAATAGTAAACTATTACAAATGTAATTTAACGCCATCTGTTTCATTTTAATGTAACTCTCACGAATGTGTGTAGTGTTTCAGATAATGTAGCAGATGGCGCTGATTTCAATATTTTCGAATTGTATAAACTTAGTATGTATTAAGTATCGTACAAACGCTAACATAAACAGACGGAGAAAACCCGATTCGGAATTTTCTATATACACGGTGCTCCGAGGAGGGGGTATTAAGCCGAAAGGGGGTTGTTCTAGAGGTCTAGGCGAACAACTTTTGTTCTACAAGTTTTGAAAATTCGAAGTAGTTTTCGAAAATTTTGAGTTTAAAGTTTGCATGAAAATCAGCTGTTTTTTAGAGTTTGAGGTCATTGGCCTTAAGGTGTCCATTTATTTAGTTTGGACCACTACAATCTAAACATAATTGCCTTTTTTTACAAAAACAGCTGTTTTTTTTGTAATACGAATTTCCAAACCTCGTAGAATAAAAGTTGTTCGCCTAGACCTCCTCGACGAAACACCCTGTATAGCTATAAAAAGAAAAAATACTGATATTATAAAAGTTTGTTTGTATAATTGTTTGTTTTTTCCCTTCCCTTCACGTCAAACGGCTCGACCGATTTGGATAAAAAAAATCATAGGGATAATTACTTAGACTATTTAAGTAATAGAGAGCAACATGCTTTTGATCCCGACAATCCCGCGGGTCTCGATTTACGCGGGTGAAACCGCGGAGCGCAGCTAGTAAATAAAGTAACTTTGTGTTCGAAAAGAAGCTTCAAGTGTCTTATCTGTGGATAAGAATGAACTGCATCGACCTTGTGCGTGGCGTGGTCGTATCCAATCATTATTTTTACTCGGGGATTCCCTAAATCTCATTTGTTACTTTAGCATCTGTGGTTGTATTTTACCGAGAAGAATCATATTTTCTCCGGAGTGCGTTCGGAACCATCGATTGGGAATTTGAAAAAAGAGTGATTCTTCGGGTCTCCACATCACGGCTACGCTGCTGCGCCACAGAGCGTAAGGAAATAAGTATACTCTCAAAAATGTAAACAAAAAAAATATACATTTATTTGAAAGAAATGTAAAAAGTACATATTTGAAAACTATTTACTTTTCATCAGTTTTTTGTAAATTTTTGATCTAAGATTCTGAAATAAAGTATGTATGTGTGAACCACATTAAGATTTTCACACAAAAATAAAAAAAACAATAAGGTTTTGGGGTTCCCCATACTATGCAAACTTCCAACGAAAATTGGTATGAACGAGATCTAGAAAGTAATTTATTTTTAATGCGATACGTCGTAAATCGTAAACCGAAAACCTTTCAAAACAAAACATGTTGTATAGATAATGGTACGGAACCCTTCGTGAGCGAGTCCGATTCGCACTTGGCCGGTTTTATTTTTATATTTTGTTCCATATAATTTTGCATCATTTTACTGTGTGGCGCGGGCGGTACGGAACGCACCCCGCAGGTTAAGTAGCTACACACGTTTAGATTTCTCTGTACGATTATCGTTGCGATAAATCGCATGCGAGATATCTAACGCCCCTAGTGCCTAGTTGCCTACACACGTTCAGTTTTATAAGTTGCGATTTCTTTTCGCTTGAAGTAACACGTATTTATGACTTGATCGAATGAATAATTTTAATATTAATATTGATAATATTTTTCCACAAGCTGTTCATAAGAGCCAATTCTATTTTTATAAGCCCAAAAATGAGTAATTTACTACATTCTAGGATGCTATTCTGCTCATAATTTCGAATTTTCTCCTAAGATTTTCACCGAGATTTTACTCGGGACTCTCAGCTTCCAAATAAAAAAAGAATGATTGAAATCGGACTTCTTAAGCCGGAGTACGGCGTAAAACAATTCCAGAAGATCAACTACTAGGTAAACTGTGCGAAATCTATGCGATTTCGATTTGATCGTCAGTTAAACTGTACAGTTCTCAGATTTGCCTACACACGTACGATTTATCGTAAAGATTTCTCGCATGCGATTTATCTGTAAGATAAATCTAAACGTGTGTAGGATACTTTAGTTAGTCATTCGTTCTCGGTTCCAATAAAAACTGCAAGCTGTGACCTCTTTCTTCATTCATCATCGGGAAATTCTGTCAGCCTGACGACGAGCTCCTTAATCGTGAAAATAAAATAATTGATTTTATTTCTTTGTAAGTCTGTTATTTTATATTCTGTGCGTTCTACTAACACGGTTTGCATATTTATTATTTAGGTACCTATGCGTTTATTTATGGCTGGGTCCAAAGGAATTCTGTCAGCCATTTTGTAAAGGTGCTTAACCGATCGGTTTTTTTTTCTTTCAGAAAATGGGACTACTAGCAGCTATCGTGGTTAATGCAGTGGCCGGCGCTGCCATTTATGGTACGGGAGGACTTTTGACGCCCTTGGTCGCCCCAATGCTGGGCTTTTCCAGCACTGGGATCGTGGCTGGAACTGCGGCGGCTAGTGCTCAGGCATACTACGGGAATCTGGTCGCAGGAAGCATCATTTCCACAGCTACCGCCGTTGCTATGGCTTCACCTACTCCCTAGAGAGGTAAATATTCATCTAGGTCACCGATCAGTGGTCTGTGATCTATATAGGTATACCACTGAACTCTAGATTAGATATGTGGTAGGTTAGGTACGTATAGTGACCGGCAGATAAGTTGAAAAGTTTTGTCGTGGAAGGGGAAAGTTCGCGCAGTACATTTTACATGCGCCGTCTATGAAAAATCGACTTCTGCGCATCCGCCATTTTGTTTCAACTAATCTGCCGCCTACTGTACGTAACGTAGGTACGTTTTACCTACCTATATCGTATCACCAGTCTTAGATTTTTCTCGAAAACGGTTCCTCTAGTATAATTGCTGTTAATTTCGCAATAAAAATCCGGAGCCCCCTAAAGCGTTATAGTGCAAGAAATTGACATCACTATCACAACATAGTCTAAAACAAAGACGCTTCCCGCTGTCTTTCCCTAAGTACTTAGACCTATCCCTAAGTAGATTTTTACAATTACGCAACTGATTTTGATGGGTTTTATTTTGCGGTTAATAGATAGATAGTGATTCAGATAGAGAGCGTGTTCTTTATACGATGTAGTCATCCGATAAGAAAGGATTTTTGATAATTCTTACATGCTGATATAGCTATAGTATACTATACTTAATGCCTATGACCGTGTAGCCTCGGCATAGAAAAGGGTAGCCTCATCTCTTCTCGTGGGTGTCGTTAAAGGCGATTATGGGATCTGAGGGAGACTAGCAAACCTTAAGTTCTCTCCGTGCGGTGGCGGATAAACTGCGTGGTCCCTAGGAGTGTTTATGTCAGGCAGGCGGCCGGCTGTAAAAATATTGCCAAATCGATTTGCAGAAGGTATGGTCAATGATGATGACTTACCTACTGCGCCGACCCCAAATTAATTTGGGGTATAGCGGACGGACCCCGGACTCCCGAGAGGGATGCAACCGGGAACATCGGTCTGTTGAGAAGAAACTGAATGCCTATAATGTTCCAAATCTCGTAAATGTATAATATCCGTTGTCAAATCACCGTAACACAAGCGCCTAGTAACTTACCATAAGGCTATAATGGCCCTATGGTATTCATTCACAGAATTTATCTAAGTACGTAGGTAGGTAGGTACTACCTTATTTATTTTGTTTTCTGTTCCAGGTACTAACCTATTCAGCATCGGCTGGCTGACAATCAAGTGTTTCATTGTCTTGTCTACAATAAAATGTCTTTGTCTCTGTCTTGTACTATCCAATTGAATAAAAAAATATACTTACTTTAATGCAAGACTGTTATTTTTATCCAATCTACATAATAGGTAGGTAGGTAGGTACAACATGCAGTGGGCGCTTCGGGCGAAGGCCTGCAGAAAGTTGCGGGTTCGATTTTCGCCGGATGCAAGTTAAAAAAATGTTTATGGTCTAGGTCTTTTTTATTCTCTCGCTGTAGAAGTGTAAAATAGGAGTATTCACCTCGGGAATAAAAAGTCTGTATTGAAGTCTCATATGCAGCTTTGAATCCCACCCTTCACTCAGGACTCTAGAAAGAACCCTCACTAGGAACGTTCAGTCGATAATTCTAGAGTGCATCGTTACGCTTTGGATTTATTACGTATGAAGCTCTCTATCACAGACATTATGTCCGTGCACTCTGTACTACATATTGACTACAACGGGGTTTTAGTATTGATTTGTTCTATCTTGTGTGGTTATTTCTTATCATGTAAGTCATACATAAGCCGGCTCTACACTCGCGCGTTATTCACGCCTAGGGTTGCCAGATGTCCGGCTTTTTACAGTCGTGTCCGGCCAAATATATACAAGTCCGGCCTGTCCGGCTTTTGTTAGGCTTTTAATCGACCCCTTCAGTCACGCAGACACGCATAAAGCTTCGCACAAACTCATGCGAATTCACTCGTGTCGATCGATACACGCTTGTTTTGTAGGTAGAGTAAGTACTCTTTGTATGTAATTCATAAAAGTACATAGGTACCTATAGCCATGTTATTCGATAAGCAAATGGGCCGCAACGTGGCACGCGTTCTGCGCGGCCTATTTGCCATAGACAGGAGACGAAAAACGAATGTGTCAGGCTTTTAGGGCAAAATGTCCGGCTAAATATTTATCTGTGTCAGGCTTTTTAAATTTTGGGCCTGGCAACCCTATTCGCGACGCGTCGTGAAAATCCTTACCCAATGGCTGCCCTTGTATTAGAGGTGACACGTATGCGTGATACCAATAATGCTGCGAACCGCACGCAAATGCGAATGCGCGAAACCTTCCACTGTCCGCGGCGCAAATACTAGTGATGTGCCGAGTATGGCTTGACTCGAGTAAGACTCGATTCTTTCGGTGGACTCGCTTACTCGAGTCCAAATTTATTTTGACTCGAGTCCGCAGACTCGAGTCCGGGACTCGAGTCCGGCGTACTCGAGTACCGGACTCGATTCTGGGACTCGAGTCCGGGACTTGAGCCCGGGACTGGATTCTGGGACTCGAGTCAGGGACTCGATTCCGTACTGCTTACTCGATTCTATTATGCGATTCCAACTGACTTGAGTAAGTTGACTCGTTCGTTCTCGATCTCTGTTCCACTCACTCCACGCAATGTTTCGTTTTCCATAGATACATACATTTACTTGGAAAAAATAGCTCCCGCCAAACCGTCAAACTTCGACTGTCCGTCCGTACGAATGACGCGGGATTTTTTATTCAAGAATAATATTGTCTGTGGTAGTCCAATCAATCAATATTATTGTTTGTGGCAGTTCAATTCAGTTAAACTTTGAATAAAACCATAAATGTTGTAAAACAATAATAAATCTTGGGGATTAAGGAATAACAGTCGCTTGATACACATTGGTGATTCGAGTCCGGAATTCGAGTCTGGGATTCGAGCTGGGATTCGAGTCCGGGATTCGAGTCCGGACTCGAATCTGGGATTCGAGCCCGGACTCGAGTCCGGACTCGAGTCTGGGATTCGAGTCCGGACTCGAGTCTGGGATTCGAGCCCGAACTCGAGTCCGTATAAACCGACTCGAGTCGACTCGAGTCACAAAAACAGCGACTCGGCACATCACTAGCAAATACCGTGAGATTGTAGAGCGCTCGAGCGGGCTGTAGATAAACAAAAATATTACCCGGCCCTGGGAGTTCCCGAACAATGCTTTCTTGTCTTGCATCGGTAGCTAGGGTTCCATACATCATTATTATTTTTCCTGAGATCTCAGAAATTTTATACATTACTAAGGAACAGCTACCATTGGAAATATCAGAATTATTATTTTTTAAACAGTAATGAATGAATGAGGGGTTTTTTCTAGTGACTATGGTACGAGTACTAAACCGAATTATTTCAAAAACCGGGCAAGTGTGAGTCAATTTAAATTAAATCAAAGGTTCCGTACCATTATCTATACAACAGGTTTTGTTTTTAACCGACTTCAAAAAAAGGAGGAGATTCTCAATTTGACTTATACAGGTTGTCCGGAGACCAGTGGATATCCCTGCACGGGCGGCTGGCGGGAAAGGGTTGGCTGCCCAGAATACGTTTTTTTTTTCTATCTCAAACGGTTCGAGCTGTACGTCACTTTTTAGTAAAAATTGAAAAATATCTATTACTTTTTGCACATTTCTGGGCAGCCAACCCTTCCCCGCCAGCAGCCCGTGCAGGGATATCCACTGGTCTCCGGACACCCTGTATATTGTTTGTATTGTATGTACCTATGTATGTGGATATGTCCGCGCCGTACTCCGGCATATGAAGTTCGATTTCAATAATTCTTTTTTTATTTGGAAGGCGAGAGCCCCGAGTAAGTACCATAAAATTTTGGTTAAGATCTGGTGAGTATCTTCGGAATGATGCGCAGAATAACATCCCAGAATGCAGTAAATTACTACTTTATGGACTACTACCAATAGAATCGGCTCTTGAAGAATTAGGTACATATTAATAGAGCACCTGAAACCACTTTCTCATCAGAAATTCCTCAATGATTGAAGTTATGGTTACAATTTTGACCCACCCAGTAAAACTGCCCGACTTCAGGTTACATAGCAGATAAGGTTATTTTATGCTTTTTTGAAGTCGGTTTTAAATGTTTTAATATTTTTTTTTAAAGGTAAATTGCGGTTTACGATTTATGACGTATTAAAAAAGAACTAAGTACTTAATAGATCTCGTTCAAACCAATTCTCGGTGGAAGATTGCATTTTTAGTTTTATCATTCTCTTATTTTACAACATAAAGGTGGTCGTAAAATAAGATACCTACTTACTTATCATTTTTTTGAAGACCTATCCATAGACACCCCACACGTATTTTGTATGAAAAAAAAGTTGAGTTTCAGTTTTAAGTATGAGGAACCCCAAAAATTTATCGTTTTTTTTTTATTTTTGTGTGAAAATCTTCATGCAGTTCACAGAATAGGTAGGTACACCTACTTACCAAGTTTCAACAGTATAGTTTAGTATAGGAAAAAAGTGGCTGTGACATAGGTACGGACAGACAGACAGACATGACGAATCTATAAGGGTTCCGTTTTTTGCCATTTGGCTACGGAACCCTAAAAATGGTTATGGTATGCTATTCAGTCAAGTACAAAGTGAACTTTGAAAATGTGGAAATGTTAGGCCGCACTTCCCCCAGGTGACCTTATAGACTAATCCTACTAATATTATAAACGCGAAAGTTCGTATGTCTGTATGTGACTTTGTTGCTCCTTCACGCAAAAACTACTGAACCAATTGCAATGAAACTTGGAATATAGACAGCTGGGGACCTGGAATAACACATAGGCTATTTCTTATCCCGATATTCCCACGGGAACAGAACTTACGCGGGTGAAACCGCGGGGCGCAGCTAGTGTTGACATAAATTGCCGAGAAAGGGCACCTATTTTTCCGTACAATAAAGCTCAAAATACACGATGACACCTAAGTACACTGACACTTTACTTACCCACACTGTCAGGCCCGACAAAGATGGTGTAACTGCCTAATTAAACCTCGCCTATCTAATTAAACAGATATTATTTTTGTTATAATATAGCTAATTGATTTTATAAATGGTAGGTAGTGTTTTATTTTTATACATTTTTTACACAGTATTTGTAATTAATGAATACCAATAATATGTACTTAATATTATTGTTGTATTTAGTGATGATAGGTATATATTGTATGTGTAAGAAATATTTTATTTTACCCCAAAAAGTGGCAAGTTACTCCTCGCAAGTCACGCAACATTATGCGGGTGGAAAGTAGCGCGCGCGGGCGGGGGTTCCGCTTTGTTTTGTATGCCTGTATTGCCTGTAGTTTTTGTACACTGCAGAGACTGACTACAGTGCATTAAAAAAAGCAAGGCGGCACGGCCAGCAGGTAGTTTTCCGTTTCAAGTGCTACAAGCAAGCATTGCTGCTGCTCCGCATAGTGTAAATGTCTGCTTGGCGTAGTGTTCAGTGATGTGAAATTACTCTGTAAAGGATTATGATTTAGGTAGGTATACTGTACCTAACTCCTCGACGAGTTCACTGAACGACTACTGGGAATTGAGTTATTTATCCAACTACGTGTTAGGTTCAATTAATTTTATGATATTTTATTCGAATTTTGTTATGTTTTATTATTTTTTTATAAGTATTTCAGTTGACCTTTAATATTATTTTATTCAACTGGCAACTTTCTGGTACATCTTCCGGTAGTAAATTTTAAATAATTTCAAATATAAATTATTACCGGAAAGTCAATAGTAGGACTGGTAGGGAGGCGTGGTCGGGCTGTCGTGGATCGGATGGAGGGCATTCTGGGGCATTCCGGTTTTTGACTTGGGTCTTGTAGGATCATCAGGATAAACTTTGTGCCTAAATTATCTAAATCCTCGAATATTAAGGACATTTTGTAAAGGAAATTTGAGTTGTATTTAAGACAATTATTATTGTGTGAAAGAGATAAAGAAGTTGTACTGGACACGTGTGAGTATTATTTTCTATTATTAAGATGTGAACATAGTTATAGCCCCTGTGTAGCGAAGTCTTACATATCAGAAGTGACAAGTACCTGTGCCTTTTAGTGCCTAGGTCGATTGAAAATCAAAGGTTTATTTTAAAATTTATTTTCACTTCTTAACGGTCGGTTTTTGAGTTTCAAACCCGAATAATTGATTCAAAGGACGGATGTCTAAACCAACTTTGGAAAACGTAGTTCATATTACATTATATAACGGTTCTCACATGGTTCGCATGACAAATAACCCTTGTGATGCGAGTATAAAAGGGTACAGCATACTCGCAATCCGTTCTATGCCATTTTAGTGTAATTGTATGTGTGTAAACATGTTTTGAACTGTACAATTGAGTATTTTAAGTCGATCTTTTCGTTAATCACTCACCGGAAACTAACTAAGCTACGGTCCCGATCCCTACTGGTTTGCCTGGGAGAAAGAAAACCAGATTAAAATAAGAATTCGGACAAAGAAATCACAAGTTTTTCTGTCTAAATAAAAATATATTTGAATGTAAAATAAGTAGGTACTACCATAAATAATCAATAATCATAGGTTTTTATTTTTAATTAAAACAAGAACGTTTACATAGATGTTTATTTCGAGTTTCAGAAAAATGGATCGAAGTGATGATGCCTGTACGCCGCGTCGTATGACGGCGCCTGAACGTGGTCGCAGCAGGGAGACACCGAGGCGGAGTCCATGCAACCGCAGTAGGAGTCCCCTGCGACGCGAGAGACGCAGAAGCAGGAGCCGCCATGACCTGGAGCGTGAGCTGGCCATGGGGAGAGAACGCGTTCTTCGATTGGAAACCGAGGCTTCACGCATGAGGCGCGGTTCGTCTAGGCGTACCAAACGCAGCGAGGGCCATCAATCTGGTAGTGTTCGCGATGAAGAGACGGACAACGTTGAACATCGACGCCAACGCGAGGTGGGCAAAAGCGGCCGATCTCGCTCTCCAACACCGAGGGATCATCGACGCCGGAGGTCAAGTGATTGCGGCGAGCACGAGAATCAACAAAATAACAGGTCATGTAGTCCTACATTTTCGTCTAAAGATGTTATGCAACTATTGAGCGCTTTAGCACAACAAAAGCCTCAGTCGCATAGTCTGGCACATTCGTCTCATAGCATTAACCATAAGAATATTCTTCCTGATTTTGACCCTTCCTCTAAAGGACAAAGAATAGATATTTGGCTAAAGAAAGTCAATGAATGTGCCAGTGTATACGACTGGGATGAAAGAACCATTATTCATTTCGCAATGCAGAAGCTCCAGGGATTGGCCAAAACCTGGTATGAAAGCCTTCACTCAATACTATTTTCTTGGACCGAATGGCAACAGAAATTATTAGACGCATTTCCATTCGAACAGAATTATGGCCAATCCCTGGAGGATATGCTAAAGAGAAGGAGCAAATACAACGAACCTCTAGAGATATATTATTATGAAAAATTAGCTATGTTAAATCAATGTGATATTCAGGGCAAGCGTGCGGTTGACTGTTTAATACACGGTCTACATGATAGGACACTGCGTTCTAGTGCTAACGCTCTTCGTTGCTCTCAACCGGAACAACTTTTGTCTTTTCTGATGTCCAACAAAGATATTACTCCCCAATATGATAGGTTAAGTTTGAAGGGGAGGCCTGAGGGTGACGCAAACAAGAACAAACCTTTTAGTAGGACTTTCGGCAGTAATATCTTTTGTTTTAACTGCAAGGAAAAGGGGCACCCAGTATCCAAGTGTCCAAAACCAATCGTGCAATGCACCAAGTGTCAAAGATATGGACACTTGGAAGAAAATTGCATGGTGCGCATCGAAAATACTCCAAATAAGTTTCCTCAAGTACCAAAGACAATGCGTATTATCGCGTCTGAAAGCAATTCTAAATTCACAAAGCAATGTTTGGTTAACGGGGTTATGTTCAAAGCCTTCGTTGATTTTGGTAGCGAGGTCTCGTTGATAAGTGTATCTGCATCTGATGCCTTATCCTTGTCTGTTGAACACAAGTTAACCCCTATGAAGGGATTTGGGAACAATCTCGTTCATTCTACAGGTAGGGTTATAGTCAAATTAGAAATAGATGGTGTCGAAGCTTTCGTACAGTGTCTTCTAGTTGATGATAGTTTTTTGGATGTACCACTTTTGATAGGACAAACGTTTACAGAGCAATCTCACATTTTGGTCCTGAAGAATGCAGAATCGTTGCAGTTTTATAGCATAAATTCAGAATTGCCTGCAATTCAAACAGATGAAATCGATGAATTACCCCTTGCTGTAGTAATCACGGCGGATGTAGAAGTTTATGGACCGACGTCGGTTAGAGCTATAGTAGAGTCTGTAGATGAGGGAACTATTCTCTTGAACGATAGAATCGTAGGAAAACCACTAGCTCAAGTGGTGGTTCACGGAGGCGCATATCTCGTAAAGGATCATGTTGTTTATGTTTACATTACTCCGTTAGGTAAAAGCGCTGTCATGCTGCAAGGAATGAAAATAGGCAGAGCCAGGAAAGTTCAAGTCGTAAATAGAATAGTGTCACCGTCTAGCGACCTAGGGCCTACAGAAAACGCAGACATTGATGTGTCAAATATTCAGCTTGGTAGTTGTATTGATGATAATCAGAAAAAGAAACTAGTAGATTTGTTGCATAGGTTTCGGCACTGTTTTGCTTCATCGTTAAAAGAATTAGGATGCACTAACGTCACGCAAATGACCATAGAATTGAATAGTGAAAAACCTGTCGTCTATAGGCCTTACAGGCTTTCTCATAAGGAGCGTGAACAAGTACGAGAAATGGTAGGCGAAATGCTCGAATCCGGGATAGTCAGAGAGTCAGTGTCAGAGTTTTCTAGTCCCATCATTCTCGTTCGAAAAAAAGATGGCAAGATGAGGTTATGTGTCGATTATAGGCTACTAAATTCAATAACAGTCAAGGAGCGTTATCCCATGCCTATTATAGAGGATGAGATTTCTAGGCTCTCTGGCCACTCATTCTTTGTCACACTAGATTTAGCCTCAGGATACTACCAGGTCCCAATTACAGAGGCTTCCAAAGCATACACATCATTTGTCACCCCGGATGGCCAATACGAATTTAATCGCATGCCATTCGGGTTGGCAAATGCGCCGGCGGTATTTCAGCGCATGATGAATAAAGTTTTGGGACCTGCTAGATTTACCGAAGCAACGGCTTACATCGACGATGTTTTAATTTATGGCAAATCAGTAGATGAGTGTCTTGAGCGCCTGGAAAACGTATTGCGTCTTATTGAGGGAGCTGGGTTGACTCTAAATTTGTCGAAATGTACTTTTCTTCAGGACAAGATTTCGTATTTGGGATATGAGGTGAGCAGCGAAGGTGTGAGACCTGGGGATAAGAAGATACAAGCGGTCCAAGATTTCCCGGTCCCTAGCAATGTTCATTCGGTTCGACAGTTTCTGGGGTTAGTAGGTTACTTTCGTAAGTTTGTTAAGAATTTTGCGATTTTGGCTAATCCTCTCAATAAGCTGCTGAGGAAAGACACCGAGTGGAACTGGGGTAGGGAACAAGAAGAAGCCTTTACAGTCTTGAAACAAAGTTTGATTCATAGGCCCCTACTTGCAATTTATAATCCCAACGCAGAGACAGAACTCCACACCGATGCCAGCAGAGTCGGAATAGGCGGTATATTACTCCAACGCACGAGTGAAAGTGATTCTTTTCGTCCCGTAGCCTTTTACAGCAGGCAGACGTCGCCCGAAGAGAGAAATTTTCATGCTTTTGAGCTTGAAACTCTTGCCGTGATATGTTCGCTTAGGAAATTTAGGGTTTACTTGATAGGGCAGACATTTAAAATAGTCACTGACTGCAGCGCTTTGCGTTCGACATTCTCGAAGCGGGACTTAATTCCACGTATCGCCCGATGGTGGCTATCGTTGCAAGAATTTAACTGTAGTGTGGAGTATCGTGCCGGTTCGAGGATGTCGCACGTGGACGCTCTGTCGCGAAATCCTGTTTTGAGTACTGACGATTTATTAGATATCGAGCCGTTACCAGCGGTTATGTCCATTTCCAATGAAGACTGGCTTCAAACTCTTCAATTAGGCGATAGTGAGGTAGAACGGATCAAGGACATATTGGTTTCAGATGTTGATGCGGATGGTCTTAAGTATATCAAGGAGAACTACATTGTCAAAGATAATAAAGTATATAGGTGTTTAAATGGAGATGGTAATAACCTTCGTTGGGTCGTGCCAAAGGGAGCTAGATGGCAAATTTGTCGTAAAAATCATGATGAAATTGGTCACTTTGGGGTAGAGAAAACTTTGGATAGGATTAAGAAAACATATTGGTTCCCGAAGATGTCCAGGTTTGTTAAAAAGTATGTGGAAGCCTGCATCGAATGCGCCTATTCCAAACAGATTCCATCAAAAAGCGGACACCTGCATCCGATAACCAAAGTGAGCATACCATTTCATACATTGCATCTAGACCATCTAGGTCCTTTTGTCAGGTCTAAGAGAGGAAACTCCTATCTTTTAGTTATTGTGGACGCATTTACCAAATTCGTTTTCATTAGGCCCGTACGTAACACCAAAACACTGTCGGCTATCATAGTCTTAGAGGACATTTTCTGTACCTTCCGAAGCCCCGATCGCATCATTAGTGACAGAGGCACGTGTTTTACGTCTCATACCTTTAAACGCTTTTGTCTCGATAAAGGTATTAAGCACGTGTTGAACGCTGTTGCTAGTCCTCGGTCGAATGGGCAAGTAGAACGGGACAACCGTACAATCATAGATTCATTAACAGCCCAAAATCTAAATAGTAATGAGAAAGATTGGGATGATAAGGTAGGCAAGATACAGTGGGGTATGAACAATACCCGACAAAAGACAATTGGTAGGACTCCTTCTGAGGTTATGTTTGGTTCAAGTATGCATTCTGAGGTGGATCCAAAAATGAATGAGATAGTTGACGAAACTCGCGAAAATAGTAATTTAGATTCAGTCCGTAACGAAGTAAAAGATAGGATAGAGGTAGAACAACAAAAACAAAAGAAATATTACGACAAAGATAGGCGTCCAGCTCGGACTTTTAAAGAAGGAGAATTGGTTAAAATAACCAAAACTAATTTTAACAATGATGGTAGAAGTAAGAAACTTCTTCCATCATACATAGGGCCATACAGAGTTGTCAAAGTCTTGGGCAACGATCGATATAGGTTGGTTTCTATACCAGGTCTCAGCAACAGCAAAAGTAAGCGTAAAACAACCGTAGCGGCTGACCGTATGCTGCCCTGGGTACACATTGCTGCACTAAATGTTAACAATGAAAGTGAACACGAAACCAATTCCGAAAGCGATGATAATAATGAGCAATGAATGATTTTCTGATGTATTCGACCAATGTTCTATGAAATTTATACAACTGTTAATTTACTTCTTATGACAATATTATTACAATATTGTATGATTATCTGATTTATGTAGTTATTGATTTTAAGTATGATTTACTGTACTCTATAAAATTATTACAGCTGCTGAACACTGCTAGTAGCGGAATGGATGGGTCCACGAAACACTAAACGGATGTGTGTCTATAACTATGAGAAGGATGGGTTCATGGTGACACACATTTGGATAGGATTGTTAGTGTAACGGAAAGTTGCACTGACATTTCTATATTTTAAGGATGAGTATATCTGTGAGAATGAAGGGTTCACAGATAACTCATATATGGATAGGTGGATCTGTGAGAACTGAACTCGCAGATTTATCCTATATTACGGGCAAATTGTGCCAAGTGGAGGATGTATTGGATGAGTGTATCTGTGAGAAGGAAGGGTTCACAGATAACTCATATTAAGAATAGGTGGATCTGAGACACTCAGATTCATCCTATGTTACGGGCAAATTGTGCTAAGTGGTGGATGCAGTGATTCTTATTTTAAGAATGTATTGAATGTTTTATGTTTTTTTGTTAATTCGTTCTACGTTAAATATGATTAACTTGTTCAAGAATGATAATATAATTTGCTTTAAGTTAAATATGGATAACTAGTTAAAATATGTATTGTAATAACATTTGGAATATTAATAAGATTAACAAATCGTAGGAATAATGTACCTTATAATATTATATAGAAGCTAAATTTTAAAATAGATAATAATATAATATCAATGTAATGAAGTGTCAGGTGGGAATTGCGAATCTGAATGTTCTTCTTATCTACCACAGCCCGAGTGTTAGGTTATCTTGCACCCTTCTGACTGCGTGCACGAGGACGTGCACGTGGTCAGGATGGTCGAGTGTTAGGTTCAATTAATTTTATGATATTTTATTCGAATTTTGTTATGTTTTATTATTTTTTTATAAGTATTTCAGTTGACCTTTAATATTATTTTATTCAACTGGCAACTTTCTGGTACATCTTCCGGTAGTAAATTTTAAATAATTTCAAATATAAATTATTACCGGAAAGTCAATAGTAGGACTGGTAGGGAGGCGTGGTCGGGCTGTCGTGGATCGGATGGAGGGCATTCCGGTTTTTGACTTGGGTCTTGTAGGATCATCAGGATAAACTTTGTGCCTAAATTATCTAAATCCTCGAATATTAAGGACATTTTGTAAAGGAAATTTGAGTTGTATTTAAGACAATTATTATTGTGTGAAAGAGATAAAGAAGTTGTACTGGACACGTGTGAGTATTATTTTCTATTATTAAGATGTGAACATAGTTATAGCCCCTGTGTAGCGAAGTCTTACATACGCCTATACATTGGTAAGTTTAATTCAATAGATCTTAACATAAATAGACTAACCGCACCCCGCGTATGTCTCGTTCCCGTCAGAATATCGGGATATAAAATCGCAGTTAAAATATTAGTGAGTAGGTAGGAGGTAGGTAGATAGAATACCAACTTACGGCACAGCTAATGGTTTGCAGTTTGCTATAACAGGATTGTTAAGCTCAAAATCACTGACCTCCATAATACAATATACAGGCGCGCACTGAATTTTGTGCCTACCTATTTGATTTGCCCCGTGTTGCGCTGTTTTTTATTGAAAGTGACGGATCGTCCACGGAACCGTTAGTTCCGTGGACGATCCGTGGAGATCTAATGTCATTTTGTATGGTATGGTATAGCCCAACGTACTTGTATTTAGGTATATAGAGTTCAGTGGCTCAAAATACACAGGCGCCACCAATGATGTTTTCAAAGGATTTATTTTTCTTTTTATCTAAGGGTGCCACTGACACTGCAACTTTATCTAAAGAGCCCACACCTACAGCCTACTGCACACATGACCGAATGTCTATAAAACGTGTGCTATAGGTGTGGTCAGTTTTAGTTTAGGTAAAGTGTAAGCGTCATCGTGTATTTTGAGCTTTGGTTCGTGTGTAAAAGCTGTGGTAAATAAAAGTATGGATTTATTCGAGTTCGAGACCCGAAGAAATTCTGTTGATGATTATGAAGTTGCTTACCTACCTACTATTTTCAGGAAATGGGGTTTATAGCAGCTATTGTGGTCAATGCAGTAGCTGGTGCCGCCATTTATGGCACGGGAGGGCTTCTAGTACCCTTGGTGGCGCCTATGCTGGGATTCTCCAGCGGCGGGATCGTGGCCGGCAGTGTGGCTGCTAGTGCCCAGTCTTATTACGGAAACGTGGTCGCTGGGAGCATCATCTCCACTGCTACCTCCGTGGCTATGACTGCACCGAGGGTAAGATCAACTTTTTATGTCTTTTTAGGGTTTCCGTAACCAAAGGGTAAAAACATGACACTAACTATTACTGAGACTCTGCTGTCTGTCTGTCCGTCTGTCACCAGTCACCAGGCTGTATCTCATAAACCGTACCTAATAGCTAGACGGTTAAAATTTTCACAGATCATGTATTTCTGTAGCTGCTATAACAAAAAATAAAACAAATATTTAAAGGCATATATACAACAAACGTGATGTAAGTATATTGAAATGGTAGGTTTTTTTAACGGGTTTTTTTTTATTTTTCAGTTACTAATCTTCGGTTGGCTGGCAATCAAGCACTTCATTGTGTCTATATCTATAATAAAATGTGTTCGTGTAACTTTTTTGTACTTATCCAAAAAATTTAAATAAATAAGACTTGTAAGTATTTATGAAGCGTTTCAATTTGTGCATGTCTTGTATGCTCGCTTTCGTGCATATTGGGACGACATACCCCATACATACCATCTAGATAAGTAGTCGCAGTATCGTTCTGATCTTAAGTTTTGAAATAGGGTATAATAGGTAGTTTATAAATCGAATACATTTATTAAGAAAAGAAAACACATAATAAACAAACACAAATAAAAAAAAATTAAGGTAGGTTATTGCTAATACCACAGTTTACCTAATACCTACTTTGTGTGCCTTGCGGCGATCTCTAATACCTACCTACTAATGGTTCTGGGAACAGTAGATAAACATTCCAGCAATGTCATTCTTCAAGTGTTTTACCAACTTACCTCAGTACCTACCTACACTTGAGCGTTATAATAACTATATTGCCATTGAAATGTTAACATTTTTTTGGGCTTAGCGTGCATTTGTCAGAGGACGCAATTTTAATTTTTAGATATCAAGGGGGGTCTAGTTTAAAGTTAAATAATAGTTTGTGGGGTTGTGGGTCTTGTCCCACGGCCGCCATCTTGGAAAAAGGGGTTCAAATGGTTTTTATGGTTTATTTGACGAACTATAGGTCTCACATAAAAAAAATAAGCATTTTGTATTGCAAATAAGATTATCTACAACTTTTGCATAGTAAATTTTAGTTGTAGAACTAAAAATAAAAAGTTATGAGCGAAAAACCATGACAATTTGAGAAACAAATTCTATTGGTCATTTATGAACCGTTTTTGATGATTATTTTTTTATTCGGAAGGTAGAAGTCCCAAGGTGGCTCCACAAAAAAATGATATGGATCGGACGAGGATCTTCGGAGTGATGAGCAGAATAGTTCCTCAGAAAGTAGTAAATTACTTACTCTTGTACTTTTACCAGCAGAATCAGACCGTGTGCTACTGGTTAGGGATTGATGAAGCACCTGTAACCACCTTCTCATCAGAGAACTCCTCCTCCTCCTCCTTTTTAAAGTCGGTGTTTTATTTCATCCTTTTTTGTGTACCTACTTTCATCTATCACTAAAAATCATTAAAATTTTAACCATAGCTTTAATCATTGAGGAGTTCTCTGATGAGAAGGTGGTTACAGGTGCTTTATCAATCCCTTACCAGTAGCACAAGGTCTGATTCTACTGATAAAACTCCAAAAGTAAGTAATTTACTACTTTCTGAGGAACTATTCTGCTCATCAAAAAAAAATCATCAAAATCGGTTCATAAATGACCAATAGAATTTGTTTCTCAAATTGTCATGGATTTTCGCTTATAACTTTTTATTTTTGGATCTACAACTAAAAGTTACTATTCGAAAGTTGTAGATAATCTTATTTGCAATACAAAATGCTAAATATTTTTATTGTGAGACCTACAGTTTGTCAAATAAACCGTAAAAACCATTTGAACCCCTTTTTCCAAGATGGCGGCCGTGGGACAAGACCCACAACCCCACAAACTGTTATTTAACTTTAAACTAACCCCCCTTGATATCTATAAAATAAAATTGCGTCCTCTGACAAATGCACACTCAAATGTGTTTAGTGAAGTTTGTGATTCGTCATTAATATTATAATACCTATTTGGTTTAGAAACTGAAATTGGAATGATTTTGATGTAAATGTTGAGTGACCCTTTTGATTAAAAAAAAAAGATTTGAAAATGATCAATTTAATAACTTTTTATTAAATTGATCATTTTCTAGGTTTGTAATGTATGTGTATATTTAATTAATTAATTAACGTATATTTTGATTTTATTTGTATAATTATTTGATTCAGTTACGATTGAATCTACTGATTCGACTTATTAGTTTTGGCACTTCCGCCAGGCGCGGGAACAGAGAGAGACGAGGTTCCCTCGAAGAAGACTGGATGTAAATCGTAACAATAATTACAATAATTCAATGTATTATATTTATAATAAACTGCAAGAAAGATTGATGTAACTGTAATAATTAAACGTGTCAAATTGAGCAGTGCGTTATAATTATAACTTTTGCCTTACGGCAACAAATGTAACTTTTCAATGTAGGTACATTAATGTACAAGCTATCAAATCTCACATACCTACTTAGTACCTACCTACACGTAATGTTATGAAACCACAGAATACATAATAGTACAAGTTTAGTGATACGAAGAATAAATAAAGTAGGTACTTAGACACTTTTATCAGCGATACCTACCCACTGAGCTGAGAGAGCGTGAGTTGACTAAATAATAAAATTCGTGCAGTCAACAAAAGATAAAAATATCAGTATTGCCTAGACTTTACGCCACGAATACCGTCGTAATACTCAACTCATCATACATAATCAAATCACTCAATAAATTTTCATTCGGGCAAACAAGTTTGACCAGTTTTGGGTTTGGAAAAAATACTTTTGATAGGTACGTACGCTACGAGTAGGTAATATTAATAAGTGAGTTTTCGGAAATAATAAATTTACTCAATAGGTACTTTTCAATATATTTCTTGAAGTAATTCTAAACCCCATAAGTGCCAAGAAGTGCGAAATCCATCGCGAACAACTTATGAACTTATGAAGTGCTAGTAATTTCTTGACTACGAACCACTTGAATTATAAACATCTCTCTCTGTTTAAATCTAGGTACCTACTCCCTGTTTTAACGTTGGTTTATTTTATAACAGGAACATTGTGTGGAACAAATTAATAATGGTGGTCGCCAAGAAGTTTGTTGTCAAACAATCTTTTGATGGAGAACCGAAGGAAAGTGATTTTTTATTGGTCGAAGAAGAACTACCGCAGTTAAAGGAAAATGGTAAATCTATCTACATTAACAAGTTATATGTATAAGCAGGTTATATTATTTTTGTGAGTGTTCTGAAACTACTAGACCGATTTCAATGAAACGTAACAATGAGATTATATTAAGTAGGTACCTACTATAGGTACTTAACGACTTCCGAGAAAAAGTAGGATTTACATAAATTCGTGTGTAACATCTATAACCAAACGTTGTCGTATCTTGATTTTGTTACAGAGTTTTTGAGTGAAGCAGCATATCTAAGCATGGACCCCTATCAGCGTATCAAGATCGGTAATAAATTTCCATGCGACATGATTGGTGGTCAGATTGCCAAGTAAGTTTTATTGCCTCCCGAATAAAGAAGACCGTTCAAAATGGACCAGCTATGTTCCACAGATATCATATTCGGCACTTCAAACAATAATAATTTGTTACACGAACTTATTTCAATCGCAAATTATGAAATATGGATTATTCGATTGATTACGTAAACATAAAGCCATGGTGTTAGTATTTTCGTCCTACTCTTGTTATGTTAAAAGATATTGAATGTTAAAGTTTCACATCTGGGAATGTTCACACAAAACACCACCAGATGTCGTTACTTGTCTCGAATATCCATAAATCTGAATTTGTAAAACCAATAAATGGCTACAGAATTCCACGTATCGGTCCAGAATTTATTATTTCATTATTATTAAGAGCCTGAACTGTCCCACTGCAGGGCAAAGGCCTCTCTACCTTCCTTCCATTTGATTCGGTCTTGAGCTTCTGTGAACCAGTCGCTTCTATCCATCTATTCTATCCCCAGAATTTATAAAGAAAATAATTATTTTTAACTAATAACATTTATTGACTGAAAGATGACTTGACTAACTGCCTTAGTGGTATACCAATTTAGATTTATGGATATTCAAGACAAGTAACGACATCTTGTGGTGTTTTGTGTGAACACTTCCAAATGTGAAACTTTAACATCCAATATCTTTTAACTTATCAAGAGTAGGACGAAAATACTGACACCATGGCTTTAGTTCGCATAAATCGATTGAATAATCCATGTCTCGTAATTTGCGATGGCACATAAAATAATATTAAGGTACCTCTAACCCCCAGGTAAAATCCCTAAGGAAAAACGCCGATCTTCTTCCTAACTTACCATATACCACAGCACAGATCACATATCATATCACATACTAACGCATAGACTAAGTTTACCCAGTCTACGTAGAAGTTGACGCCTCGGGGCTTGTTCCTATTGCTTCACAACAAACAAAATAATTAGGTAAGTCTAAGGCCCGGCGCACATTATGAGCATCGGCAAGGAAAGGGATCCTTCGGCATCCCTACATGCAAGCGCACACTATCGGGAACTATGCTTTGGCATGCTGCAACGTTCTTAGGGATGACGAGGCAGGGCAAGCTACCCCCGAGTGTTGCCTCGGCGCTGCCGAAGGATGCCGAAGCATCCTCAAGGCTGCCGATGTAGCCGCCTCAAGCATACCGAAGCGGTATTTTTGTTACTACGACCATATATCATGGAAATTTCTACTTTATTGCCATGAAGTTAATGTATAATGCTATTTCCCAACTAAAATCCTCAGCCGTGACGATGCTCATAATGTGCGCCGGGTCTAAGATAGGCGCGAAAAACCTAACCCTTTAACGCGACAACGCAAGGCAACGCGATTAAAACCGAAAAAATCTATAATTTCAATTTTAGGGTGATAGAAAGTCGTAACTCTGATTATCCAGTCGGCACATGGGTGATGGGCCACTTTGGATGGCGCACACGCACTGTGGTCACTCCGGAAAGCGAAAAGAAATGTGAGCAGAAACCTTTCATTTACCGTCTTCCTGACTTCGGCGATTTACCTGTCAGTTTGGCCCTTGGTGTGTGCGGGAGAGTCGGGTGAGTTATATCCTACTAGCTGCGCCCCGCAGTTTTGGCCGCGTAAGTTCCAATTTACGCTGGTGAAACTGAGGGACACAGCAAGTACAACCATAAATTTCTTTCAGGAATACATCATATTTCGGTTTTACCGAGATTTGTAAGCCAGAGCCTGGCCACACGGTGGTGGTGTCTGGGGCAGCAGGAGCTGTCGGCTCACATGTCGGTCAAATTGCTAAAATATATGGTAAGTGTTAACTAAATCTCGTAAGTAATAAAATATCCAAAATATAATTTTAATATCATTGATCATTTCAATCTTTATCTTTATCAATTTATCATTTTACTGCAAAAAAAAAAACTCCCCATGAGTTTCTTGTCTTCTTGTCATTGAAGGTCGCGTTCCGAACAGACACTAGATTGATTGATTAGTGATTGATTACTGACGATCCAAAACGATCATCTTATTGAATTAACATATTTTTGAGTTCATGTTGTACATAATACTCAAAAATCGTGAAGTTTAATAAGTGAATCTTTACATTTGTTTTTAGGATGCAAAGTGATAGGTTTAGCCGGAACAGACGAAAAATGTGAATGGTTAAAAAGCATAGGCTTTGATGCGGCCGGCAACTATAAAACAGTCAACATAGAAGAATTTGTAAAAGAAAACGCCCCCAATGGTATCGACAGCTATTTCGACAATGTGGGCGGCGAAATAAGTAGAATAGTGATGTCGCAAATGAAAGATCACGGCAGAGTCGCTGTTTGTGGAGCTATATCGAAATATAACAGCAGCAAACAGGAATCGATAAAAAGTGAGTAGTGTCAAGTGTCATCCATCATTGTCCGAGCGATATTCTCGGTTGCATCCCTTTCGGAAGCCCGGTGTCCGCTGGTGGAAGCATATGGCGGCCTCTGTGGCGCCTCGGGCGAAGGCCCTACTGCAATGCAGAAGGTTGCGGGTTCGATTGCCGCCCGCCCGATTTAGGCACGAGAAACATTTTGTTGATGGAGAAGATGTTTCTTGTGCTTGCTACCATAATACCATTGCAGGTATCTGTCTGTCTTAACTAGGTACTATATAGGTACAAGTATGTATATAGGAAATAAGTGAGCATCCAATTAAGAAGTTGATTTTCACGTCTAGACGAAAGCACACATAACAATCAATACATACAAACACGAAGATTTTCAAGTAAATAATGTATTTTACTAGCTGCGTCCCGCGGTTTCACCCGCATAAGTCCCGATCCCGTGGGAATATCGGGATTAAAAGTAGCCTATAGCCTTCCTCAACAAATGGACTATCCAACAATGAAAGAATTTTTCAAATCAGACCAGCGCGAGCGGTTCCTGAGATTAGCGCGTTCAAACAAACCAACTCTCCCGCTTTATGATATTAAGTATAGATAAAGCTCAAAATACACGACGACGGACACTTACACTGACACTTTCCCTAAATAGATAGACCACACCTACAGCACACGTAATATGTGTGCTGTAAGTGTGGGCTGTTTTAGGTCAAGTTGCAGTGTAAGTGTCATCATGTAGTTTGACTTTAAGCCTAACAGGTATCATGTATGTTTGTATGTTATAGGTACTTGACTTGTAATTGAGAACAAAGTTGTTAATCTAAAACTCAGGCCTAGACGTAACTTGATGCTCGCAAATTTACTAAAACTCTGCACATATCACCTTTAATTTCAGCTCTTCTCTCACTAAACAATGTCACCGAGAAGGCACTGGTAATAACACCCTTTTTGGTAAACCAATTTGCTGAACGCACATTGGAAGGGATTCAGAAAAACTTGCAGTGGGTGAAGGATGGTAAACTTCAATACAAAGAACATGTTACGGAAGGATTTGAAAACACTCCCAATGCATTCATAGGAATGTTCCGCGGAGAAAATACTGGAAAAGCTATTGTTAAAGTCTAACTAGGTATATTTTAATTGAAATGTACAATTTCTTAATAAACTCTGAAAATTCATTTGTAATCAATTGATCATAGTTTTGTACCCGAGTTAGAGGAATCCGGAGTAGAGGTTGAGTTTTCCATACAAATGCAATAATATAGGTACTAAAACAATTTTATAATGTACTAGCTGTGTCCCGCGGTTTTACCCGCATAAGTCCCGATCCCGTGGGAATTTTCCAAAATCCTTTCTTTTAAATAAATAAATAAATTCTGCGAACAACACACAGCGCCATCTAGCCCCGTGGTAAGCGACTAAGCTTGTGTTACGGTGACTAGACAACGGATATAATACTTATATTTATTTTTCTTTTGTAAATACATACATATTATTATACATAGAAGGACACCCAGACCAGACACAAATATTTATTTTTAAGCATAAATACTTGCACCCGGCGGGAATCGAACCCGCAACCTCCTGCATTGCAGTCGCGCTCTCGCACGACGCGCCACAGAGGTCGTCAAAATAAGTTTTAAGTTGTAAAAAGTTTTAGGATGTCTATGTTTCATAAAGAACACACTCTCCAAATTTCAGCCCTCTACTATCAGCGGTTTAGGCTGTGCGTTGATCAGTCAGTCAGGACAAAAAGTTTTATAGATATAGATATCTTTTTACCTTATATTATGTATGGGATTATTCCGTTTTAGATAATATTGATCAGTTTGTTTTTTACTATTTTCCAAAATATCCATAAAGTTGAATATTTAAGTAAAAGTTACAGATAAATACAATTCAGTATTTATAAAATTATTAGGTAGAAAAATTCACTATTTATTAGAGGTTTAGGCTGTGCGTTGATCAGGAAGGCCAAAGCATTTTATAGATATTTCTAGATTATTTTGTTTTTACATTTCAAATGGAAAATTCAACCTTGTGAGGCACATTCCAACTATCTCTTCATAACCCCGACTACCGCAATGGTCAAGTAAAGACCCAGAAAAACAATTAAATGTATAATTACTTAATTATCTTATTGTTTAAAACACAATTAAAACTGATTTAAAATGTAAAAGTCACCTTAATTTTCGTCTTTTCATTATTGTGGGACTCCGTTTCTCTGTGAATTGATTGATGAATAGTTCTTCATATATCAGGCTATTCGCATCCGGACTCAGATACTTCGATATTTCTTTATAAAGCTGTTTCTTATGGAGGTCTTTAGATTCACATGTCTGTGTAGAAATTGTCCTTTTGGTAGTCAAAGGATTTATTGTCTTCTTTAGATCAATTATTTTCTGTGAATTCTGTTCTATTTTATTGAGTAATCTATTTTCCATTCTTTGTAATTGAGCTTCGAGGAAAGCAATGTTGTTCTTCAAAGGACTCTTTGGTTTCTGAATCGATGAAGGAGGAATTTTATTTGGGGTTTTCTGATTTTCTTCTGCAATAATTTTAATCATGTCAGCATTCATGGTGTCCTCGTCAATCTTATTCAAACAAGAATCTATTATGTCCCTGATTTTCATATTATATTTTCTTTTCTCTTGTATTTCTGCTTGTTTTTCTGGTGGCACTTTGTTTCTTAAAAGAGATCTATTTGAAGCTACATTTCTTATGTTACTTAGTTGAGTAATATTGTTTTCAGACGTGTCTTTTGGTGTCAAGATTGATTGTTGTTCAAACAAAGGATAGTCCATAATATTATCCTTCTTTAGAATACTCTGATCTGTCAACGGAACAATTTTCGTTTGCAATTCATTTTCCAAGTTAAAAGTTTGAAGTATGTTTTCATTGTTGCTTTGTAATTCTTTGAATAAGTGCTCTTCATGTTCTGGTTGAACTTGAGTTTGGAATTCTATAGGGACAACTTGTGCTAAAATCTCAGTTGCATTATAATCTGTGGGGACAATTGTTTGTTCATTTCTCTCCTGTAGTTTAATAATTGTAGACGGTGTCACTGGTTTGAAATCACCTTTTATCTTCACTGGTGTAACAATTGTTTTATGTGACAAGATTTTAATCTTTCCATCATTTGCTTTCGTCTGTTTACTGAAAATATCTGGAACATTCATTTCTTTTTCTTTAGTTACATCTGTTTCCTTCTGTTTTGCATCTTTTGCGGTTATGATTTTCGGCTGGGATCTTGTCCTATATGGAAATGCTCTCGGCAGTGTATCTTTCGGATTAACCATCAATGCGAGATGCATTGGACTTGTGTACTCGTGGTTTTTAACATTATGTGTAATATTTGCATCATATTTATTAAAATCTTTATCGGCTACAATAAGTTTTTGGTTTTGTAAGGTAGCGAGTAAGTCAACATCATTAGTCAAGAAGTCTCCATATTTGACAGACATGCTAGCTTTCTTGTCATCGAGGCATAGTATGTTATTATCATTTTCAATGTCATCAACATTGATCGGTAAAGCTTTGTCCTCATCCTGTTTTCGTTTCGTGGCGCAATATGGCCCATCTTCAGTAGGTAATGCATCTACCTTTAATCTTCCTTTCTGTAAAAATAAATAAACACCTTTTACTTTTTGGAAGGATCAGTGCTACTATGCGACAAGCCTATGGAGCATGTATGTAGGACCAATTGTGCTCTATTGCCGAATCCTGCTGCAATGGATCTGGAAATCTTAATCTTAAAGGGTTGGAAAAACACTGACAAGAACTTTTAAGGGTACAAATAATTAAAGATCAAAAGGTATTTTTAAAGTATAAAAAAATAGCACATAATGCGCATATACATACATAAACCTAAATAATCAGTGGATGTGTCTGTGTAATAATTGTATTGTCAAGTACATTCCATGATCAACAATTGTATTTTCTCAATTTATACAGTTGAGACGACACCAAACTCCTTACCGTTTCATTCATAAAACACTCATCCTTGAAATGATTCTGACAAATGACTCTATTCTTCAACTGCGACAGTTTCAAATTGAAGAAGTCTGTTTTCTGTGCATTTGTTATCCATTGATGGCATCGTACTTTGTCGAATACTGGGAAGTGGAACATGTGAGTTTTACCATCACTCCGCACCGAGCAGTCTCGAAAGGAACAGCGGCACCCTCCCATTTTACACTGGAATAATAAAAACTCAAATCAAGTCTTAAACAACTTATACTTTAACACTTAGGCTTATTCTTTTTCTTATAAGCTTCTGCTTGCTATAAAGCTGCAATTGTATAAATCATTGCGGTTTAGATGTGTAAAATTGCGACGATATATTGTATGGTAGAGAGGTCTTTATTTTATGATTGGAACCTTGTACAAGGTCAGTTATTCACACAACTATACTATGCTACAAAATTATCAGTAGATTCATTTGACCGTGAAAATAGACCAAAGAAATTCTATTCTATCTAGTACCTATTATCTACTATACGTCTAGTATCATGGGACTAGGGACTACAGATCTTCGGACCTTTGGAAAGCGTGCATGGCACCAAAACCCAAACGTATGAGGCCCTTTTCAACAACACTATCTTTTAATCGAAAAGTTTCTAATGTGATGATCAAGCCGGCGCTTGTCCCTATGTGCATGATAAATGCAGCCAAGAACAACATCCATCTAATATATACCTAATCTACTAATCTAGTAGTTTGGACGAAAAAATTGAGAGAAAGTTAAAAATAAGTAAGGGGTCGATTCATTACCTTGTAAACGCCAATTTATTTAGCAGTGTTAAAACACAAGAATTGTTTTGTATCTGGAGTGACAAATCAACACAAATTACGTGCAAAATATCAAGTTATTATCATATTATCATTCTTCGTAATTTCTTCAAAATCAAAAAATAATTACAGAAAATAATGCTCCAAAAACCAAGCAAGCAATATTTAGGGTTTTTTAAAATAGTGTTGCCAGAAGTCGAATCGCCATTTCTAACAAAAAAGTTATGGACAACAAACAGCACATAGGTATATACTAATAATAAAAAGAGGAAAGATTTGTATTTTTGTGTGTGTATGATTGTTATGAATAAACTCAAACTACTAGACCGAAGTTCAAAAATTCTTTCACCATTAGAAAGCTACATTCGCCCTGAGTAACATAGGTTACTTTTGATCCCGATATACCCACGGGATCGGGACTTACGCGGGTGAAACCGCGGGACGCAGCTAGTAATATATAAAAGGTAAGAGTATTTATGAAGCTTCCCCTGATATCGATCATCCATCAGCTCGTCTCGTAGGCACAGAGTTACAAAATACAGAAACATCTCGTACGTTGGCAGCACTGGCTTGGTTTTTTTTTTGTTGCGTCATACCCCCAAAATGGCATGCTAAAGATTTTAATCCCTTATAGCTTCATTTCTTAATTTATTTCTGACTAGCTGACCCGACAGACGCTGTCCTGCCTGTAAAATATAAACAACCTACTACCCTACCATAATATGATACCACTTCTCTACCCAACTGCTACTTTCCAAAAAAAATATACCTATTTAAAGAGTATTCTATCTGCGTCCTTCTCTTGGTTCTAAGCTACCTCCCCACTAAATTTCAGCCAAATCGGTTTAGCCATTTTTCACTTATAAATAGTGTAACGACTTTCATTTTACCCGGCTGCAAGGAAAGGTTATGTTTTTTATAATTAAATATACTAGCTGCGCCCCACAGTGGCCACAGTTTCACCCGCGTACGGCGTAAGTCCCGATCCCTTGGAATTTACGGGATTAAAATAGAGATGGGCCGACTAGGGGTTCTGCCGACTAGCAGACTAGCCGACTAGTCGGTTCCAAAATTGCCGCGGCAACGCAGATCATTATAATTTCGAGATATTTGGGGTAACCATGATCACTCGGCGATTGTTGGTATTTTTGGATAAATTTGCACTTCGAAAGCTCTAGCGAAACTTCCAAAAAAAAATGGTTGAAATAAAAGAAAAGATTAAAAAAAAAGAATGGAGCTGCGGCATAGTTTCATAACTATGCCTCAGCTCCATTCTTCTAAATCTAAAATGTCATCATTTTAGATTTATGCTGTTTAGATGATGTATATAGCCAATGATGTGTTTTGTTTACGTTTTTCTGTCTACCCACCTTCTAACTGTACTACTTATTCAATAAATATTGGTTTTCTTTGCATAATTGTTAGGTGACGACTAGTCGGCATAATTTGCCGACTAGTCGGTTATACTGCCGACTAGTCGCCGACTAGTCGCCGACTAGTCGGCCCATCTCTAGATTAAAAGCATCCCATGTTCTTTTTCTGGTTCTAAACTATCTCCCGACCAATTTTTAGCCAAATTGGTTCAGCCGGTCTCGAGTTGATATCTTGTCTTTAAGTCGTGTTAGTTACAACTAACTAACACGACTTGAAGACAATTTTCAGACAAACACGACATGACATGAGACATTCATGCATGAAATCGAAAATAACGATCGAAAGTTCATACTCTTTTTTAGGGTTCCGTACCAAAAGGGTAAAAACGGGACCCTATTACTGAGACTTCGCTGTCTGTCTGTCTGTCTGTCCGTCTGTCACCAGGCTGTATCTCATGAACCGTAATTCCTAGACGGTTGAAATTTTCACAGAAGATGTATTTCGGTAACCGCTACGACAACAAATATTTACTAACAACAAAATAAAACAAATATTTAAGAGGGGGAGCCCCTCTTAAATATCTTCTAATTAAAATAATAATAATAATAAAAAAAAATGAAAAAAAAAAAAAAAGGTAGTTGCATAGTCATGACCGATATAAGTTTTATGGCTTAAACATATTAGCTCTAATGTCTTTATTCAGAGAGGAAAATTTAAACTACGTTTGTATGGAGAAAGAGAATGGAGACTATCCTCTTAACTACTAATCAAAAACTTGTATTATGGATACATGTAGCATATACTACTACTACTTTCTAGTACTTACTTACCTACTACGTAAGTACTCAAGCATATTAAAATTAAAAAAACTCATGGCAGTAAATGTACATTAGATACGTTATAGGCAGCTACTTCGGTACCTATTATTAATTTTCTAAAGCCCTTTTCATGACTTCACATTCAGTAGCAATTTATAACCACACCGTGCCGAACCACTTTCAAGATAGTATCGCACACCATAATGAAAACCCACACAAAAAATACCTGCGACAGTTTGAGCCCCCTAACCTGGTTATTAAAATTATTTGTCATGAACTCTAATGTGAATATAGAGGAAACATATTCAAAAACTCGGTATATAGTAAAAGCTGTTTTTGTACTAATTTTACTAAGTGCACTAAACGTGTGTAGTTTGTATTTGAAAATGATGTATGTTTACAACATGATTATTAATTCAATAAGGATTACGGATGCAGTCCAGACAATCTACGATCAATGCCAATACGCTGTCGACTTGTGGTTCATCTACAAATACGGGAGACATATCAGCGTCGAGTACTTCAAACAATATGAACGTGTTGATAATAACGTCGGAATGACGTATTTTTCAGAAGTTAAAAAGAAATTATTACGGATAGTAATTACATTCATTATTATATGGTTAACTACTTCAGCAATCGATTTCGTAGCATGGATCATAAGTTTTGGAGTGCTTATACCTTCGATGTATTGCGTTTCTTATATATTTCTACTAATTAAGATAGCGACCACTCTGGATATGACATCTCACGTTATACAGATAGAAGTTCGTCTAAGAATCATTGGAGATATAATTGAGAATTACTATACAAAAACAGAAGTATCATCGGGAAACGACACTGAAAGAATTGGCTGTAGAAATTGGCAGCAGAAAGGCAGACCTTCGACGCCTCTGAGAATAACGATTAATTTCATAAGAAATGATTGTGTTGGTGATGGCGAAATTAAATTGTTAAACAAGTGTTATTTTCTACTCAATAATCAAGTAGAATTCATTAATCAGATGTTTGGCTTAAGAGTAAGTAGAATCTTATTTGCTAAAATAAAATATAAACTGCACATAGAATTAATATACACCTTCGTATTCAATCTGTCTGTACTCTCTAGATACAGATCCATGATATCTCATCTAAGTATTAGCACAGTTTACCAAGTAGTTGTGCGCCTCGGCGCTATCAGTAATAGCATGTTCTTTGTTACAGATTTTACTGAACAGCCTAAGTTTACTAATAGACATGGTGCGTTTCATAAATATTGCTGTTAGACTAATGATTGGGTCACAGGTAATTGATAGGTTTAAAAAGCTAATAATAAGCTAGGCGGTAATTTCATGTAATGGGGTTTAAGAGGAAAGGATACCTACTCTTTCTCAATACAATCGTAGTCGACTGTTTTCTTAGTGGATAAAAACATTAAAGCAAATAAGTTTAGATATGTCATAAAATCTATATTGCCCAAGACCATACACCCGTTTTTTCATATTCCAATTAGTATTATGACAAGTACCTATAATAAATGCGAAAAAACCTAAACACCTAAATTCACCTACAATAATGTACTCACAAATGCGCTGATCGGTCACAGAGCGAAGGTGCCTATTTGGAAAAATGCGCACGAAATTGTTTTGAAGATATAGGTAACATTTTTCGGTTTGAATCGCGTAGTGTTTATTACTTTAAGCATTGTTACAACGTTCAACGTTTCGAGACCTTTCCAGGTCCCTTCCTGGGGGACCTGGAAATGTCTTTAATTTCTTTACAGTAATTATCGTCTTTTAAACGATTTAGATATTATCAACCCTATCAGATTTTACATCGTTGAGCTTGGTTCACGCACGCTACCTAAATTACCTTTTATTTTTCAGCAAACGTTGTACTACTCCGGATATTTCCCTGTAGTGGCGAATATCATACGTTTTTTAACGTGCGTTTTAGTTCTAATCAGCCTCGTCTACCATTGTGAGAACTGTTACCAGGAGAAGGAACGGATTCTGAAAACAATAGACCTCTTACTCGTGTACAAAAATCCTGGTAAGTTTATTGCTCCTAAGTTGAATTATTTAGGGGTGCAAAGCCATGTTGTTTGAAGGAGTAGAGCCTAGTAAAGCTAATGTTTATAACCAAAGTAGTAATATGCCTAACTATAGGAGTGTCGATGAAAACTCATATTAAGCTCAAAAGCCCTTACGCAAACGAGTACCTAACATGCATGACACAGGCTTGTTAAGTTGTTACACATCGTAAACTAAAGGATTCCAACAATTATAATTGTTAAGCACTTAAGTAGGCGTGTCCATAGATACTTCTACTATATGTAGAGTGTTTGAATGGGTAGTTATAAGGCAATCATAATGACGATATTAATTAATAAGTCTACCTAATAACAAACGGTTTTGTAACTTTCCAGTTTATAAAGGAAAGTAATTATGTAGGTATACCTACTTAAGCGGACAGTCTACCTACATACTCTCCATACGAACGTAGCCGACAGTTTCCTCCCTGGATAAAGGACATTAGAGCAAATAATATGTTTATGCCCTAAAATCTATATCTGCCATGACCACGGAATAGATAACAATAGTAGAAAGGGCTAGCAATGTGTCAATGTCACAATGTGTTAGCAAACATGAAGCGACTGAGGTGAGGTCAGTACATCTGTACTCATGTATGGCACACGCGCCACGCCCCTTCCTCTATTATTATTTATTCCGTGGCCATGACCATAGGGGCATGGTCATATAGATTTTGTTTTTTTTTTTATTTTCTAATTAGAATAGAAATAAAATTCAGAAAAATAAGAAAATGAAAAAAAAAAACAAAAAAGCCTGGTCATGGCTGATATAGGACTTATGGCATAAACATATTTTTTCTAATGCTTACCTTTACCCAAGGAGGAAACAGTCGACTACGATTGTAAAGTTTGTATGGAGTAGGTAGTGGTTCAGAAGAAAGTTTAGCTAGCAACTACTTACATCGTAAATACTTATATTTTAGATACCTATTTAGTTATGTAACTAAAAAAATATTTAGTCAATCGGTAGATTTTTTTTATACCATCTTCGTCGGTTAATTAATTACCCTTCCTTTTGGCTTCGCCGTAGTCGGGTAAAAAAGGTTGTAATTAAACCCAAGGGCTTTGGAATTAAACACTAGCTTTTATGCGTGATATAGGTAGGTAGCCTTTCACGCAAAACAGCATAACATAAAAGATAGGTATGATATAGGTATTCGAGAGATCGTGAGTAAAGCTCAAAATAGACGATGATTACACTTACACTTTACCTAAAACAGGTGACACCTACATGCACGATTTTTTTTATATGTGGGCTGTTGAAGGTAAGTGTCAGTCTGTGTCATTGTAAGTGTCATCGTACACGACTCATTCTCCATACAAACGTGGTCGACTGTTTCCTCCCTGGATAAAGACATTAGAGCAAATATGTTTATGTCATAAAACCTATATCTGCCATGACCATGCCCCTACGTTTTGTTTTTTTTAACAATTTCCAATGGGGTGCCACGCGCAAAGCTGTTTGCAGAGGTGCTGGCATCGGATGATCTTTTTTTTTTCGATGATGGTCCTCCACCAATGGAAACGCCGAGTTTTTTTTTTATTCTTTCGGTCTCAGGCCGATATGGCCAATTTGGCGCCGAGAGTTGTAAAAAACACATGTTTGACAGTTCTTAATTCAAACCTAAGATTAATCGACTCGCGCCCTCTGCCGGGATAAAAAGTTAGTATTCCTCATAATTAAGGATAGAAACGAATTTCAGAAAAGAAAAAAGGTCATGGCTGATATAGGACTTATGGCATACCTAAACATAAAAATTATGTTTAGGTTATATATCTTTATCCAGGGAGGAAACAGTCGACTATGTTTGTAAAATTTGTATGGAGAAAAGAGTAGGTAGACTATCCCCTTAACAGTCTTGAGGGCTATTCTGACCAATTAGTGATCCGTTTCATTGGTAAGATTGGAATAACAGTGTAGAATAACATTTCAGATGAAAAGCAACGAGCCGCGATGAGCGACCTCCGTCAGTTAGTACAAGACAGACCCATCGTCTTCAATATGTCCAACTTCATTATACTAAACAACGGGCTTCTACTCTCGATTGCATCCGTTGTTACTACGTACACTATAATATTGTTGCAGAGTACTTGAAGAGGGTCATTTTTAAACAATGCAGCGGTATCTCTCAAACTTTGTTTACTAACGGCCAGTTTCTTCAATTAAAGTAAAAGTGTACAGATTGCACAGCGAGCAATAGCAACATTGAGATACTGGAAAGGTTCCAAACCAAGACTATGAAGATCATGTTCAACATTCAAAATTGCATCAGTAACATATACTTGCTGCGAGATCTTACTTATATTAAAGACTGTTAAGAAGGAGACAGCTTAGAAAGGCACCAGCTATCACATAAAGCTATCAAAACATATAAACGCCTTGGCTAATAAATTATCAGGAGCTGGTAGTATCAGCTTTATGAGACTGTGGAGGAACAGCGTACCTCACCTTGACCGTTTTTCACAGCAGATAGATAAAAATCTCTTTGAATGACCTTTTTAAAGACAAAATGACAAGACCAGGTCAGATCAGACCACCTAAAAGACCAGTTAAATGTAAAATACAGATTGGTGAGCTGCTCAGAATTCAAAGATAGCTCAGAGAAAAATCAGTGTCTGCAACGCCATGCAAAAAACAATAAAAAATGTATTTCAAACCAGAAATCGCACTTACAAAATGTCATTTTATTAATCAACGTAGTACCTACCTACAACGGTAAATTAGCTTTGTTGAAAATGGTTCGTCATTATTTATTCATACTTTTATCAGTACGGTACCTACAAACATTGAAAATGAAATAGCAATTCAATTACATTTAGTGGCGCGACTAATTCCATTATATCTCGGTAGATATGGGAACGAGTAAATAAACATTTTAAAATAATTGGAAGTATAGACAATGGAGGTGATACCTACCCCCTGACCTCCATTAATACTTATACTTGTATTTTGTACTAGCTGACCCGACAGACGTTGTCCTGTCGTTTAGTATAAAAAAATAAAATTCATCAAAATCGGTTTAGCATTTTTTCTTTCATAAGAACCTTCTCCTGACAATAGCGCTCACAACAAAAAAAGAATTATCGAAATAAGTTTAAGTGTGATGCCGTGACCAAGGGAAATAGGGATTGATTTTTATATATAAGACTAGCTGACCCGACAGACGTTGTCCTGTCGTTTAGTATAAAAAAATAAAATTCATCAAAATCGGTTTAGCATTTTTTCTTTCATAAGAACCTTCTCCTGACAATAGCAAACACAACAAAAAAAGAATTATCGAAATATGTCTAAAAGTTTAAGTGTGATGCCGTGACCAAGGGAAATATGGATTGATTTTTATATAATAGATAAGAAGATTAGAGTTCAGTGTACCTACTACCTATATCAATTAAGAGGACACTCTCCATTCTCTTTCTTCATACAAACGTAGTCGACGTTTTCCTCCCTGGATAAAGACATTAGAGCAAATATGTTTATGCCATAAAACCTATATCTGTCATGACTATGCATCTACCTTTTGATTTTTTTAATTTTCTTTTTTTTTTAAATTCTAATGAGGAGGAACACTAACTTTTTATCCCGGCAGAGGGCGTTTGTCGACTAATCTTAGGTTTGAATTAAGAACTGTCAAAAAGGTGTTTTTTACAACTCTCAGCGCCAATTGGCCATATCGGTCTGAGACAGAAAGAATAAAAAAAAAAATCATCTGATGCCAGCGCCATCTACTTACAGCTTTGCGTGTGGCACCCTATTAGAAAATGAAAAAAATCCAAAGGTAGATGCATAGTCATGAATCACATAGTCATGACAGATATAGGTTTTATGGCGTAAACTTATTTGCTCTAATGTCTTTATCCACCGAGGAAAACGTCGACTACGTTTGTATGGAGAAAGAGAATGGAGCCTGTCCTCTTTTGGTCCATCAATTGGTCCACCTGTGTTGGTGACCTTTTTGCCTGCAAGTTAACTTCAAATTAATTATTATATAGGTACCCACCGATCATATAACCAATATGTAGCAAACTCCAGCGAAATAATGCATTTTCACAGAGCACAATCTCATTAAACATATGTTAAAATTGAGATGAATATGGTCATTTTAACTGGTTGTAGGGTATTAAACAGAGATACTATTTAAGAATCATATTAATTTACAGAGTTCAGAATTACTATCAATTAAGTACAAGATTTTAAAATAAAATGGTCGTTTTTAATACAAAAATTTATTGAAGCATGGGCTGTTTACCATGTTTTAATTTGTTTACAAGTCTCGTGAACAAGCTAGTTTGAATTACTGACCGAAATATTGAGCTCTACTAGACCTATAATAAACAAATTAATACATGATATATATCCCGTTCTTAAATAATTATAAAAGAAACAAAAAAAACAAGCTTACTTCTAAAAATATTTCTTCTCATGGTCAAGCAGCCATTCCTTCCTGTCAACTCCGCTACTGAAACCACCTTTAGATCCTCCAGTTGCAACTACTCTGAAAAAAAATTATTAAATATTTATTAAAAATGACCCCAGACCACTACTTCTTTAGCATATGTGATAGTGCTCTTTAAGATCTGCATTTTGGATAAACTATCATCCATTCATCAATTTCATCATACATAATTTAATTATTGACAATTTTTGTTGGTCATTGGTACATTATTTACATTTATAATTGAGGTGAATTAATGTGTCCTATCAATGAATGTAGTAAAAATATTATCGAAATGAAGTGGATGGGAAACATGATTTTTTTTCTTCAATTTTAATGATGATTCAACTGAGTAGTACTTGTTGTCTTATGCCAACCAATCAAAAGGTTTGTAGTTTCTTTTGGGTTTTCACGATACTGTTGTTATAAAATAAAAGGTATTATGTTATTTAGATGCGAAAATCAGTATAGACAAACAAACAGAAAAGAAGGTGGTCTTATCCTTTTTTACTTTTTAAGGTCCAGAACCGTAACTAAGTTAACCGAGTTTTCTACATACCTATGACATGGTATGATAATCAAGTGTGAGTTTGCGCCACAGGCAGCCCCTACAGCACGGGAGTGGCTTGGTGATCTTTCGATGGATTTAGCAATATCCCCGTAAGTTTGGGTCGATCCAAATGGTACTTCTTGGAGGGCTTGCCAGACTTCCTGAAGTGACAATTTTTGTGATTACTAGAGATGGGCCGACTAGGGGTTCTGCCGACTAGCAGACTAGCCGACTAGTCGGTTCCAAAATTGCCGACTAGTCAGCCGACTAGTTGGCAATGCAGATCATTATAATTCCCAGATATTTGGAGCTATATTCATGGAGCTGAGGCATAGTTATGACATTTTAGATGTTTGATGTTAAGATGATGTATGTAGGCTATGACGTGTTTTTATATACGTTTTTCTGGCTATCCACCTTCTTACTGTACTATTAATTCAATTAAATATTGGTTTTATTGCATAATTGTTAGTTGACGACTAGTCGGCATAATTTGCCGACTAGTCGGTTGAACTGCCGACTAGTCGGCTTTCCCGACTAGTCGGCTTTCCCGACTAGTCGGCGACTAGTCGGCCCATCTCTAGTGATTACTATTGACAAAGGGGTTGGTTTCCTTTATCGAAAAAATAATGAAACTCTACAGAAGAAAGTTTAGATTTTTCTCCTGTCTTCGCAACGTTGGAGAGTAAAGTTTTACAATATTGAGAACAGTTTTAAGATTTATCCTGTAATTTTAGAGAATAGGTACTATAATAGGAAATCTACTAAAATTCTATTTAGTTTTATTTACAGACAGTAGGGTTACTAGGTATTCAAATAAATAGAATTTCAGCAAGGCTCCTATCTATTTGTAACACTTCCTACATATTAAGCTTAAACCTTATACTTATAAAGTTTTTGCAAGTAATCACAAACATACATTAAAACAAACTTTAAATTTTATGATTAGTCAATAATTCCAGATAACTACCTATTTACTGTGATTTAGATTGTGGTTAGGTTACTTACATACTTTTTGAAAATCTGTCCCAAATGGTTTCACAGGAACAGTGAACTTCTTCAGTTTCCCTTTAAAATATAGGGACAGCTCGTTTTCTAGTTGCTCTAGTATTTTGTTCTTTTTTTCAACAAAACGGCACTTTAGCTCTAAAGCGATGGTTTTGAATGCTTTCTCGAATACTTTGTTATGTTCAAGCTTCAAGAGGTATAGGAAATCGTCGTCCGCAGCAGCGAGAGCAGTGCCTACAGGAGTTTCGTAAGAATTTACGTAAACGACTTTATTTGCGTCGTTAGCCGATAGTTTCGAAACAAACTCTGGTAGAGGCATTATGGATGGTATATGGTGATGTTATTAAATCAAATATAGAGAACAAGGCGATGTAATGTATGAAGTCGTATCGTGTCGTAGTAACTTGTTTTTATTTATCGCTTTTTACGCAAAAACTTGACAAAAACTCCTCAGCAAAAATTCAAAATAGTCGGTCAATGTTTTTTTTTCTTTATGGGTTGTTCATAAAGCTAGTGTCAATTTTGGAACCTAACTATAAAAATACATAGATCGGCTAGAGTATTCATTCAGTACCAAAAGGTTTTTGTTCAATCAATGAACTTTAATTTGTGCTTTTTAACAGCACAGTTTGCCTATGAGTTTTCCGTTTTACTTAACTCTTTAATGTTTTCAGTTTGCAAACCCCGGAGACCCGAGCCAAGGGCGCCGTGACTTCATTAAAAAAAATCTTAAATACCTACATTTTTTATTTCCGCCAAAATACCGGTGTCAAGTTCAACCAAAGACAAATTTATACAATATAACAAAAAAATATCTGCTTTTTCCGGATATGGGCACGGACGCCGCGCCGGACAGTCCGATTCAACAAGGCACAACTTTTAATCTAACACGTTAACAGCCGAATACAGTAACGCCACCTAAAAAAGGGGTACCTATACCTACATATTATATAATTGAGTTGCTTTTAAATTTAAAATAAGTGTGGAAATTTTAAGTTTGAGAGCTGCTTTTGTAGAAATAGAACTTAAATTAGTATTCGCCAATAAACGCTACACTAAAACGCTACGCTAAAATTTAATTCCAGTAGAACTTAAATTTCTGTATTTGACTGTAAGCCACTTAAATTATCTTTCTTCTTCCGTTTCTTAATACTTTTTAGGGTTCCGTACCCAAAGGGTAAAAACGGGACCCTATTACTGAGACTTCGCTGTCTGTCTGTCCGTCTGTCCGTCCGTCCGTCCGTCCGTCCGTCCGTCCGTCCGTCCGTCCGTCCGTCCGTCTGTCACCAGGCTGTATCTCATGAACCGTAATAGCTAGACGGTTGAAATTTTCACAGAAGATGTATTTCGGTTGCCGCTACAACAACAAATATACTAAAAACAAAATAAAACAAATAATTAAGAGGGGCTCCCATACAACAAACGTGTTTCAAAAACTACAAGGGACTCGAGTAGGTCGTGGAATTCAAAATGGCCGCCCTGTCTGTCAAATATATCAGTCTGCCTTCACTTACCAAAGAGTTTCTTAGAAGTTTCAGATTTAGATTCTTCTTCTGTTTTCGCTATGTTGTATTGAAATTAAAGACATTTTTCGGTTTGAATCGCGTGGTTTTTATTACTTTCGAGACCTTTCCAGGTCTATCCTGCAGAAGAGACCTGGAAAGGTCTCGAAACGTGGAGCGTTGTAACAATGCTAAAAGTAATAAAAACTACTCGATTCAAACCGAAAAATGTCTTTAATTTCAGTTTCAGATTTTCTTTGTGCCAATTTTTTTTTTCTTTTTTTTTGAGTGATGTGGTCGTATGAAGGGAGTAAGGACCGAAGCTAAATATTTCACATTTTCCTATCAAATTTAAAAATTGGATGTAAATCATTTTAGGGTTCCGTACCCAAATGTCATAGTGGTACGGAATCCTTCGTGCGCGAGTGTCGCACTTGCCCGGTTTTTTTTCTTTTTGTTTATCTCAATGACATTATAGTATTCTCTGCCTGGAGTCTCATATCAAACTCTACGATTCATCATCATACACATAACTGACAACCGGCATGACGGGCTTGTCAGGTAAAATAAAAGGTACTTACTACAACAAAAAATACTATTCGAATTTACATAGGTAATATTAAATTCTTTCTACTACCTATGTCGAAACTCTAAAGTAGGATAAATAAAATAACTAGGTAATGGTTTATTTTTTTGGAATATCAATTTATTTATAAAGTTATTTCACTTTAACTAGCGCCTTACCCGTGTTTTCACCTCGTAATAAACCTACCAACGCGTCAACCATATTATCAAATCCATGATAAACTTTCTCACTGTATTTCAATTTTCCCTCTTGAAGCCACTTCAGATTTGCGTTTATTCCTTCTTCACTTCTATTTGTCCATCTATGTACTTTAAATCCTTCTATTTTAAGTTCTTTGGTCACTATGGCTGGCTGTAGTAATGTGACTAAATAAAAATAATGTTTTAGTAAGTACAAAATTTATACTATGAGATGAGTAAGAACTTAAAAAATAATTATTAACTCTGAATACGTACCTTTAGGTAATTTGTCATCGTTGTACGACGATATCGAGCCACAAACAGCTACTCTGCCATACAAATTCATGTGTAGAAGTATAGTTGAACTTATTTCGCCACCCACCTAATGTAAAAAGTATAAACAAAAATCGTCGTATTAAAATGTACAACAGGTAATTTAACTGCAGATGTCACATTATTATTTAATGTACATACATTATCGAAGTAACAGTCAACTCTATTCGGTGCTCCCTCCCTAAGTGCAGTCCTAATATCTACGGTTTTGTAATTAAATGCGCGATCAAATCCAAGCTCTTCTTCGAGGTATTTACATTTTTCGTCAGTTCCAGCAAAACCAACGACACGACATCCTGAAATCACAGCCGATTGATGAGTTCTGATTTATCTATTAACATTTGTAATATCCTTTGACATTTTAAAGTTTTCACCGACCTAATATCTTCGCGATCTGCCCAACATGCGAACCTACCGCACCTGCAGCACCTGTTACGACGACAGTTTCTCCAGGTTTTGGTTGACATATTTCCTTAAGTCCAAAGTAAGCAGTGTTTCTGGAAGAGAAATAAAAAAGCCCTTATTTTATCTCACCGAATGTACAACCTTAACCTACATAATAAACTGAAAGACAAAATATGCAATTGTTATTTTAAAGGCAGGTAAGTGTAATTGAATAATTCAAAAACATACCCAGGCATGCCTAAAATTCCTAATCCTAGAGATACAGGATGTTTTCCGAAATCCGGTAATGGCATTAGAGGTAAGAACTGATACTTTTTTGGTATATTAGTAGGATTCACAATAGTATGCGTGCGCCAACCAAATGAAGCTGTTATATATTTTCCGACTGGAAATTTTTCATTTTTACTTGCTGTTACCCTGAAAAAAATACTTATGAGTTTCATTTTATCGGAGAGCTTGTTCCGGAATAGATAATTATAATACATTATCATTTTTAACACGATTCAAAAATAGTCACGTATTTGGTAAAAAAATAACAATAATAGTATGTATTCGTATACCTACTTCGCAATTTGTTCACCAATCATGTCAGTCGGTAATTTGTACATCGCCATGTAGGCGCGCATATAGGGATCTACGCTCAGATACTCAGCTTCCGCCAAGATTTCTAAAACATTAATGAAATAAAATTTTACTTCACAAAATCTTTTCTTAAGTACCAATACATACAAATAAGTCAATCCCACTCATACATATTATAACACAATAGCTAAGATGTTGGTTTGGATGATTGTGATTTACATCCAAACCAAATTTAGCACACAGGTCGTTTAGGTGTAACCACCATTACCACATATGACTTTTGTGGTAGTGGTGATTACGCTGTAAAAATGAGAAAAATGTTTCTCCGTTTTATTTCATTTCGAATGAATATTTTGGAAAACCTTGTGGTGGGGACCCTATAAAAATAAAATCTTATCCGAATAATATCGATATTAAGGTAGAAAACTAAATTTTTCATAATTATTTTGGTATTATGTTTGTATGGAAATGGTAACAGTACCCACCCTCATAAGGTGACATGGAAATGTGTTATAAGTATCAACAGTTTGTCCATCCCGGACATACAAAATTATAGTAACTTAATCTAAGCATTTCTTCTAAATAAAAATAATATCTTAGGTACCTCCATCTTTGAGTTCTGGTAATTCTTCTTCTACTATTTTAAAATCTGACTTCTTTGGTTCTCCTTGGAAATGTTGGTTAAGCACATATTTCTGTGCTCTTATTTTCGAAGATACTGAATAGAACCGATTTGCTGTGAGTATCGTTGAAAATAATTTCGTCATCTTATTTTCTGCAAAGAAACGGAAAGTGAGATATATGTGTATTTGATATCATCGATTGTTTAGAAAATATACGAAAAATAATGATACGACCAATTCAGACAAACCCAACTCTTTTTTTTAAGGCTTTTAGCTGCCTGCAGCAAACAATGGATTGGATGGCCGAATGGACTGGGATAAAAGTAGACAACACACAACAAAAATGGGATTGTTTGTACGTCTTCGTACGTTAACGCACGAATGAAATTCGGACGAAAACGTTTCAAAAATGCGCCCGGCCTAGCATAATCATTCACCACGTTCTCGACCGGCAAAATTCTTCACTTCATGTCTTCAACCGAACCGAATGTATGCGACCACCCATAAACCATAGACAAACTGATTGTTAACTGTTGCCAACATAGTAAATATTTAGTTCCATTCAAAATGAAAATGGCTGTATTTTGTTTAGATATTTTTGGTGCAAATATTTAGTATTTTGTTGTGAAAACCTTACGATTTTACTACTTATAACGACGTTATTAGATAAATAAAAATGTCTTGATTTTCATATATATTTATGCAATGTAGTCGATAACATCAATTCAACATAAAATCAAGAGATCGTCTCTTGCACATGAATATTTTGGAATAAAATTTCAAAAGATAAACCATTAGAATGAATTCGGAGCAGGAATTCAAGTGCATTTTCTGCAGTGAAACTTTTCAGGAGAAAGAGGCATTGCAGGTTCATTTTAGGTAAAATCCTAACCTCTAACATCTGAGACTTTAATCAGTAATAGCGTGTAGATTCTTTAACTAACTACTTTGCTACAGGAAACATGGAGACCCTAATTTTAAGTCTAATCAAGGCGACGAAGGAAATTCGGTACAGCGATCTAAAGATCAGATGGAAATTGTGGAATGCGACGTTTGCCCCGAAGTGTTTACGTCGATATCAAAAGCGATCACGCATAAGCACAAACTTCACCCAGATCATGACGCTAAATACTTCTGTCCGTGGTGCGGAAAACTGTTCACTATGAAGGTAAGATAATCCTACAATATTATTCAATTTACTCGTACTTACGCGTCTGCTGCTATCAACACAAATATCACAAAACTTGTATTTTGACCTAACCGCCCCCCCCTCCTCTCCTCCCCGCTGTTGTTATCATCCGCAAAAAATATTTATCTTCATGCAATAAATAACCTGAATGACTAGTCAAACAATTGTTGGTTTTATATTTCTGCTGTTAATGTTACAATTTTGAATTATTTTCTTAGATAATGAATTTCCTAAACTAACACAACTGTAATTAAAAAACCAGAATGAACTGAGGTTAGTAGTTTTAGAATTTGCAAAATTAAAATTTAAGTAGGTGCACTAAGCAAGAACAGTATGATAGTTAAGTTTTGCTGGGCTGTATGTACAGGGCCGGACCTTTAATTCCCATAAATTTATTCTAACCATCCTCACCAATTCGCTAAGACTGCTTTAGGCTTTACAGTATGATAGTCCATTTTAAAGTATTTTGAGATTCAAGATCCTGTAGTAGCAATTAGTGGACTTGTCTGTGTGCTGATGTGTAGGCTGGCATAGCCATTAACAAAGACAGATTAGAGATTGTTCAATAGCCTTCTAGATGAACATGCTACATCTTAGACTACATGGTCTGTTGTCATCTGTTGAGATAATGGTCAAAAATGCTCACATAACTTTAAATATTGAAACTATTGTTATTTGTCCATCTTAATATCGAAAAATACATGAAATGGATTACACGGAACCTTGACATAGTTAGGTAGTAAAGAAAAGTACCTATAGAAACAAACCGCTAATGGATGAATGGATTTTTCCTTAGAAAGCCGTGTCAAATCATAGTCTACAAATTAAAAACAGAAGTATATATTTTGATTTTTATTTTATACTACGATTAGACTCATCTTCCTGAAGAAAAAATGTGAAATACAAAGAACCAAAACGTCAGAATACTATGAAATTAAAAAACGAACTAATAGTTTTGTACTAGTGCCTTGGGAGAACAGATAGAACTAGTTTTTTCCCAATACACCCATGGCAATATGACATGAAAATAACTAATTTGTAATTTATATGCAGCTCAAATTGTCCCCTTATTTTTCAGCATCTCTATAACAAACACATACATACAAACCATCCAGAAATAGAGAAGAAACATGACAAACATTTCCCGTGCGACAGTTGTAATGTTGCCTTCACTGTTCCTGCTGCAATGATGTATCATAACAAGTTTTTCCATCGGCAAGACACTGATCTTCCTTCTATAGGAACTTCTAAAAAGCTAAAGATATTTAATCAGGTAAATGAACAATATTTGTAATAGTATTTTGCTCAAAAGTAAAACTTAAATAGGGTAGTCCTATACTCGAAGCTCGAATAAAAGCTACTAGCTGTACTCATAGACAAAAGTTTATTGAGTTTCTGGGTTAGCGTTGTAAAGGTCTTTGTTTTGTCACATCTTTGCTTCTTCTTTTCGTGTAGTGATGTGGCTCACCTAGTATTAAGGTTTTCAGGTCGCCCTAAGGCCTCTAACTTGATCTAACAACTGCTATCAGAGATAGGAACCGTGACCACCTGCTTAATGTGCCTTCCAAAGCACGGAGGAGCTTGTGAAAATGTTTTTTGTCACACACATTATCGGTTACCCATCCAAGTAATGACCGTGCCAAGCGTTAGTTAACCCGCACAACCATTCAAGATCGGTTGGTGCATCTAGCCCAATGAATTCCTCAAATTTGCTAATCTAATGCGAGCCATAAATGTTAATTTCAGGAAGTTGTTCAAATATACTACTGTCCATTTTGTGGTGAGGAGTATGAAAATAAAGTTAACCTACATGTAAGTATACTGTTTCAATAATGATTTTGATGCATAATATTTTTAAATTGTTATCCTGGGAGTCCTATTCTAAACTGCAAGTACAGCCCTGGAGAGGTGATTTTTCTTTTGTAATTCTTATACATAATCTTTTTCTTTCTGTCCTTATCCCAAATTTTTTGGGGTCGGCACAGTTAGGCCAATAACTGGAGAAATTCGCCTTGCAAAAGGTGGTGTAACAAATTTTATGATTTAATGTTATTTAGGTATATTAGCTTAATATAAATTTCAGTTTTCGACCTCGGGGCACGACGGGGTATGTCCGATATTTTGACTTTCATGTGTTAAAATGCCGTATGACAAAAGTCTTAGAAAGGTATGTAAATGATAAAAAACCTTACATTCCGTCCCTACATGTCAATTCTGTAAGTCTAACAGATTAAAAGTTACAATCAAAAAAAGGAAAAAAATCATCTAAATAAGTCGTCAAAATACAATGATTAATTTTTTTACGAAAATTATTCTCTAATCGCCTCTATACAGGGTGGTCCAACTAGTGATGTCAATAAACTTTTTTTAGATTCCTCACACCTGGGGGTATCCGAAAATACCCCATGTATGTTCAGCGATTTTTTGTAGTTTAGGAGTTATGGCCTTTTTTCTCATTTTCTACTAAAATGCGACCACTGACACCTATTTGCTCATACTGACTGCAATAATTGAGATAATTGGCTGATTCCTTTTCAAATGTGGAGCTGAATAATTGGTTCATGTTTCCTGTTGCAAAAAAACGCGTACCACCAACCAAACTGTTACAAATACAAAAAGTATTTCATAAAGTGAGCGTAGACAAAACGCTATAAACACTTTAAAGAGCAATTAAAAGAAAAACTCGCCTAATGTTTTTTTTCTAAACCAACTTCAAAAAATTCCTTACTTCATTAGCTATCTACCCTATCATTTTTATTGGTCTATCATTAGAGGATCATAGAAAAAAAATTATTTTAAAGTTCCTTGGTCGAAAATTCTCTCACTCATCTTATTTAAACCGGATGGGAAACTCCCGGCCTAATCTAATAACATAAAAAACATATTTGTCCTTATTTTATTTAATGCATTAATTTGTACAAATCTTAATTCAGATTTGTACGGAAGTTTTTTTGCGGAAGACAAAAACCATCACTAGATGGCGCTAGTGGTAAAATACATCGTGGTGTCGTTGCGTTTTTATGTCAAAAATCACGTTAGTTGTATGGGAGTTCCCTTAAATATTTGCGGCAACAGTAATACATCCTCTGTAAAAATTTCAACTGTCTAGCTATCACGGTTTATGAGATATAGCCCGGTGCCAGACGGTCAGACAGCGAAGTCTTAGTAATAGGGATGAGTGAGAGAATTTTCGACCAGAGAATTTTTAAATTTGTAACAGTTTGGTTGGTGGTACGCGTTTTTTTTGCAACAGGAAACATGACCCAATTATTCAGCTCCACATTTGAAAAGAAATCAGCCAATTATCTCAATTATTGCAGTCAGTATGAGCAAATAGGTGTCAGTGGTCGCATTTTAGTAGAAAATGAGAAAAAAGGCCATAACTCCTAAACTACAAAAAATCGCTGAACATACATGGGGTATATTCGGATACCCCCAGGTGTAAGGAACCTAAAAAAAGTTTATTGACGTCACTAGTTGGACCACCCTGTATACAGCAACAACAAATTATTTGTGTTTGTAAACCCAAAAGGCATCCTCTTCAAAGATATCACGTCTGCTGCCTCCATCGAAACCTCTAACCCACCTGAGTCACATCGGCTGAAGCCAATCTCCGTATGCCTTGCGGGTATGATCGTAGAGAAGAACAGGCTTGGGAAAGCCTGCCAAATCACCAGAGACCCTTTGTTGAATTGATTGATTGATTGATGGAGCTGAAGAGCACTGCAGCCAAGAAGTAGGGCCGCAGAAGCGCCTCCGTCGGTTGGACTGGAATAAAGCTACACAAACAATACACTCGAATCTTATGCAAATACCACGCCACTCTAGAGGTCCAGATATAAATCGGAACATCAGGAATATCGCCCCACGTAGTTGCAGAACCTAAAGCATAATCCCACAGTATTCACTCCCTAGGGGACCCTGGAGGCTATTACTAAAGCTTACTTCGGTATCTTACGTACAGAGCTGCAACAGTCGCCATTATCAAACTACAAATTATCATATCATATGTAGTTCACGATTATAAAAGTTTTTGGAAATTATGTTCTCTTACGACCGATGTTAATCCACTTGGCCATTTTTGTTCGGCGTTGTCTGCTTAATTTTCATAATTTGGACCGCGAGCGACTGGAGCAGCGGAACATGATCGTTCCATTATTCCATTCGTGGCGACTAACGACGAATCAGGCCGAGTACTCCCGAATGATTCTCACTCTCGTTTGCTTTCGATCGTAATTTCTGTCCACAAACGAGAGCGCGCACCCAGAGTGCGCTCACAGAACACGCAAGGCATACGGAGATTGGCTTCAGCCGATGTGACTCAGGTGGGTTAGAGGTTTCGATGGAGGCAGACGTGATATCCTCGAAGAGGATGCCTTTTGGGTTTACAAACACAAATAATTTGTTGTTGCTGTATATAGAGGCGATTAGAGAATAAATTTCGTAAAAAAATTAATCATTGTATTTTGACGACTTATTTAGATGATTTTTTTCCTTTTTTTTTATTGTAACTTTTAATCTGTTAGACTTACAGAATTGACATGTAGGGACGGAATGTAAGGTTTTTTATCATTTACATACCTTTCTAAGACTCTTTTGTCATACGACCTACTGTTGAGACAATATTAAAAAAAAACGGCATTTTAACACATAAAAGTCAAAATATCGGACATACCCCGTCGTGCCACCAGGTCGAAAACTGAGATTTATATTAAGCTAATATATCTAAATAACATTAAATCATAAAATTTGTTACACCACCTTTTGCAAAGCGGCCTAATAGGGAAACTCCCCAAACGCTGGCCTAAGTAGGTAAGTTTATTGAAACCTACTGCAAATAAATTTTGACAGTTGAAATTACCAAAGATTAGGTAGGTAGTATAATTCTGTACCTATAATAGAACTAGCTATGCCCCGCGGATTTACCCGCGTAAGTCCCGATCGGCAGACAATATTGGGATCAACTGTAACCTATGTCCTTTTCCAAAGTCCCATGTCCTATCTATCTCTATAGATACCTACTAAAATTCATCAAAATCGTTTCAGCGGTTTAGGCGTGAAAATGTAACAGACAGACAGAGTCACTTTGCATTTGTAATATTAGTATAATATAGATAAATATTTTAATATAAAAATTAGCTGTAAATTCTTCCCTGGTAGAAATGGAACACAAACCTCTGGTTCAGAGTAATAAATAATATATGACACAATATAAATATGTATAGCTATATTAAAATAGATAGACTTATAATTTTACTTTATTTTGTAGAAACATATTGGTGATGACCACAGTGATGAAAATCAGAGTCCCGAGGACATATTGAGGTGTCCACTGTGTGACGCAGTATTCTATCATTTAGACGCCTATGAGCTGCATTTAACCTATCATTCAATAGAAGACATGTACAGCGAAAGGAATGAAATGTATGTTTATATCCAAATAAATATATAATTTACGTAGATGGTGGGAATTCTAACAACAACATTCAAATTTTCATCCATATTTTTATTAAAAGGTGTGTAAGTAACTTCCTGAACAGTGGATCTGGTGAAGCTTGTCCGTCAGAGACCAGTTTGAAATGGATCATTATCAGGCAACCTTTCTCCTTATTGAATATCCTTACTGAATATGCAGGAAATTATAGAATATAATTTCATGTGTGCACTATCTCACCAGATGTTAACTGACAATGTGGTCTAAGGTGTAGCAAGGTTATCTAGATCATACGTGTTTATACAGTACAGTGGTAAAATGAGTTCTGCCTCAGCTTTCGTATTGGGTGTAAAGGAGCATGGTCAAGTCTGCGAAGTGAATGGGCATTTTTTTACTTGAGATATGCTTGCATTTGATTTCATCTCACCTGATGAGAAGCGACAATGAGGTCGACGGTGAAACATGCTTGCCTAGAAGAAACATATTCACACTAGACTTGAAGACTCCAAGGTTGCAGATAAGGGGTTAAAGCTGTAGTTAAAGCTGGAATGGTTAGTGAGAGACAGTGGCTGAATCTTTCCACCAAGAATCATACTCTTAATGAGGAATATATCTTTACCTGTTCATTTCATAATAATAATAATTTCAGGGCAGATCAAATAACCGATTTTTCGCTAGAATCAGTACCACCTATGGCAGAAAAAGTAGAAAATCTAGAAGAAACACCAGGTGGAGACGAAGACAATGATAAAATCGGAATTGTAAGTAAATTAACATGTTTTAATTACCATCACACCCAAAATACTACATTATATCCAGTTGAACGTCTAGTAATTGTTTTTTAAATATTTCAGGAACAGTTGTTAGAATTTGCAATGGAAGAACCTAAAGATAAGAAATCTAAGAAACACAAGAAACACAAGAAGTCTAAAAAGCCAGCTATAACACTTGATGAGTTTTTCAACATGAACAAAGATGTTTTCGGCGAAGAAATAGACTTTCAAGGCGTAGAAGAAGTACCAACAACAGTTGTAAAAAAAAGGTTAAAGGCAAAAAAGTCGGTACCAGCAAAATTATTGTCTCCTGACTTAGAGAAACTAAAAAAACAAGGTATAGTAGTAAAAAAAAAGCCTGGGAGAAGAATTCCATTAAAAAAAGTGCCTGTTAAAATGTCTCAACATGTAAACACTCCGTCAAACAAACCACCGATGAAGTCGGAAGTTATCACAAATAAATTAAGTACAAGCGAGGAAGTCATTTCAAAATTATTGAACCAAGGCAATAGTCAAATAAAAATAGTTAAAAAACAAAATACTAACAACATAAAACCAGATAATAATGTAGATAATCTAAAACAGGAAAGCCCCTGTAAGACTACTGTCCCCTTGCCATCTAAAAATATAGATTCAATTGAAAATCAACCTGAAATTGAAGCTACCAATATCAAACCTTCAAATAAAGATCACCAAGATAACAAAACTGCTTCTAGCACTCAAGAACAAGATAAAAAGGAGAACCAAACTGAACTAATACAAACTGAAAACTCACAAAAACTATTAGAAGATAATAACCAGGATGATGACACTGACACAGGCACTGAAATGGAAACAGATGAATGTGCTGTAGTTGAACAGTTATTGAAAAATAATGCCAATATTGTAATTAAGTCTAACAAGCAACCTAATCAGGCACCAAGCAATGTTCTCAAAAAACATAATGAAATAACTGAGCAGGTTAATAAAAAAGTTGAGAACAATGTAGAAAATAAATCCGACGAAGATATTGGAAATGATGATGACGTCGATACAATAAGAGAAGACCAAAATAATACTAAAAAGAACTCTCTAAACGTGTTAAAACATCTTAGTCATCTGACTGTAAAATCTAATAAAACTGTCAAAAGTGACATTACAAAAGAAAATCCAGACATTAGGAAATGTAGTACGGAACAAAACGGCAGACAAACAAAAAATGTTGCTATTATTAAAAACGAACCTATTCAGTTACCTACAAAACCTACTGCTGTTAATAAAAACAAACCTATTCCGTTACCATTTAGGGAAGAAATTGATATCCAAGGAACACATGAAGACGATGAAATCGAAACCAAACCAATAGTAGATAAAATAACAATAAATAAAGTTCCAGCCGCGTTAAAAAATCCTCAACTCACTGTCCAAACTCGAAAATCATCACCAGTAGCATCGCCACAAAAAGCTTCACTCAAAGATAAAATTTCTACTGATACGAGCCCATCAAGTTTAGATTTGATAAAACATCTGAAAAATGTAACAGCAAAACCTATAAATAAAAATCTTACCGTGCATACACTGCAAGTCTCACCGAAACCTATAAACGTAAAACAAGAATTAAAACCACAAACTTCTCCCATTCATAAAAAAGTTGAAGAAAATATTGAAATTGTTGACATTGATGATTCGGACAGCGACGAAGGACAATGTAAGAATAACGATTTCATACCTACTAAAACCGTAAACGCTCCAAGTAACATTAAAACACCACAAAAAAACATAAGTGTTCAATCTCTCAATCGAAGTTCTAACGATGTTAGAAATACTATTCATCAAATAAAAAAAGAACCAGTAGATGAAGATACTGATGAGTATTTTGAAGATAATTTAAATATTATAAAGACAACAAATATCAAAAAAGAGCCTGCATCCAATAGAATTATCAAAAGAATAAACGACAGTAGTCAAGATAAAAATTTGCCGCTCAACGATATGCTTAAAAATTTAAGTAAAAATATTACTATTAAATCAAGAAATTCATCACCTCAAAATATAAAAAACCAGAATATTAAATTATTGCAAGATTTTGACTCTGATGATGCGGAAAATGATGCGAACATTAATTCTAGCAAAGTTAAAATTACTGAAGTAGAAAATACTAGCGACGATGATTTGTCTCCAATTTCCAATACATTACCGTCCAATAATGTAAAAGTGCAATATCCTGATGATTCTGAAAGTGACCACGACGGTGAAGCTTTTGATAAAGAATTTGGTGAACAGTTTTCAGATGAAGACATAGAATCGCAAATTAAAGCTACAACAATGATTAAACAACCTGGAATGAACAAGCCACCAGTCAATCACAATTTAAATAGTTTACAGAAATTAGGTAAAAATATAACCATAAAATCTAATAAACAAGTAAAAATAGTAAATGATAATCCTGAATCTACTTCATCACAAGACGATATACCACCGTTAGCTAAAATTTCAAATAAACAAGTTTTGAAAAAGAATATTAGCCAAGCTAACAATAAAAACAACGAAGTTTCGAGAATTGTAAATAACACTACTAGCATGGAAAAAGGGGAAGTCGGTTCAAGTAATCAGTTAATTAATCAAAATACAATGTCTAATCAGGTAGAAACTAAGGAAGTGAAAAGAGTTAAGACATTTAAAACGGAAACTCAGACTGTTATTGAAGAAATTACAACAACAGTAACCAAAACAATAAAAACAGTAAACCAAACAACAAAACAAGAAACACATCAGCAAACCGCTTCAAATAACCCATCGGTTTCAAGAATGCTACCACCTAGTCAGATTCCATCACAGAGGAACTATCAAGGCGTGAAAGTTCGACAAGCTGCTCCAATCATCACTCCTAATAAAATAAGAAGTAATTTGGTACCACCTGTAAGAGTCCCGGGCAATGTAAGACCTGGTAATCAAATAGTACCAGCGAGGCCGAGATTTAACGCACCTCGTATGATAAAACCCAGGATGGCAGGTCCAAGGTGCATGAAAATAGCTGCTGCAGCTGCTCAAAGGATGCAAGGTGGAACACCAGTTAAAACAATAGCTGTCGCTCATAATACCGCCAAAAGACAAAACACTGAAGAATCGCCTGCTCATTTTAGTTGTTTTAAAAAGCCCAAAGAATCTCTAATACCAGTATCAGATGTGCCAATAATGAAGAATCTGCAAGATCCGTCAATTCAATATTCTTCTGTTCAAATGAATAAGTCAAACTTTTCGTGTACAACTAGTGCCGTGAAAGGGAATTCAGTGGTGACGTCAACGCAAATGCGATCGGAAGCGAGTGCTAGCTCTCAACATTTGAGTAAACTGCAGAGTATGTCGGGTCTCAGTGTGGTGAAAGCTAGTCAGGTGAAACAGGCGGTTGTAGAAGAGAAGAGCGAAATTAGTGCGTCGCAAAAGAATACATTAGATGCTATACAGAGGTTACAAAGTCAAGGACTTCTTATAAAGAAGCCGCGTATAGATTTATATACAGAAAATGAATACTCAGATCCTGGTAGTGACGTCGATGATGCGGGCCATTATCATGATGATGAATGATTCTTTTTCAAAACCATCATTACATAATACAAATGACTGATTTATTTTCTTTTTTTTTTGTTAAATATAATTATTTCTAAGATTTAAATGACACATTTTGTGTAAAGCCAATATTGTACATAAATGAATAATATGTAACTAATTTAATTACATTAGTGTTAGGAATTAATAATAGCATAAATAAGTTGTAAATATATAAATCTAAAGGTATTTGGTACCTTAGTAAATTAATATAATTTTTGTGATTCTAGTATTATATGAAGCGAGTAGGTATGAACGATTGAATGTATAAATAGTAAACTCTATCGAATACTTACTTTCTTATGTGTGTCGGTTCAGCAGGTGTTTCGTTCCTAGACTGAATAAGAAAATAAAGTTGTTCTTTTGCTAATTTGTAGTGTTTATTTTTGGTGGGAGAAATGTTGGTGTGGTCCTTCGAGCCGGATGCTAATATTGAAAGGATCGCGTGATCTCACTCATTGCCCCAATAAGGTCATGGTCTCGAAATCAATGGACAGCGTAGCGTAAGCGGGAGTAGTCCGTTGATCGGATAGCAGGTTACCGCTAGTGATCCGTTCCCGCTACGCTTTCCATTGACTTAGAAACCATGACGTAAAGGTGCAGATGTTTATATCCGGTTTCTGGACTTATTTTTAGACTGTTCATCTATCCGCAGTTTGCCATTTTCAATAGTTGCTTATATTCATGATTAGTCCATGCTTGACCACGAAAAAGTACCGTCGTCGCTTTACTTTAGGTAGGTTAAACTATAAAACGCATTGGTTATCGTATAGATACTCAAACTGTCGATAATATTCTTGAGAAACCGAGAATAGGGCACATGTTTTATAAATTATAACTAAAACGTCGCAACAATGCCTCAGATTTTTAGATTTCAGTTTTGCCTAGATTTTTATCGCAAACGGTTCAACAGTTTTGGCAATCTTACAAAGCTTCGCTAAATATTATGAAGAGTTAAATCGTTTTCGAGCAAAACACACAATGCCAAAACGTTTTAGTTATAAAATGCGTGTCCAGATCTTGAAGAGAACACTGTAACTAAAACAATACCGGGGTCATAAAACATAATTTACGATTTAAAGAAATATATTTAAAAAGAATAGTTCCAATACATTAAACAATAACAACTATTATGATAATAAGAAAATATAAATTCTTAGATACATGTCCTATAGTCTTATAAGATGCTTATTAAGTTAGTATTTCATTAAAATCACACTTAACATCACAAGGTCATGCAATGCCTATTCAATCAGTTTTATTTTCAATTTTGTTCTGTCGCCATTTCTGTTCCTGTAATACAAAAGTTATGTTAGTTGGATGTCATATTTACAATGAGGTTAGGTTAACTAGTGGTGATGAGCTATCTACAGGTGCAAAGTACTAAACACAAACATACATAACAATATCACAAACTACTAGGATAACATATTTTCTAAGTCATGCGCTATGTTGAAGTAAGTACAAACCAGAAGCGGATTCTAAAAAAAAGGCCGAGCGTAAGGCAACAATTCAAAGGCCGCGACGCGGGCGCCCAACCGATATACTTAGCACACAAAGCAAGCGGCGCGGGCGCTTGCGTGGTCTCACGGGTGTGAGTGAACGGTTTACAATTGAATGAAACTTTAATTTCATAAGATTAACTTATAAGTAAATCGAAATTTAAGAATGGATATTTTCTGGACACCTACTTATTCCAAAAAATTGTCTCAATTGTAGGTACTTGTAGGCATCAGCTCTGTTTAATTTTTCTCGATATTTTGTTAAATTTCACAAAGTTTCGCATTTAATGTGCTAGTGATTTCTTGCCAAATTAGTTACTAACAATTTCTAAAGCGTTTTCGAAAGAAATTAAACATAACTGAGATACATATTGTTCAGAAGTTTAAGAATGTTTTTTTTTGTAGAACTCAATGTTGCTTTTGTAATTTGGAACTACAGTTTTGAATTGTATTTCAATTAAAAAGTAAGTACACTAAACGACCTAGGGCGGCCGAGACTCAAGTTCGTTTCTAATCCTATACTTATGTATCTCTAACGGATCCTGGAAGGTGCTCTTAGGAGTGCCTGATGGTACAGCGGACCCCGCTTGCAAGTCTAATGTTGACCGCCAAGTGGGTACGCTATAACATATATTGTTAGTTCAGTTGTATCGGTAGTTGATACTATATCTCTCCCCATTTATTTTACCCAACCCACAACAAAACCATACAATCACAACATAGGTAAATATAAAATGAATTATTAGTTGAATTAAACCAACGTTAGTACCTTTAAATAATAAAATAAATAAATTAATATGTTCATTCTTGAGTAAGCACGCATGGGTATATTCCAAAACACTAGATTACTCACAATATTAAATCACCAGCCGATGATGATTGCAAATCACCATCATTGAAATTCATCAATAATCAGAATCACTGGTCCCGTGTTCTACTTTATTCTTTTGGGATATTCGAATCACACGATATTATAAAATAAACCATAATTGAGCCATTATTTCTTCACTTACCACCACCGCTTCAACGACTGCGTTGGAATCAGCTATGACGTCTAAGTAGTTAAGTTTGTTAAAAGAAGTACCTATAGTTTTAATTCGCCTTCTTTCATTTTTCATGACTCAAAAATTAAAGGGTAATTAGAGTAAATTATCTTTAGTTTTTGAGTTTGAAACGAGATGTATTTATCTCATTTTAAGTGAGAGAGAAGAAGACAACACGCTCTCTTCAGCGCTGTTCGCTGCAGCTGTTGAATTAATGTCATATTTTTGTCACCGTTTGGTTAGAACAAGGCGCACGCCCGCCGACGCATATATTATTATAACATAACCTTTAGTACATACCTGTCTATTTAATAACACAGAGTAAGCAGCTTAGCAGAGGTAAAAGAGATTACATACCTACGGCACCTTAGTTATATTAACCATACTGAGATATTAAGGACCTTAAATCTAAGCTTTCTAAGGAAAATTGGACAAGGACAATCACAAAAATCACCCTAACTAGCTCCACAAATTATCACCACCACTCTTACATCTCGGTAGCTAGAACCTACAGTGCGCCTTAAACTTTAGCCGCTCTGAATATAGGCACGGGTAGATGCGCAGAACGTGCGCATCTGTCACCAGAATTTTATGCTCAAAATACACGGGCGACACTGTCACTGCAACTTTACCTATAGACGCCACACATACAGCACACATGCACGATTTTTTTTTATAATGCGTGCTATAAGAGTGAGCTCTGAGTTGCAGTGTCAGTGTCGCCCTTGTATTTTGAGCTTTTTGGGCCGATAGAGGTGCGGTCGGTGGGAGGGGTAGGTACCGAAACTACCGAACCTTCGCGCGTCGCTTTATATCCCGCGGGCATCCTGTCCTGACTCCTGCTGTACCTTGCGTTAGCACATTGCACAGTAGTGTAAGTGTACACTGTACCTACTCGACTGATGCTGCGCGGTTTCGAACTCGCACCTATGTTCCGAGAGGCCGTAAAGTTATCGCGCACTGTATTTAGGTACCTACACCATTTTGACAAATTAACTTAACACAAATACCTAAGACATAAAGCATGTCACCAATTTTAGGTTTTAATAAGCTGCGTTAGGTATATCCGTTTAGGCGAACGACACATTGAAAATGTGTGTTAGAAACTGGTCATGTACCAATATTGCCAATCGTGCCGCTATAGGATACTCTAACAGCAGAACCCAGCATTAGACATCACAAACGAAAGGTGTGTATTTAGAAAAAAATGCTTTTTATTTCAAAATTTAATGCTCCCGCAGGACTTGAACCCACAACCTTCCATTCTCTAGCCGGGTGCTCTAAAAAAACTGCGCCATGTGAGCTCAAGCCACAGAAATCCCGCAGAAGATGGCGCCACCACGAGCCTAACTCGTAAAATAAGAATAATGCGTTCCTTATATCCAACACTGTGGTTTGAGCTCACTTGGCGCAGTTGTTTAGCGCTCCCCGCTAGAGAAGGCGAGGTAGAGGGTTCAAATCTCGCATGGAACTTTAAATTTTGGAACAAAATAAATTTTTTTGATACAAATTTCCCCAGCTGTGTAGGCAACACTAAAAAATAAAATCTTCCAAATACTATAGACGTCGTCACAAATTGCAAACCGTAATGGTATTTCCCATTAGGTACTGAAATTGGCAAGGAATCTGTGCATCTCGTATAAGGGAGTGTGGACATACCAAAACCGCAAATTCGTTGGAGAGGCGGTAGGCAATAGCGCGCAGTTGGTAGCGGAGCTTCAAACCACCCGTCGTTTTCTTATGTAACGTTTGCAATATTGTATACGTGTTGCAACAATGCAACGTTAGAAACAATACGGCCAGGTATGTCACCTGTTGCAGAAATAAAACAATAAAATAAATAAACCTGTGCATTGTACAGAATAAATTAGATAAAATAAAGAGTACCAGAACGCTTAAACCTTGTGGTTGCTAGACGGTTAGAATAAATAAAGATTTATTTTGTAAAGATATACTACAGTTTTTCTCTCGCTGAACACAACGGGCCGTAAAACGTGGAAGCGGTTCAGATTATATTTTGGTCTATTTATCACTCATGGCTTTCGGCCGAGCGCAGTGATAAGCGTTTTTGTTATCGATATTGCAACATGTTCATCGCTCTAACCTTAGGTATTCCGATTTATGACCGGTGTGCAACGAGTAAAAAAATGTATTATAGTTCTGTCGTAGGGAAATGCAGATAACTGGGATTTCGAGAAATCCCTAGGAAAATCATTAGAACTGCTGATATCATACAGAAAGTTTATATTATGTATGACTAAAACCGATCATAAATACACGACACCGCGTGTTTTTATGATCGGTTTTATAATAGGTTTCCATAGGGAATCGCTGAAATCTTTATTTCCATACCACATCCTGGTATACCTTTTTTTTTTTAATACAAACACCTCTAATTCATAAACGTCGGTAAACCAATTCGTTCTGGGATATGAACCTGCAATTAGTCGCATTCAGTAGGAAAAATAAGAAATAAAAAGCACAAATAAATTAAACAAAGCAAAATAAGTACCATAATTGTATTCGATTATTAAAGTCGTTAATATTAAATTTATTGGTACAAAAATTTACGTAACAAACAAACCTTAGAGCGTTTGAAAACGGCCAAGTTACTTGGACCACACATAATAATGTAATCAAAAATTATACACCACCTATGTTTTTTTTGTTCTATAGCCTATACATTTTGCTATAAGATCTGCCGAAGCGAGACTGGCTGAGAAAAAGTTTCGCCTTCGCTTCAGACAGATGTTTCAACACCATAATGCTATTTTTTTTGTTCTATAGCCCAATATATCCATTATGCTGTAAGATCTGCCGAAGCGAGACTGGCTGAGAAAAAGTTTCGCCTTCGCTTCAGACAGATCTTTCAACGTAATAACTATGCTATTTCTTGTTCTATGACCCAATATATCCATTATGCTGTAAGATCTGCCGAGGCGAGACTGGATTGTGATTGGCTGAGAAAGTTTCACTTTAGACAGATCTTTCAATATAATAATGCTATTGTTTTTGTTCTTAAGCCCAATATATCCAGTATGCTGTAAGATCTGCCAAAGCGAGGCTGGATTGTGATTAGCTGAGAAAGTTTCACTTAAAACAGATCTTTCAACACAATAATGCTATTTTTTTTGTTCTATAGCCCAATATATCCATTATGCTGTAAGATCTGCCGAAGCGAGACTGGTTGTGATTAGCTGAGAAAGTTTTACTTTAAACAGATCTTTCAACACAATAATGCTATTTTTTTTGTTCTATAGCCCAATATATCCATTATGCTGTAAGATCTGCCGAAGCGAGACTGGTTTGTGATTGGCTGAGAAAGTTTCGCTCTCGCTTTAGACCAGGGGTTCCCAAACTGGGGGGCGCGCCCCCCTAGGGGGGCGTAGAGGCATTTACAGGGGGGCGCGGGTCAACTGTGTAGTTAACAAATTAAAACCTGATTTAAAAATTGTTTCCTTAGTCGGCCAATGTTATCTTAATCATGTTAAGAACTTATCAGCCTCTACCTCCTCCTCACGGGCGCTATCAAAGGTATTTGGTACAACTTGCCAAATACCTTTTGTATGACTTTGAAAACTATAATGAGCAATAAAAATACTTATTTCGAACACTTTTTATTCTGGCCTGATAATCTGGACTGGACGGGGGGGGCGCGGATTTTTTTTATGGTCGAAAGGGGGGCGCGCCTCAAATAAGTTAGGGAACCCCTGCTTTAGACAGATCTTTCAACATAATAATTTTACCGTTTAGTATTTATTCTACTTAACATAAAAACATTACATTCGTCCTCATTATAATTAGGTACCATGAGAAGTCACATCAACACTGCCTAGGATTACCAGCTCCTGTATTATCTATCTGATTGATAACCGAGTTTGATGGGCTCTTTGCATTACATTGTTGCTTCGACCTAGAACTAAGTGAGTGATCTGAGTTATCAACTAGCCAATACGGGTGCTGATTGGGTCACGGGACCACTCAGAAAGATTTCCAAGTAAAGCTTTAATTCATTTTTTGTCACATTTTCGCTGACGTTCAATGTCGTTCAAAAGAGAGAGAGAACTACAGTTTTAGAAAAAATAATCAAAGCTTCACTTAGATTGGGAAAATGGTAGCAATTACTGCTGTCTTTTTCCTCCAGTTAATTTTTATACCGATATCATAATTTTTATATAAGCGATAGATGAGCGTTTGACCCCTATGTCATCTGATAATTAGTGAAGATACGGTCTACGATGTAGCACACTCATCTAGAAGATAAGAAGACGGCAGTGGAACAAGCTCCGACCCGTCTTCCTTAATATATTTAATTGATTTTCGGTAAACCAATTTCATAGCGGTATTAAAATTCGGGTAAGGATTAGAATAGAACATACATAATTGCTACTAATATTCCTAGACTGTGTATCTGTGTAAGAGTCCTTACATTGGGTCAGCGATAGAAGTCACTGTCTCAAAATATTCAAAGTCAGTCACTGATTTGTCACTGACTTAGTGTATATCAGGTTTAGAGTGCTTTTCACAAAAGGAGTCCCGCGAAAACACGAAAACTAACTTCTTTAAAATGTTTTTTTTTGCCAACTCCTTTTGTAATAATAACGAACGACATTCAGGACTCAACAGCCTCATAACTTTATTTTTGAAAGGAACTAAGAGTAACCCACACTTAGGACATAATAATATTGTTTACAAAAAAAATACGTTTAAAAATAGAACTAGAACCCGCGACTACCGGTATTACGTTCCAGCGCGATACCCACTACGCTATGAGATTCATAACATTTGAGCGAAAATATAGGGAGACAGATAGATAAAACGAATAAAAAAATGGCATTTGAGGTCATTGTGTGGCGACTACAGCGCTATGTCTGATTGATCCGTAGGACTCTTTTCATGAAAAGCACTATAAAGGGCAGCCCTAGTGTTTTTAAGTTTTTCTGTTAGGATTGGTTTTGTTTTTAGTCCCGAGGGAATAAATTTTGTTTATGGACACGGTTAAACTCAAAACGTAACAGAATACTGGCAGGGTTATGGCTGATATAGATTTTATGGCATAAACATATTTGCACTAATGTCTTTATCCAGGCAGGAAACAGTCTACTACGTTTGCAAAGTTTGTATGGGGAAAAGAGCAGGTATTTATTCCTCTTAGAGTCTGTTTTAACAAAACCAACCCCAACGGAAAAACGCCTCGAAGACTGCCCCCTCAGTGTTTGACATTAAGTTTTTAGGATGACTAGTCCTGATACTAAACTATGCAACTATATACCTACGATCTAAACACAACTCCGAAGAGGACGGTCAACAGAACAATTTAACCAACTTATGATAAAATAAATAACAAATTGACTAACTTAACCTAAGCTGCTATGGAAATATTAGCCTACGTTAGCCCCCCAATTTTCGTACTTATAAGAATTATCCCAAAATTAATTTCAGTATTATTAGAATAGAAACTGAACTGCAATCCAAACGTTATTAACCCTGAAATTTATGGAAAACTAAAGATTAAGTTTTGTTTGCAGTTCAGTTGCAAGTTAATGATGCAATTGTAACGATATTAAAATACAATTTAACACGATTCTAATACGGGAATCGAGGCTCTGGATGTTAAATTAAAACTACCAAATAAAATATATTTAGACCGACGACGCATGTTTGAGAGAAATTAGCGATACATAATAACTAATTGTATGTTTTATAGATCCAAAAAACGTATACCTATACAAAACTAGCACTTATTAATCGAGTCATAAAATGCCTTTGTGCTTTTGGATTTAAAAAAGTACACACTTTATTTTTTAAGCTAGTTGCGCCCCGCGTTTTTACCCACGTAAGTGCCGATACCGCGGAAATATCGGGATAAATATATCCAGCTATTTGGATTCCAAGTTACATTGAAATGGGTTCAAAAATACACGTTTAGTCACATACTTACACACAAACTTTCACATTTAGAATATTAGTAGAATATTAATGCACTAATCAAGTAAATAAACTCTGAGTAGTGTATTTATTGGTAACGTTGCACGGTCCTGTTATTTTTATAAACGTGCGCAGGCGCACACACAACAAACATTGACTATAGCAGCAGCCCAATTACCGAAAGATAGACGGCGAGACTCGCTCAGACAATTACAGTGCGTTAAGAACGTGGCGACTGTTACCATTTCCATACAAACTTAATACCAAAATAAATTATGAAAAATTTAGTTTTCTACCTTAATATGGATATTATTCGGATTAAGATTTTACTTTTAAAGGGTCCCCACCGCAAGGTTTTCCAAAATATTATAAGGTAAAATAAAATAAGGTAGAAAACTAAATTTTTCATAATTTATTTGGTATTAAGTTTGTATGGAAATGGTAACAGTCGCCACGTTCTTAACAGCTGCTGAGTTCCTGCTTAAGAGAGTATCGGTCCGATACCGAAGATAGGAAATGTGTTTCCGTCTCGCTCACCCTGACTCAAAATGACAGTGACAAGCACAGTCATTTCCATCATCGGTTTCGGTTTGGGGCCTGTGAATACCTCTACAGGTGAACGAATCGGCATTTTCGCATTTTGGGTACCTGCTTTGCTTTAAACGGTTCAGCACAAACATTCAAACTATCCCAACTAATCATTCACAATGCAATCATTCTATAAAACTTTACTAAAATAAGGTAACAAAAACACAAAACTGTACATGCAATAGTCATGCGTAAAATCTACAAACATCATGTTAGAGTTTGCAACATGGCACCTTTGAAGTTAGAGCCTTCCCTTAAAAGTGCTGACGCGGATGAAACCGACTGGCGCTACTAGTGGGGATATAAAAGAGTACCTATCTATCTACCTAAAGTTAAGGTAACTCGCATTTGGATTAAGAATACGCCCCCCAAATAAATAAAGAACACTAATCCCCTTAATAAGCAGCTGCTTTCGTTTGTCATATATTTTTCTGCTTTTTCCATTTACTAAATTCGATGTGTAGTCCTTAATATTATAAACATTCTACTTCAAACATCATAATATACACATTACACATCATCTACTTACAATATTCAATTACAAAATCTAGTTAGACCACACATTGCAGGAATCTTTCGATTCGGTATACATACACGTCTACAGCACACTTTGAGAGAAAATATCGAAGTGTTTTCGATGTTTTTTTTGTGGATGTGCGTTTTAATACACCAAAAGAAATGTCCGAATCGGTTATTTCCTTCAGTGTGTGGCAACTCTAAACATGGAAAACTTACACTCCTGTTTTTTTCTTTTTACAAAATATTTATGTCGAATCTAAAAATATAGCTGCTTTATTTGTTTTTTTATTGTATTCAAGTTTTTATTTAATAGCAGGAGGATAATTTTCGTTGGATATTTGAACTATTTTAGGTATAAGTATACCTACTTAACAGATTTATTGCCAAAACGGAGAAATATCACGTTTATAAACGTTTGATAAACCTTGATTTGTCAATAGTTATAAAGGCTGAGTTTACCGAGGATGAGTTTGTAGGATGGTAGGTTTGTTAGAAACCTACGAGCTTAGATTGCCTATATGGTGGGTATTCTAACAACGAGGAAAAGCGACGTTCAAATTAGGGGTCATCTTTTTAAAGTGTGTGAGAAATTCCTGAACAGTTTGACTTTGGAACTGATGAAGAAATGGATCACTATCAGGCGACCTTTCTCCTTCTAGTCTCTAAAGAGACAAGTCCAATTCTACGCCTACGGGTATAACATCGGTCGATTCTAAAATCAAAACATGTTCTTATGTTTTAAAACCCGATCACGTGGAAATATAGGAATAAAAAGATCTGCTTTGATAAACAGCTAACTGTTTATCAAGTTTCATCGCAATCGGTTCAATAGATTTTGCGTAAAGTAACAAATATAGTCCTTTACTTATATACAAACTGTCACATTTATAATTTTAGAAGGATTTATTAAAATCAAGTGGTTCCATTGCATCTAACAAACCCATCCGTAGCAACGATCCTCGCTTAGCATTGAAGGAAACCCGGCCAAAATCTTACATTGTAATTTGTTAAGAAGCAAGAGGGACACAACATAATTTCCTTTATTAGTTTACGTTTAACTTCTTAAAATTTCGAAACTTCTTTGAGCAATACTTTTGTAGTATTAATTCATCCATTTGGCAATAAATCTGAGGTACACAAGGCTATTTAAAAGTCGGAATTTTTGGTTTCACTTTTATTTACCTACTTGAAGAACCGACTTGCTTGTCTAAAATGCTTACACTGCACGAAATGGATCCACTTCAATCATTGTAAACATTTTAGCCCAGGCCCAGCAGATATAGCTGTCCAATTCTTTAATACTAGCGCCATAAATACCCCATTAATTATCTATTTTCTACATACGTACAATGAACGACGTAAGATTTACAAGAACTATGGTTTGCTCTAAAATATAAAATCTTATTTTAGTTTAATCACAAAGGTAATTTCAATAAGTATCACCAGAAATGAAAAAAAAATTAAGTTTATTTATTTATCGTTTTAATGATAATTAACGATTTGTCACCAGCTTTCAGAGAGTGACGTCACGCCTTTCTATCGAGTTCTCCCAAGCCGCAGCCGAAACCATTATTTAAATCTTAAAGTCGGGAGGACAATACGTTGACGGGTCCTCACACACTACGCGCACGATGATAGCACACAGATCATTGATGCCCTAGGTACATTAATGATCATTGATGTACTAGGTACATTTTATTGATCATTTATGTACTAGGTACATTATTGATCTGTGCTGGTATTTTGACCACAACTTCGTCAATTTTATATCCTACAAACAATTTTTTAATACCTCGTTTAAAAAGCTAATAAAAACCCTAATTCCTGTACAATCTTTCATCGCTAACTGTACACAGATACAAACTACATGACACAAACAAAGATCGTGCTGTGAACCGTGGCTCCTAGTCTACCTGCTCCTTCAGTTTCTGCGGTATGAGCATGAGGGTGGTCGCCGTGTTCCCGATGCCGAGAGTCAGGAACGATATGCTTAACGCGGCCACCTGTTACCCGTTCACAGCAAATATTGTATATTTGCCCGTTTATTTGGACATAACGAATAAATTACAGTTTAAATAATGAACTTTTGTACATGGGCAATAATGTGCAACCTGTTACAGTGGCCGGCAGATAAGTTGAAAAAAAAGGCGGATGCGCAGAGGTCGATTTTTCATAGAAGTCGCATGTAAAATGTACTGCGCAAACTTTCCCCTTCCACATCAAAATTTTTCAACTTATCTGTCGGCCACAGTGACCGGCAGATAAGTTGAAAAATTTTGAATAAAAAAAATCACCTCATCATTTACAAAACACAACGCAAACCCGCGTCCTTCAGTTCCCATGACCAAGCGACTTGCAGCCGCACTTAGAGACGTTAAATGGTTTCTTAAACTATCACTAAGCAGAGATTACAAAAAGAAAATATTTACTTAGTGATAGTTTAAATCATTAGACGTCTCTGAGTGCGGCAGTTAGCGTTCCGATTGGTCACTTTTATTTTAGGGGTTTTTCTTGTTTTGGTCAGATACTAAAATGTTTAAATCGGGGACACTGAGAGGGAAATATTATTAGGGATAAAGGACCTTACTTTCAGTTCTAAATGCTTGTGAGCTGACTCGTGCAAAAAAAATATAACAAACCAAGCAATCAATCCTGCTTGAGAACTGCACGAGTTAAGGTATAGATAGCCATGCTCATTACTAGCATGAAGAAAGCATACCACTGATGAGCAAATGCTACTAAGTGGCGTAATAAGCGTGCTAATTACTAGCAACGATTTAACACACACACAACTTAGTAGCAATTGCTCATCTATGGCATGCTTTGCTAGTATTGAGCATGTCTAAATGAACCTTTTTAGAGCTGAAAGTAAAGCCACAGGTAAAAAACGTCTCGCAACAAATTCCTGTTGAAAAAAGATTATTTTGGTAAGGTTTGAACCCAAGCTTCAGCTTGAAATCCACTTGCGTCCTTAGTAAAAGCACACGAGTAAAGAATAGGAACAGAGACAAAGCTTCATACAACGGCGCTGCGAGCCGCCTACCAGTTTAAACCAGTCACTTTGAGGACAGACAACACACAACATCCGTTAGTTAGTTTCGCTGGGCCTTTTCCGCATCAAGCCTCACAAAAAAGCCATTGTACGTGATTTCTTAGAAGAGTTAAGCAGTAAGACGCCACAGGATCCTACTCCGGATTGGCGAATATCCCATGCCTTCTGACCGTGGGTGGTGTGTCCTAAGACTTGTCGGTTTCCTCACGATGTTTTCGTTCACCGCAAGAGCGATGTTATTAGCGCACATAATAGCCGGTTTACATTATTCCAGTCCAGCAATCCAGTAGCGCTGGACTGAAATGAACTTGGACTGGTAATTCCAGTCCAGAGCATTCCAGTAGGGGTTTACATCTTTCCAGTAGCAATCCAGCGCTGAATTCGATCGGTGGACTGGAATAATGTAAACCGGCTATAACACAACGTCCGTTGTTTGTCCTCAAAGCAACCGGTTTAAACTAGTTAGACTGGCCGTTGAATGAAGCTTTGCCTCTGTTCCCATTGTTTACTCAAGTGGTAAGAGTAAAGGAGACGTACCTGCCACGTGGCTTCGGGGTGATAGCTGATGTGGTACAACGTGAACGCGACGTACAGCTGGAACACGTAGCCGCCGAACAGGAACGGTAGCAAGTAAGACAGACCGCGCCACATCCACGAGTGGAAACCTACAATAAATCAATATGTAAATATACGAGGTGTCGAGGACGTTTTCTCGGGCTCCTCCGTGCTTTCAAAAGCACGTTAAACATCATTAATTATTAGAAACGGGTCACGGGTCGGGTCTAATAATGATGAACGGAACACGTGTAAGTTTAAAAAGTGTGTACCTACGTTAAACAGTTGGTACCGGTCCTTATCTCTAACTAGTCACGAATCCACACGGTTTTCCAAAAACCCCCCTAATGAATACCTACACACCACAACACTCTGGAAATAGCATGTCTCTAGGTCCAGCGCTTTGGGATCTGCGTTGATATATAATTCAGTCATTCAGTCCGTCAATCAATCAGAACTTTGAATTTTATATGTAAAGATAGAAATCCCTTCCCTCCGGTAGTATGTAAAGAAATAATATCTGCAAGTTACACTACCTATAACTGTGCTGTATAGGTAGGCATAATCATAAGGCAAAATTAACCCGAATTACCTTCAATAGTGATGTCCATGTTATGCCTCGCGCCGAGTGCCTTTAGCCTGTAAAGGACGCCGCTCTGATATCTGAACTGCATGTACTGAACGACACCTGAAATTACATTAACAATTTCATATACGACTTTTAACTAACTGTAGAGTTCGTAGCAGACGCACGCGAAAGGAGGTAGTCCGGTACGGACACCGATACAACTGTCTGCCAATCTCCAGTCTCGTGAACAGCCAGTTGCAAGAATTTAAAAATATGGTTAATATCCTGTTATAATATTTGAATTAACTGCAGGGCAAAGCCACCTTCTCCACCTTCCGCGATTTATCGCGCTATTGTAGAACAATCATTTTTATGACAGACAAACCAAACGTCATAAAAATAGGTTGACCCAATTTTGCGTATTTGCATTTCGAAATAACTAAACTTTGTCTTATACTAGCTGACCCGGCAAACGTTGTTTTGCCTTATAAATTATAGATAGTAGCCGATTCTCAGACCTACTGAATACGTATACAAAATTTCATAAAAATCGGTCAAGCCGTTTCGGAGGAGTACGGTAACTAACACTGTGACATGGAAATTTTATATATTAGATGTATAGACTAGCTGCGTCCAGCGGTTTCACCCGCGTAAGTCCCGATCCCGTTGGAATATCGGGATCAAAAGCCTAAGCTACTTCCCGATAATATAGCTTTCTATTAGTAAAATAATTTTTGAAATCGGTTCAGTAGTTTCGGAGATTACCCTCAATATACATACTTACAAAAAAAACATGTTACTAACGTTACCTCTTTATAATATTAGTATAGATCTTGAAATTGTTTATCCGCTACCCTTTTAGCCTAGACGTACCTACATAATCCGTGCGCGTTGAGAATGGGATAGAACCTTGTCAAAGTAAAACACCGAACCCTAAAATAACAAAAGCCAAAGCAAGCTTCTCGAACGTCTCACTACCAAAAGGTCGCATCCCATTCTCATCGCGCGCGGATAATACTCACTGATATAAGCAATGAACCACAAAAACGTATTCTTAAACTGATGCCAAGGTTCGTTCTGCGGCCATATGAGCAGTATCCCGGCGACGACTGTCGATATGAAGTGATGCAGCCTCCACCAGCCCTTTATCCTGGAGCCGTTCACTTTGAGGATACTCTCGCGGATCGTGAGCGTGCAGTAGTACCACACCAGGAGGAATATCAAGACTAGTTGGAGAGGCCTGGAAGGTAACACTTAGATTTTTCTTCTGTTTTCGCCATATTGGATTGAAATTAAACGATTTTTTCCGTTTTTAATTGAGTTGCTTTTATTATATTACGCATTTTCTCAGCGCTTTACGTTGACGCAACGCGATTAATATCTGAAAAATTTGTTTAATTTCAAGATAAAACTAAGATATTGTAGATGACATGCTAACGAATAAACGTTGGACACGACCTAATCTAGCCCCAAATTAAGCAACTAGGCAAGTACTATGGGTACTAGACAACTACTAGATAAAATATCTTTATTTGATAAAACATAACCTACATTATGAGTTTTATGATACACTAGCTACGCCCCGCGGTTACGGGCAACATAAATACTTGTCCCAATACAGGGACTTGGCGGGAATCAAACCCGCCACGGTCGACTTTGGGTACATTTACCAAATTCATGATAGGAATCGGCCCTAAAGATCAGTCCATAAACTTGGGTCTGTATAGGTAAGATTTCTAAGAGCTAAGCTAACCCAGTTTAATTAGCCGTTGGCAGAAATGCTAGCCTGTTCATTGAACGGCTAATAATGTCATTTGGTTGCAAACTTTCGACATAACTATTAACATACATTCCGTGTTTAATGGTAGTTTACATACAAAACTCAAGGTCTCATAATATTGAAAGTTTTTCAGGCAGGATAAGAATAATTTGATGCGACCTTTACTCATTCCTTTCAATGATTAGATAGATAGGTAAATTACAATTAGATGTACATTGAAAGTACCACAAATATACAGACAGCTTATAGGCAACCTTATCGCTAAAAGGGATTCATTCCAGGCAACCTTTGGATGGAAAGGGGCAGGAAAGAAAAGAATATTAGTTCAATTAATAAACTAATATTTCTTATCTGAGCGATGTTCCCGGTTGCATCCCTCTCGGGAGCCCGGGGTCCGCCCAAACCACATGTTATTTGGGGTCGGCGCATCATTGACCACACCTACAGCAAATAGATTTAGCAGTATTTTTCCGGTCGGCCGCCTGCCTGACACCAAAGACCAACTTCAGGTACGCTAATCTCCCCCAGATACCTTAGTCGCCTTTTACGACATCCACGGGAAGGAAAGGTCTATTCTATACCGGGGGCCGGGGCTACACCGAACAATTAATAAACAAATATCAGAGGTTTAAATGACGTGAGAGAATGTACATTAATTACCTGAAATCTATGTACAAGTTAAGAACAGCTAAAACAAACGCAATCGCACTGAGCACCAGTTTGAATTTCTCATATTCATCTTTGTATTTGAATCTGAAAATAATACAAAACAATACAATGTAAAATTTAATTAGGTACTAAAGTTATTTTATTTTTTTCTCATGCCATTATTTGCATATCATGTAGTATGAAATATAATATATTGTCTGTTGGAAGGCTAAAACTGTTAATTGTCGTTGAGAAGTCTTCTCATCTGAGCGATGTTCCCGTTTGCATCCCACTCGGGAGCCCGGGGTCCGCCCAAACCATTTTGGCCAACCAACTATTTGGGGTCGGCGCATCATTGACCACACCTCGTCGCGTCTTTACTTGGATGGGTAACCGATTATGAAGACACATAATCGGTTACCCATCCAAGTTTAGAGTGAACAGGTTTCGTCTAGGCAAGCATGTTACATCGTCGACCTTATCGTCGCTTTCCACCAGATGCGATGAGGTCAAATGCAATCCTATGTATGGCTTTCCCGTATCAACAAATGACGTCATCATTGCAATGTTCGACAATTTAAGGCCACAACTGCGTTTTTATCGCGCGATAAAATCTCATGTGATTTTGCAGGTGTGTGGCTTCAGAAGCCATATTTTTGAACCACTGGAATTAAATTCGAATACAAAAGTTCCAATTCCGCATTCTTGCTCTTACTCGTTGTTTATATGCTTGAGGGAGAGAGACATTAGCCTTTCGCATGCGAATTGGTCTGACGGTTAAAAAATACGGCTCCTGTATTGATAGGACGCGCCATGTCACACAGGTCCAACACCGCACCCACACAGGTGCAAATACGCATGCAATATAACCGCACGGAAATAAACGCAGCTATATGGGGCCTTTACTAAAATTGCGAAGACGTTAGTCAAATCAAATCAAATCAAATCATTTATTCTCGAAACAGTACAATTTCATTTGTTAGTCGTTTTATCTTAGGTCTAGTTTTAGTATGAAGTATTATAGGATAGGTAATGTCATTAAATAATAGAATGTCAGTTATGTTAGTACGATAAGAAGAAAATTAGCATACGTTTTTTTTTACGAAATAACTTGGTTGACGAGACCCTCCGCCTTACTAAGTCACAATAATTGTGTAGCAACAAACACGTCGTTCTGCAGGTAATAAACAACAACAAGAATTTAAAGCTAAATAATCTACTAATTTATGACTCTAGATTAGTCTTGATAATACTTACTTGATTTTAGTATTAAAAAATTGTATCTAAAGGCAAAAAAGACGAATTCTATTACGTTAACGTAAAGTAGGACCTACCTACTTCAAATATGAATCAATCATACCGAAAATCCCTTCTTATTCTTATCATAATACAGGTAGGTAGGTTCATGCTACACTGTAACATGTTTTCCATACAATCGGCAATATCCTTCCTTAATGCCTCTACACTAATTATAATAGTAATAACAAAAATAAGTCTGAAGTCGGGCAGATGAATTAATTATAAACAGATCATACGTAAAACTGCACGACTTCAGATTTCAGGCGTTTTTTTAACAATTATTTTATTATATTTCGGGTTAAAGTCGGTTTTTTTATTGAAGATGTATTTTTATTTGAATACTAGCTGCGCCCGCGGTTTCACCCGCGTAAGTCTCGATCCCGCGGGATTTACGGGATCAAAAGTAGCCTATGTCCTTCTCCAAGGTCCTATTTATCTCTATACTAATCAATATCGGTTTAGCGGTTTAGGCGTGAAAGCGTAACAGACAGACAGACAGAGTTACTTTCGCATTTATAATATTAGTAAGATTTTACTAACTAGCTGTGTCCCGCGGTTTCATCAACGTAAGTCCCGATCCTGTGGAAATTTCGAAAAATCCTTTCTTATCGGATGTCTACATCATATAAACAACACACTCCAAAATTCACCTCTCTACGATCGGCGGTTTAGGCTGAGCGTTGGTCAAGGGCGTAGCCAGGATTCTATATAGGGGGGGGGGGCAGACAAAGAAAATCTAAGACTATTTTGTTTTAATCGCGGTTTTTTACATATGAGTAGAGGAGATTGGTAGTGGAGAAAAGTAAAAATAAAAATACCTTTATTACTTGACTAGTAATCTGCGCGGTTCTTCACAAAATTACGCAAGGCTGCAAAGTTGGTTTTTGCAGCGAGTACTTGTATTGAAACCTGAGCTAGCGAAGCATTCTAGGATTGAACCACGAGCGCAGCTAGAGGTTTAAATATAGAACGCTGAGCGTTGTAAGGATTTCAAAGGTACAAAATGCAAAAAACTTTGCGGCCGAGTGCAACACACAATTTTGCTTAAGCGAGGAAAACGCTAGGTGCATTTTTCCGGTAGAAAACTCAATTCGGCATTATGTACCACTTCCACTAACTCTGCAGCTGTTAAATTAATATCTTCGTCGCGGCTGGCCAATGCAATTATTCAAAAAAATGAGGTATATATTTTACCTCTCTCCTCAACCTATACTATTATTTTCTTTCGTAAAGTGGGGTAGTTATATTTTTGTACGCTATACACGATGTTCCGAGATGGGAGTATTAAGCCGAAAGGGGTTTGTTCTAGACGTCTAGGCGATCTACTTTTGTTTTACAACTTTTGGAAATATGAAGTAGTTTTCGAAAATGTTGAGTTTAAAGTTTGCATGAAAATCAGCTGTTTTTTAGAGTTTGAGGTCATTGGCCTTAATCTGCCCTTTTATTTTGTTTGGACCACTACAATCTTAACATTAATTGCTTTATTTACAAAAACAGCTGTTTTTTTTTTCAGTGATACAACCTCAAATTTTCGAAAAAAAAGTTCGAATTTCCAAAAGTCGTAGAACAAAAGTTGTTTGCCTAGACCTCTAGAACAAACCCCTTTCGGCTTAATACCCCCTCCTCGGAACAGCATGGATATAGCGAAAAAATCATATATGATTCCTCGTTTTTGTAAATAAATGAGCAAACAATCTCTAAATCGAATAATTCACGAAAAAAACCTGCGTGATATTAATAATAATAAACAATAAATACGACATTGCCAGATGAGCAACAAGATTTCGTGGTTCGATGCCATGAACAAAAAAAGGAATGAGGTTGACGCATTTTCAAAGGACTTGCTTTAGAGAAAAGTTTGGATAAGACAGATTCGAATTTTGAAAAGTCTTTGCACGGTAAGAAATCTGCGCGCAAAACAGATCCTTTCCGAGGTTGTGCGGTGAAAAAGAACTGCAAAATCACATTTTGCGCGCTACCGTGCAAAGACTTCATAATTCGAATCAGTCTTTTCCAAACTTTTCTCTAAAGCAAGTCCTTTAAAAATGCGCCAACCTCATTTCTCGTGGGAGCACAATACCTGGAAGTAGTTTTTAATTTTTTTTAGTTTATGAAAAAATATCTAACTTACAAAACGGAATATAACTTCATTTTATAATCTGCGCAAATTAAACATTGTGTCATACATAACATAACTAATACTAGCTTAGTTGATTGACCTTTGCAACTCTTTAGGATTCTAGTTTTTAAACTCGGTAGAGATCGTGTGCTGCAGACCGCGTGGTTTATTATGCCTTATACTGGTGACCGACCGCTCTTCTAGGGGGGGGGGGGGGGGGGGGCGTACCTCGCTACGCCCATGGCGTTGGTCAGTCAGTCAGGCAGGACTTGCAGGATAAATGCTTTTATCCACTTTGATGTTATTTTTTGTTGAAGATGTTAGATGTTAAATACGTCATGTAAGTTTTTCTAACAACCAATTCATACATATTATTATAATAATACTTACTTATCATTTTTATTTAATATAGAAACGTTGACGTTTCCGAGTATTATCCGAAGATACAGCCCGTTTTGTTTGGGAAGCGCCGCTTTGATCTCGTGAAGCATTGCTTTCCTCTTCATGATCTCCTTCTCAAGGTTCGCGATCCGGTCATCTTTCGTCACACCTTTCTTTTCTAGCCTGTAGAAAAATAAATAAGAATTTAAAGGTGTGTCCCGGTACGTGTACGGTTCTACAATTAAAATAGATTCAACTCTGTGCAATTTTGATTAAAACAATTATTGGTAAATTTACAGATAGTTAAGCTAAAGCTATCAAAGTTTTAGTGATGTCTTGCAAAAATACCTACAACGATTTGTTACAGTTTCATTTTAAAATACGGGCTATGATTCCGTGGAAATATGAAGATAAAAAAATTGCCCTTTTTAGTTAGGTACCCGAAAATATTAAATTCATTCCTACACAAAGTTTCTTCAAGATTCAGTAGTTACAGTACAAAAAAACCCGGCCAAGTGCGAAACTCGCTCACGAAGGGTTCCGTACCACTATCGCAATTGGGGACGGAACCCTAAAATGGTTTACAACAACTTTGATTCAAAGAAAATCTGAAACTTTAAGAAACTCTTTGGTCAGTGAAGGCAGACTAGTATATTTGACAGATAGGGCAGCCATTTTGAATTCCATGAACAACTTGATTTGTCCTGACCAATCAGAAGCGACCTCACATTGAACTAAACTCCTTGTTATTTTTGAAACATGTTTGTTGTATGGGAGCCCCTTTTAAATAATTGTTTTATTTTGTTTTTAGTATTTGTTGTTGTAGCGGCAACCGAAATATATCTTCTGTGAAAATTTCAACCTTCTAGCTATTACGGTTCATGAGATACAGCCTGGTGACAGACGGACGGACGGACGGACGGACGGACGGACGGACGGACGGACGGACGGAGAGACAGACGGACAGACGGACAGACCAGAGAGACAGACGGACAGACGGACAGACAGACAGACAGACAGACAGACAGACAGACAGACAGACAGCGAAGTCTCAGTAATAGGGTCCCGTTTTTACCTTTAGGTACGGAACCCTAAAAACAAGCAAATGGAAATAATTTGTTGATATTAGTTCCCCTATGTTCTAAAACAGGAAGTGCACAATTCCAATAATATGAATAGATGGTTCTCGGACGATCGCACATACGAATAACGCAGTTTTTTTTAACCCGTGTTATAAAGATATTTCAAGGCTTTAGCTACATAGGTATCTATGTTTACATTGCACACATTTCATCGTAATCGGTTCAGTAGTTTTGGAAGGAATTAACAAACATACATTTTTAAGTATAATATTATTAGGATTTTTGTCTATTTATAGGTATTATAATTAGTAGGTAGGTGCACCTCCACACAATGATGACGGCATTTGCCGCTAATAAACGTTAGCTTGTATACGTTTAGTTATCTAAAGTAAGTTTTTTCCTTAACTTGGCTCATTAGGTTTTAAAATAACCACTTATAAGGAAATACCTTTGGCTTGTTAAATGAACTTTGTATTACGCACATCAATTCATATTTTTAAGCTAATCTTTTCAATAATTTATCGGCATTTAGTTATTATTACGTTAGTTTGATAGTTAATCTCTTTCTTATCTGTTTAATCTAAAAGACAAAAAAATATTTTTGCTATTTTTACTGTTTCGTTTATCATTGTATTCATTAAAACTGTTCATGAGAAAAATAGTTTTGAATAACAGACGCGTCCAGGCAAAACAATATACGCCTGTGGTTCCATCTGTGTGAGACACATACATACCTATATACTTAGACTAGCAGTGTCTCGCAGTTTCACTCGCGTAAGTATAGATCCCACGGAATTGTTAAAAAAAATAGTGAATATCTCCACATTACAAAGAATACACCCTGCGACATAGACCATTGTCTGACTGAACTATCAACACACAGCCTTTAAACACATAAAATTTAAAGTCATGGGTTCATTAAAGCTGCCACTTTAACAAATTCAAATCCTGATAAATGATCAGGAATTGAGTCAAAATTAGGCACGCAAGGTACATATACACTACTTCAATAATGTCTGTGGTGTGAGACTAAGGAAAGATAGAAATAAAAATGCAGCCTTTGTTCCGGAAATCTGAATACATACAATGTTTTAGTAGCTTTTGTGTGAAGAAACAAGATTCAGCATCGTGACATTATTTAAAACTAGTAGCAACCCAGCAGAAGTTTTGGCGTGAAGTGCAATAAACACTCATACACACAAACTATCACCTTTATAATATTAGAAGGATAATAGTAATAGACTCAACATAACATGTCTGTTTCAACTTTACGTTGTCCTAGCCTTTATTCAGACAGTTGGTTGGTATTATTTGTTTGTTACTATTACATTTACTTATTTCCTTGTTTAACTTTCAGAAGCATAATATTCAATAATCCATGAAAATAGTTATAATGAGCATCAAGATAAACTTGTTTGATATGTTCATCAGATATTAATCAATACCTACTTAATTTAAGTACTTCCACTAGAAATATTTTTCAAACTGCTTTGAGCAATAAAAACAAAAGAAATACCTAAACTAGCTAAATATTCTATCACTAACATTTATCAGATAATTTCTTCTTATGGGCCCTGTAGCCTGGGGCTAAAAGAATATGGCTATGGTTTCCCTGCGAATAGTAAAATTTGACCAAAAGGTGTTTCTTGGTGGGAAATTTCGGCCACTGCTTGTTACAGGTTTTAATTTTAATTAGGGACAAATCAGTCAACTGATTTTTTTTTGACAATTAACTTTATATATTCTGAAATTATATTATTATGAATGATCTTTTATTTTGGCATTTCCATAGGAACATCATTACTCAACTAAATAAATACCGCCTAGCAACTATCTTCTTTAATTAGGTACTACTCAGATATATTAAAAAGGAAACAACATGGATTTATTTATCTTTAATAAATACTGATAGCTCAGATAAGAAAGAAACTGTCCAACTTGCATTAAACAAACATACCACTGCCTTGAGTAGATTGCAAGCTATGGTCATTATGATTAGCCAATGCATGCAGGAAAACAATTTACACTGATTACTTTACTGACCTTTTGAGAGCGTTTGTGATAATGGTCATGCGATATTTCTGGTGATTCAGTTCCTTCAAACATGATGCCTGTAATTCACCTACTTCTTCAAGTTTAGTTATGTAGTCCTTGTTAATTCCCTAAAATAAAGAATACAGTTAGGATCAAACCACCAACCATACAGGGATATATCTGTTTAAGATCAATAAAATAATTTTATTATATAAAACTTATAAAACATTATTGAAAACTAAATTAAAACTAATACTGTTATAACTAATTTAAACTAATATGTTAACTAATACTAATATCTGTTTATCATAAATACTTGTTGAATGGTGAGAAACAAACCGTCAACCTTTGCGTCCCAAGTGTATATTCAATGTTCATACACCAGATATGTATTAGTTCCTACACCAACAGTGGTGTTGACACATTGATCGGTAAACTGGGATTTAATTTATAAGGGTTGTAAGGTCAGATACTAGTTATCCGTGCATCACTTATGCATGTGTGCTAAATATCGGTCTTGTTCTGAAGAAAAACCTCGCCATGATACCCATAACTTATTTGGCTTGATTTATTGAACAGTTGTTTTTTTATACAGTTCAAGATGTATGGTGACCATAACAGTTGTAGTATTACTTATAGAGACATGTAAAATGAATAACCATACCTCTAAACGCTTGTAGTCGGTAACCAAATCCTCCCATTCTTTCAAACACTCTTCCACGTCCATATTCATCTTAATTCGAACGTAGTTTGCTTGACTCACAGATAAAGGTTTGAAGAAGTAGAAAACACTTAATTCAACACGTTTTCGCGTCACTCGATGTTTTTCACTCACAAGGTTTTAAAAAATCGTTTCACCTTTGCCTGTGTTTCTCAATGGCTGTTGAACAGGCGATAGACGAAATGAGACAGATGATTTTTGCTTTTTTTATTAAAAATTTGACAGTGACGGCTAACTAACAATGACAGCGAAATAATATTTAGGGTGTAAACATCCAAAATACTAAATGAGAAAAAAACTTTAAAAGACAAAGCCGTGCCTTGTGCCAGCAGTTTACATGAATCTAATGCGAGTAAATTCTGTGAAGAACACACAACGCCATCTAGCCCCTAAATCTATACATACTAGTAAGCTACTAACTATAATTCTGAGTTCGTTTCGACGACGATGACTAGACCACGGCACGGATATAATACCTATTTATTTTTCTTTTGCAAATACATACATATTATAGGGACACACAGACCGGATAAAATATTTAGCATAAATACTTACAACCGGCGGGAATCGAACCCGCAACCTTCTGCATAGCAGTCGGGCCTTCGCCCGTCTCGTCGCTCCACAAAGTTCGTAAAGATCTTGACTTATACTTTGGTATTTTCACTGGATTTGGTTCGAAATATCACTTTCGTTATTATTACTTGTGAAAGGATCTTTAATAATTTATCTTAGGTATCGAAGATCATTCCTGTAACTTCATTATCAACTTCTATGGTGAATACTGAATACAAATTCTGCACCTATCCAAGTAAGTAAAACTATTTGGCTGGTAGAGGCACAGTCGCGACTCGCGACTGTACTTCTGAACTTCCACAGGGACTAATCGGCGTGGAAGAAGAATTTTAACGGGTAGCATTAAAAACGGAATATTTAGTATATATTAGTTTTTATGTGGGTATATTCCACATAAAAATTAATGTAAATGTAGAAGCCAGCCGGCGTCTACACGGTTTTTTCTTAGAGAATAGCCCCGCTGCGCTGGTAGCTTAACGTAAACGTTCAACTTCTGAACTTCTTTTGAGCGTTTGTGCGGAGTGGAGTGCATATTGTAAAAAAATTCAAAATATTATTAAATAACGGAGCATTTACTTACTTACTATGTTTATTTTAGTGTTTTTTTGATACCCCGTTCACACGCATTTTAAAATTTGAAAAATGTCGAGACCTCAATTCTTCCTCCTCAAATGAAATACAGTGTGATAAATTCAATATTTAATAGAATTATTTACAGACAGTAATAAACCAATTTCTATAAGAGTTGTTGTTATAATTTCTATTAAAATTTAGACAAATTAGAGTGGATAACATGTCTGAGTTCGCATGATACCTAATCAATAAATAAATCAGTTGACAATTACATATTTTATCACCTAGGCATATCGGTAAAATGGATTCCATAAAATATTTCAAAGAGAAATTCCTTGAGTGAACAATGAACGAGCATACTTGTTATAATTACTCTTACAATAAGCATAATTGAGTGCAAATATCTACGACCAATACAAACGTCTTATTGTAAACTTTATAACTATTTAGCAAGCTGTACCTAAATGAGGCGAAAGACACAACAACTAAATACACGACTCGAGAGAGCGCTTGACCTGTCGGTAGATGGGCTGGTACAAATATATCGGATTTCTGTTTGAGTATTAAATATTCAAGATTCTCGTAATCGAATTTTTATGCGGGCGAATTATATAACGGGCGGTTATGTTATGAACTACGCATAGACTTAAGAAACTTTAGGTTAAATAAAATTGTCTTAAAACGCGAGTCGGACTTAGAAGTGGTTAGGCAGGGAGGGGTATATCTTCACAGAGCTCAATATCTTGAAATAGTGAGCAATGCCTGAGCATTATAAGAGCAAGATACTGGTATCTTGAGACCTATTTTGCTGTCGTGGGTGTGTACTGTTGATTTCTGTAGCTGTAGCTATCAGATAATAGATTTCAGTAGAAATCTTTTCAAGGAAAAATATATTTATAAAAATCCACTAGCGGCGAGTCTAAACACGCGTCGGGAACCACTAGACCACACGAGCAGATTTTCCAGTAAATGTTTAGTTTTATGTCCGCCATTATTAATTTACATTTTTCAAAAGTTTTGGCTGACTGATAATATGGTAGATCAACGCACAGCCTAACTAAACAGTGAGTTTGGATAGTGTTCTTTATAGGAATCCGATAAGAGAGGGTTTTTAGAAATTCCCACGGGATCGGGACTCTCGCGGGTAAAACCGCGGAAACCAGGTAGTCAGTCAGTTAATATAAATTAATGCGTGAATGATTTATTAAATGTTTGTATTAATTTTCCAAATTAATTGTGATGATTATTTTATAATACTTAATAAAACATTGATAGGCACAGTCTATTAGGCAGTAATGGGACTGACTAGATGAATGAATAATGTAGTATGAAACACAAATATCTATTTTTAACTGACTTTACAAAACCGGATGAGGTTTTAAAATTGTCGCCATATTTTTTATCATATTGACCGATCAAGAATTCTATAGTTGTGTCACCAAAAAATTTTACAAGTTTTCTAGCTTTGTTATCGTGTATTTACTAATTTACATTGAAGTAACTAATGTTGATTACATAAGACGATACCATTATTAAGAAAAGTTCGATAATGATAAGCGATATTAGGAATACAGAAGCGTATAAAGTAGACATTTCGTAGATTATAAGTTTTAACGCCGCCTGTACATTAGAATGAATTTTAAGGGCAAGTGCACAATTTTGTTCGAGGATAGATCCCCACGTTTTTTCCTACGATTTTCACAAGCGTAACGAGTTTTGCAGTGTAACAACAGAAAATATCAGTTATTTATTGAATATGAATAAAAAATTGTTTTTTTTTCCATAAAATAAAACCTATCATAAGTAGGCATTGCTTAATAATGCTAGCTTATGATAATGATAGTGATCCTTTGGGATTGCTTTTGCTACTGTAAAGCCTTACGTTACGCAGTAAGACGCCACGAGCCTACTCTGGATTGGCGAATGTCCGATGCCTCCGAACTATTCACCTCAGCGATGTTAATAGCACACATAACACATCCCTCAGAATAAAAGTCGAGGTATCAACCACTAGACCAACATCGCTCTTTTCTTGCGTAGCGAAATATAGTGCAGAAGCCATTTTTCATCTTTTTTAGACGACAAAAGTCGCGTCGTTTGTGAAATATCGAGAAATGACCAAAATGTGGACCAAACGTGGAGGTGGCTTTTACTAATCTCTGTATTGCAGTTAGCCCTTCTTAGGCAATGTACATTTATCAGCATGCACAAACACGGCAAAGCTCTATTAACGATACAATCAGTTTTTCCACTATATCTAAAACTAATTTATATTAGGGCATCTAACCAAGTATCTCAATATAGTAAGAAATAAATATCTAAACGTACTGAATGTAGGCTCTAACGCGATAATCTAGCTACCTTAATGAACTGAAAATTATATTGTTATCAATTATCAAATCATATATCACACACTTCAAATTTATATAGGTGATGAAATGCAAACGTTGCATGAAAACGAGTTATTAAATCTATATCTATAAAATGTTTAAAATGATATCTCCATTACACTACTCGCGTAGTTATGTCGGTGAAATTTCTTCTTCAGCCCAATGAAGCTGTACAAGCTAATACTCTGCAAGAGCATTAATTTTGCGAAGGATTCAGTCGTGGTTCGTGAGCAGCCATACACAGATATTTTGTATGGAAACCATCAGAATTCCTGTCCGTATAGGCCCGCTTCAATTGGACACAAATACTAACTCTGAGGCGATTTGACGAGTGTCTGCAAAATCTCCCCACAAAGTACGCTGTTATAAAATAAGTTACTAATAATACGTTCAAAAACCGCAAATTACGTGCCATTGGACTAAACTATTTTATGACAACATTTTTTTATCTCTGGTGTAGTTGAAAATGAATCAAATTCTATGATAATCGAATTTCGAACATTTCGGAAAAAAACGAACTACGCTGCGTTAAGTGCGTGAGAAGATATTAACTGTTTTATCATTATGAAACTAAACTACTATAACGTCGCGAGTAGTGTGTTGGAGGGTTAAACAATGACAATGTATCATTTAATAGCTCACTAAACACCCAGCAATAACATATACTTAAACGTTCGTTTGAGACATATAAGCTACATTGAGAATTTAAATAAATAATTTTAAAATAAAAACAAATATCTAACTTATAGTTAAAGTTTTGAAACGCCAAAACTCAAAAATAAGTCTCTCTAAAACAGCTGTTTCTGATGATTTCGTACCGGATGCCCGGAAATTAAAAAAGAAAATGTCGTCAAATTAACCCAGTTTGAAATCCAAATGTAAGTCCAGTTAGTTTTAAAGTAACGGATTCAAAAATAACGATTTCTAACTGGTAATTTTTTGTAAAAACATAATATATGAACATTTCTCTTCACTAAATCATATGTTCTAAGATGTAGCACGCTCATCTACAATAACTAAGAAGTTCTTACAAACAACATTTTCTTTTTCAAATTTGGTGTGTATCCATTTCTTCACGAACAATCCCATTGTGTAATCCAAGATTTATTACTTTTAATCTTTTTAATTATTATGAAATGTTACCGCTGTCTCATTGAGGTCCATTGATGCTGTTGGCAGATGGAAACAGACAAAATGGATCTCTTCGAGCTGAGACAGACGTCGAGCACACAATGACCTTCCTTACATAACGTACAGTTAGGTAATCAAAGTAGATATTCACCATATAGCTTCAAAACTATTAATTAATTACATTGTATTAAACTAAAGCAGAACTTTGGACCAAATTGACAGCAGTAACTGTCAATATTCCAAAGAATTAGCAATTTCATATCAAACTGCATGGTGGATATCAACTTTCATTACTTACTGCACATGAAAAATAACGATTCCTCCTAGCTCCGAGACATATTTTGTCATGACAACATCATATTGAATAAAACTAAATTATAATAAAACAAATCAAGGTACAATTTGAATGTGTAAGAAAAAAAAATATCAACTATTTATACCAAATAAAATTTAATCTAAACGCGCTTAATAATAAAAAAATAACTATCAAAATAAAACAGAATAATGGATTGTTAAATAATAACACAGCTTTATATTCACATCCTCGATCTGATCGGTCGGGTACATGACGAGTGCTACGTCACTATTGTAACAAACGTTTTATTGTGGACTAAGTTTATATGGTGATTTCGTACCGGACGACCGCCAAATTAAAAAAAAAAGAAATTGTAGTTTTCGCGATGTTGTATTAAAATTAAAGAAATTTTTCGGTTTTAAACGCGTGGTGTTTATTACTTTTAGTTTTATGTATAACAATACATAAACACCACGCGATTAAAACCGAAAAATGTCTTTAATTTCAAAAGAAATCGTATTAAAAGCCCAGTTAGAAATTAAGAGTAACATTATTTAATAGTCCACAGCTATAAAACATTATGAACCAACAGGAGCAACAACAACTATACCTTTGGTAGCCTTTAATTTGGACTATATCGACTTAAAATCGTTTCAAACCCTACATAATTGAATAATAATATTCTACAGTCGCGGATTACACAATAATGTTACATTTTCATTTCAGACTGTATTTACGACACGTTATTTTTTTACCCAACTACGGCGACGCCAAAAGGATAGCTTACCTTTATTTTGGCAGTCTAAGTACATATTTAAAAATTTGGCGGGCATCCGGTTCCCATGTAATTTGTGAGCAGTTACAGTTATATGGAATGTGAGAATCTAATGAAGTAAAGGGAGGTCGAGAGACATAGCATCGTCGTATGTACTCTACAATGAGCCGAGAATCCCTCAGTTACCAGGTGAAACTGTCATCGAAGCCCATTGCAGATGTAAAATGATAAGGATATCATCGGTGAGTTTAAGTTACTATAATGGCAACGCTCTTAGCGACACTCCCACACTTTGACGGTTTGATCGACGCTGCCCGATATCACGTATGGCAAGCTCCTGTGGAAATCTGGAACAAAAAATATACAATGGCTAATTTTATTACGTGGGCAAGTCACAATCTCGTGCGAATTTTCAAAAACATTTCTTATCGGATGCCTACATCACTTCAAGAACATACTTTCTCTAAATTTTAGCCCTAAACTATCAGTGGATTGTTATTCTGGACAAAGCCTTTTATGAATATAGATTATAATCAGATCAAGGTTAAAATATAGCTGTTGTATAAGTCATTTGACAGCAGAATCATCTGCGGCGTCATGAAGATTTTCCATTGTACACGAGGGGGGACAAACCATATCGCAGATGCGACATGCTTTAATTTGCTTGCCCAAGGGTATAATAGCAGTAAGTATTTGGCAGATGAGTATTAAAATTCCTTATCTTAGATTAGGGCCATTTGAGAAGTAGCCATTGTCAAGTACTAACACACGGTAACACACTCACCGAGGCTGGTAGCGAAGTGTTGGTGCGCGTAGAGCGTCTTGTGCGTGCGCGCGTGCGCCACGTCCCACACGCGCAGCGTCTTGTCGTCGGAGGCGGTGAGCAGGTAGCGGCCGCCGGGGTGCCACGCCGCGCCGCGCACCCAGTTGTCGTGCCCCACTAGCGTCGCCAGGCACTGCCCGGTGCTCACGTCCCAGATCTACCACAACACACCATTCATTAGCGGACAGTTTTATTACAGCAAATGACAGTGCTAAGCAGAGCTCCGTCAGGGATCAGTTATAGACAGTTCGTGCCCCTAAGCACTAGTATTTGGTTTTCCTAAAGGAGAGTTGCCTGACTGAGTGACATTAGCTGATTGTTCAGACCAGTACCGGAGCAGTAAAGCTGCTGACCTCCTCCCTGGGGCCGGTGGACACGCCACGTTTCACATCTCCAATGTGGTACTGGAGTACAAGGAATCCTGTACGACTAAGACCTATTTATATAAGTTATAGCGTCTATGACGCCCAGCTATGACCACTTTGGGTATAAATGGAGGGGTCCGCTGTACCGTCAGGTCACTCAGGTCAGGGATCAGTTTTAGACAGATCGAGTCCCCAAACGCTAGGTCAGTTCTCTATAAGGAGTCCTACCATGTGCCAAAGTGACACTACCAGATTATCCAGACTGGTAGTGGAGCAATAAAGCTGCTCACCACTCGATCCTCGTAAGAGGAGCTATCCAGTGTGGTACCGGAGCTGTTAATGGCACGTTCACTTCCTGGCATAACTCCATATAGTTGGGAACGCTATAACATATTATGTTATAGGGTCCCCAACTATGACCACTTTGGGTATAAATGGAGGGGTCCGCTGTACCGTCAGGCCACTCCGAGGAGCAACGGTCAGCACGCTAAATTGGGTACGTCAGTAGAGTGGCTGCAGTTAGTTACCTTGACGGATTTGTCCCTTGAGCCGGTGGCGAGGAAGGGTCCGGCGTGCGAGGCGCGGCGGTTGTCTCCGCCGGCCGCCTCGTTGACGGCGGCGGCGGCGGCGTCCGGCGCCCACGACACGCACTCCACCACGTGCTCGTGCTCGCGGAGTTCCATCTACAACAAATCAAATGTTCAATTAATTAACCCTCTATTAAGCCACAGGTACAGCGAATAGCCATAGGCGGGGGTCACTACACGCATGAAGCTTCTAGTAGCCGCCATTTGTACCATCATCGATTTGATGCCGGAGTGTCTGGGTTTATAAACCCAAAACACACAAACATATCGGTATCCCGCAAAGGTGGCGGCTTCGGCCGGTCTATGTCTAAAATGTGTAACGGTGATACGCAAGTCGTAGATTCAAATCCCACCAGGGCATTGAGTGTGGATTTTTTGCAAAGCATTTTTTTAGTATCAAAAATATATCTTTTCTTCTGTTTTGGCGAGGTTAACTGACAACTTTTTTTTCCGGTTTTAATCGCCTTCTATTATATTAAGCATTTTATCCACGCCCTCATATTAATTGCAGCACAGGTGTAACTAACACCTGTTCTGCAGTTTATGATCATCTTACACCGTGTAAGACCATAAAAGAACTTGAGTAGGTACTACTATAAAATGAGAATATGATTATAACTCCATAACCTGTTGTCTTCCCTAATACATAATAAGAAGGAGTATATTTACCTTGCACTCATTGGTATCAGCGTTCCATATGCGTACAGTTTGATCGTTGGAGCAAGAAGCGAGGAGAGTGCCGTCCGGAGAGACGCGCACCATGCGCACCCACTCGCGGTGCCCCTTGTAAGTTTTGATGCAGTATCTGGAAGTTCACATCAAATATATGAGGCAAATTTAATCAAACTTGGCAATCTTCACTATCACTTATTGTTGGAGAAACAGAAAAGAAAAATTGTACGGCAATACAAATACCAAAAGAGCTTGTCGAGTCTGTTATGAATTGTAATATTAAAAAAATTACAATCGACGTAGATTGGCGGGATTGACTTTATATGCTTCATTTTAAATCCTACTTAAATTGTATGTGCGTTGGTATGTTTGCTGCTCCTTCATGCAAAACTCGGTAAACAGATTGCGATGCAACTTGATATGTAGGTAGGTAGTTTAATTGAAATAGCACACAAGCTACTCTTTATCTCGTTATTCCCACGGGATCGGTATTTACGGGGGTAAAATAGCAGCTTTTATCAAATCATTTTAGTGTCCATAATGTTTCTTCTAAGCAAGCATATTTCATCACCATCGTCGCTTCCTATCAGCTAGCCTTAATTAATAAGCCTAAAAAAGAGACAGTGTTAAGAAAAAATTGAGGGAGAAGGAGAGGTAAGCAAGAGTTTGGCAGAGTGGAGGAGAATCACATGCTGTGCCAACTCCGCATAGAAGGAAGACAAGACCCAAACTAGCAAAAGAGTCTCACAATGGAGGTTGGTTTACATACCCAGTAGCGACTTCCCAAGCCTTGATAGTCTTGTCGCGACTCGCCGAATAGACGATATCACCGCTCGGCGAAAACGCGACAGAAGAAACGTTGTGGTCGTGGCCGTGCATTGTTTTAACGCATTCGTATGTTTGGTTGAAGTCCCACAGCTTTATAGACATGTCGGCGCTGCAAGATACTGAAATGGAAATTATATTCTAATAATCTCTGATATCTGCGTTAAGCTTTTCGTTTCGTTACGTCATGCCTTGGAATGGAATCAGCCGCATAATGTCCCATACATTAGGCGGTCTAATATAATTATCATAACAACCTAATAAAGATTTGAATTACTATACATTTTAAGTGGGTGTATTTATAGATTGACAATAAATCACTTTTTTATTATTTAATTTTCTGAATTTCTTTTCAAACAATATGAAGATCTTCAAGTAAGATTGAACATTAATGTATCTTCTAGCCAAGTGTGTTATATTTTAAGCGCATTGTCAGTCATCACTTATTATTATCAATTACCATTATATTAGATTTTCATAAAAGGTACATACTGCGAATAAGTCTTATAATGATCTATAAGTTATGAAGAAAAGATCTTGTATTATTGCTCAAGAATGAAAATGAAAGGGTGTTGAATGACGGAGTTTACGGGACTCATTAAATTAATGGTTGCCTGCCTGGTCCTACCCATTAAACCCGTTGATGCTCCAACACAAAGGAACCACGGTAGCATTTGTACATTCATCAATTCTTTATTCTGTAAGATTCTTTATTTTCTTTCCCACAGGACAGAATTAGTCTAGTGTGGTAGATCAGTAGATCAGTTTTTTTAATGTTAATATGTTTGGTATCTATTTATTATTTAGAACCCCTCAAAAAGTAATGTTATCTGAGCGCGCTACCGCTATTTAGACATTATTAAGAATACCTGTTATAATTTAGTTAAGGATCGCGATAAAGGATGGATGTTATTTGCATGAGTCACACACACTTCTAATGGTACCAGTTCTGATCTGATATACATTAAAAGCGTCAAACTATCTTAAATTTAGCCGACGAAAAATAGAGCAAATCGGCTAATAAACAAAAAAAACATACATCATAAATTAATAACCTCCTTCTTTTTCTAAAGTTGGTTAAAAAGTAAAGATTCAAGCTCTTCTATTAGTTGCAAGAAACTGTTTATAACGGACGTCCAGCATTTGAAGTAGCGTGCGTCATATAAGGATCCTGACTCATATCAAATTAACTATGGCTCTACACACACTTATTTTATTGCAAGGATTGTAATCAAACATGAATCAAATAAAGTTTATGAGAGTGTTTTATTAAAAAACTATAATTTTAATTACCTTGACGAAAGAAGCTATTAATATTGCAGTAAATCCACGGGGCATAGCTAACAGTTTATTATCATTACTCAGCCCGTGGATGGTCCACTACTGGAGAAAGGCCCCCCATAACCATCTTTAAAATGGCCAGTCTTGTGCTACCAACGGCTATCCACGATCGTCACCATATCAGCAGTCCACCTTATAGGAGATTGCTCACGCTGCGGTTATCGTGTCGACCGGCGGAAAAAGACGGCGTTATTGCCCCAGAGGTTGTACAATTTACGTTATAAAAGCAGTCGGTTGTTTGGAATAAAACGGCTTACCCAGTAGTTTTCCATGATGGTCGAAGGCGATGTCCTGAACGGAGTCGGTGTGACCCTTCAGGGTTCGTTCGTATTCGCCACTCTCAAAATCCCAAACTTTGATGGTAGCGTCTTCGCTCGAAGACACCATCAAACTGAACACCGGGTGGAATATTACCTGGAATAGCACATGATCTGATGTTAGAATTTGTAACCTAATGTAAAAAAAACATTCGCCATTTATATGTCTGTAAACCAATAGCGATAATAAGTGAATAGCTGGAGTCCTAGAATTTCGGATCTAAAGACTTTTTGGCATAATTGTTCTATATTTCTGATGCAAAATCGCTTGGTAAGCACCAAGCGCTTGACTCCGATAAGCCTGAAGTATTATATAAAATAACGCATTACTAATAAAGTCCTGAATGAAGTTATTTATAAAATAAGTAATAATAAGTAATATGATAATATAATAACACTATTTCATAGGATCAATGACGTTAAATAGGTTTATCTTCCTAATACTACAGTTAGTAACCTATAGTAGTTGGTGCCGTGCGGCACTCTTACTAAATACCTATGTTCTTCATTCTTTTATATTTATTTAAGTAAAATTTCCTATGACGTTCTTTAGAGTCGTGTGATTTCATGCTATTAAATAGTCTTCAACTTGCAAAAAATTAAGGTGGCAATGGGCAGACCACACCTCTCGAAGAACCGATAACAGTTGGAAAAGAAAGGTTCTCGAGTGGCGACTACGGTACGGACGAAGCGTTAGTAGGCCACCTTACCAGGTGGACCAACGATATCGTTAGAGTCCCGGGCAACCGGTGGAAACCGGCAAGTTGGATTTAGTTGTGGTGCTCTATAGGGGAGGCATTTTCAACAGTGGACCTCTTTCAGCTGATGATGAAATAAACTTAAAAATGTACTAGCAGGAAACGTTTAACCAAATTATAAACGAAACAATGATAACAAAGCGATGAAGTTTAATTGGAGTTCACACTACGAAAAACTGCGGAAGACGTGCATCTTCACGATTGGTACATTTTCATCGAAAGCCGTATAATTGTATTCGATTACGAGAAATCATACAACAAAAAACTAAAACAATAACATAGTACTTTAAATTCCAAGAGCTATTTCGATAGAAAGTAAAATTAAATTAGACTGTAACGTGTTCGCAATTATTTAAAGATAAATCAACTGTTATATTCTGTGTACCTATCAGTGGCGATGTGTTAATCTTTGAAAAGATAAGCCAACTTCACCTTTAAATAATTCCCCAAAATACAGCCAAAAAAAAAAGGTACAAAAAAGTAATTGTATATGTCACAAATTGACTAGATTTCTAGATTATATCACCTCAGAAGAACTAGTTAGTCTTCGGCCATTAAAAGTTGAAAGTCTATGTTTTAATTTAATTTTATTGCTGCTATTAGCACAACATATCATCCGTTATTGATTGTTACATAATAGAAAATTGATCGAGTTTATCTATAACTAGTTGTGTCCCGAGGTTTTACCTGCATAAAAGAGACTATATCAATAACTATATCTATGCCTTCGGCCAGCGTTGATGGGTCTAAGATGAACCACGCGCTGACCTAGAAGGTAAAATACGGGTGTATTTTTTTTTAGCTTAACCCGTTCATTGGTTTGTGAAACGAAAAAGCGTCTTATCTACTTCTACATCATGGGTCATTTTCTTTTAGCATCAGCCATTATGCTTAGTAGAGAGTACTAGAGAGTACAATTCTTGTTTTGTTTAACTACATACCTTAGTAATGGTTGCCCGGTGTCCGGTGAGGCAGAACTTCTCTGGCGGTCGTGGTATCCACTCGGCTGGCGTGCGTTTGGCCCGCGTCGGCGCGCCCTCAATGAACTCCTTCTGAGCTTCAGACAGTTTTGACTCCAATTCCATCACCTGTCGATCAAATGATGTGTCATGGTCGGTCATACTGGTACAGGTATGCTTAGACTATAAAACCATTTATAACTCAAGAAGAGCTGGAACAACTGCGATGAAAGTTGGTATGTAATGCAGCTGGGGACCTGGATTAACACTTAAGCTACCTTTTATTCCGATATTTCTCTAGGATTGATTTCAATCGTGGGCATATAATTTACTATCCATAAACTTAGAAATCGGGTTATTTATTCTCCCGTTCCCATTTGATGTTGTACGAAAATAATGGAGCAAGGTTTACGTAATGCCAGAGCAACGAACAGATTACCTTGACGGTTATTTGTTTGGTTTCACAGCATTATTTATGTGGTGATAGTTGTTTGACACGACAGTTTGTAGGTGGTTATGTCAAACGCATCGACCGGCCTGTTCTAGGCTAGAAAATTGTGACCTAGAAACGTCTCTGACAGATCGATGAGTTAGGGCAGGCAGAACATGCTCTCTTTTTTAACCGGCTTCTTTAACTGCTGTTCGATGTGACACCCAATGAAGACATAAAACTTCGAGGTTAAGTTTAGCAATTTCGTTTCCAAATAGAACAAGAACAATGCCGGCATTGTTGCGTAAACATGTTATCGTATTTAGGAATATTGATTGGCATGATCAATATGATTATCTTAGATTAAAATCGATTTTGAATTATGCAAGCGAGCAAGACAGAATCAAAATAATAATTCTCAGTACATATGATACAAATAAACAATAGTTTAAATAAATGTTCCAAGCCGGCATATCAATATTAGCCAAGAAGTTTCCGAAAATAAAACAGTCGAATTGCGCCTGAACGTAAATTGATTGATACAATCACAATTCATAATGTTGTCTGTTACACGAAAACTAAACGTGGAATTAGCTGCAGAAGCGACACTGTATAAGTAAACGGTACATACGTCTAGTTCGGTTATAAAATGGAGACTGATGCGTCGAATTTATCCGGCATACATAAGTTATGAATAATTGATAGTAGCTTAGACTACCTAGATGGTGGGTATTCTAGCAACGACGTTCGAATTGGGATCCATCTTTTTTTAAGGTGTGTGAGTAATTTCCCGAACAGTTTGACTTTGGAATTAATGAACCTCGTTCGCCAGAGACGAGTTTGAAATGGATTTATTGAAAGAGATTAGATGGAGAAAGGTCGCCTGATCAGAATCAGGCGACCTTTCTCCATCTAGTCGCTAATATAGACCAGTCCAGTTCTACGGATAATAGATTTAGCTAGTTTGAGTTCCTACCTTCTTCTGCAACCTGATGACCGAAGTCCACTTTTTCTCGAGTAATCCGCCGTACTTGCGATCCATTTCGCCGGTCATGTCCGCCTCCTTCTTGAACGCTTCCAGCGCGTCATTGTAGCCATTGCTACCTAAATAATCGGCGATTGCTTTGTTCCTGAAACAATGGACGTTACAAACTGAATTCGTAAAATAATACTGTCGTTACGGTTTTTTAATATCGAAAATTATTACAGGTTTACTGAAGCGAGATTGTTTGGTCTGAATGCTGAATAAATTCAACAAATTAAAATTAAGTTAGGGTTATTCTTTTCAGTGTTGTTTTATTTACACTACGAAAAGGTGGCCTAAGAAGATATGGCAGGGACAAGGGACTGTGTTGACTGGGGAGGATATGGAGGAAAAGGAAATGAATGATGACCTAAATGGTAACAGATTTAAGCGGAGAGAGATTACATGCTGTAAAGAGATAGAAAGAATATGTGTTGAGAAGGATATGGAGAAGGACTAAATAGTGGCTTGAATGGTAACAGATATTAGAGCGAAGAAGTATGAAATGCTGTGCTGACTCCACATAGTGGGAATAAAATGTTTGTAACCAAGAATGAGCTGTCATTCCTAGCGGAATTTTCCAAGTTGAACGGAAGTTCTTTAAAGTCGAGGCACTAGGATATGTTTTGTGTGAGGGAGAGTGCCTTGTTTATTTGTTCCTGACGGGAAAATGGTTCGATTTGAGTTATATGAATATACATACATGGCTAACCTTGAGGTAACATTCTATTTCTTCTAGTGTGAGAGTTTTCAGGTTGCCCTATGACCTCTAACTTGACCTAACAACTGCTATCAGAGATAACAACCGGGACCAACTGCTTCACGTGCCCTCCGAAGCACGGAGGAACTCGAGAAAGTGATTTAGTGCCACACAAATTATCGGTCCCCTATCCAAGTAATGACCGCGCACAGCATTGCTTAACCCGCACGACCATTCCAGCTAACATTTAAATTTAAGAATAGTTGTAGAACTTTGATATTGAATTGATTTGTAAAATAGCTAAAAGCTCCTACTCATAAAATGCTTGACGCATTACGATAATGTAACATCTAATATATCAGACTGCTCTTATGTTTAATGTCTTCGAAAGAACTTCCTGTTTCTATATCCATTTTAACACACACTTCTTTCTACCAAAGTGAAGCGTACCAAAATGAAGACTAACGAAACTTACAAGCATTATGTTACTCAACAGTAAATTAAAATTGATGACAGAAGAGACACAACATGAATCTCGGATCTCGAAAAAACGGATGTAAAACAACCCGCATACTTGAAATAGCAAAAACACGCCGACAAAAACTGTACAGCTGAGAGCTTGAGAAAGAAGACGGGATTTCCTTGAAAATGTTCAAGATTGCGACTTTTTAAGCCTCTTGTTTAGATTGCGCACACGTGGTTAATGACGGCTTGCTTTTGACGCTGCCACTTAAAAGCCAGCTTTCAGGGGACAGTCTACCTACTCTTTTCTCCATACAAACTTTACAAACGTAGTAGTAGGGAGGAAACAGTCGACTACGGAAAAAGAGTAGGTAGACCTACTCTTTCTCCATACAAACGTAGCTTTGTCGACTGTTTCTCCCTGGATAAGGACATTAGACCAAATATGTTTATGCCATGAAACCTTTTCTCCCATGACCATAGCCGAACTTTTTTTTTTTAGAAAAATTAGAATATGAAAAATAAAAAAACTAGAGATGGGCCGACTAGGGGTTTTGCCGACTAGCAGACTAGCCGACTTGTCGGTTTCAAAATTGCCGATTAGTCGGCTGACTAGGCGGCAATGCAGATCATTATAATTCCGAGATATTTGGGTAAATCATGATCACTCGGGGATTGTTGGTATTTTTGGATAAATTTACACTTCGAAAGCTGTAGTGAAGCTTCCAAAATATGGTTGAAATAAAAATAAAAGTTGGAAAAAAAAATTGAATGGAGCTGAGGCATAGTTATGACATTTTAGATGTTTGATGTTTAGATGATGTATGTATGCTATGACGTGTTTTGTTTACGTTTTTCTGACTACCCACCTTCTAATTGTACTCCTTATTCAATAAAAAATGATCCCCTCAAAAACATTTTCATGTAAAATGTAGCCAAGACGAAAGCGAGATCATACGATGGGCACTGTCAAAAAGTTATCAGATGTCATGTACCTACAGCCAAGCTTATACATTAGGTACATGCCCCAACTCCACAAGCACCTTACTTCACAAACTCAAAATCTTAGCCAAAATATATGGCTGGCCGTTTCGCTACCATGCATGGGTTTTCTGTTAAACAATAGTTCAATCTTGCGGTAATGAAACGGCCAAGCCCATATATTTTGGCTAAGATGTTGAGTTTGTGAAGTAAGGTGCTTGTGGAGTTGGGGCATGTAGAAGCTATAAGCTTGGCTTTAGGTACATGACATCTGATAACTTTTTGACAGTGCCCATCATATGATCTCGCTCTCGTCTTGGCTACATTTTACATGAAAATGTTTTTGTGGGGATTTCATTTTTTTTTGTAGTTTGCCTAATTATTACTTTTTTTTTCAATCAAACAAACTTTCAGCTTCATAATATTAGTAGGTAAAGAAGGATGTATTCATTTATCAGTATTTTTTTTCCTTTTTTCATTTCCGATAGGTCGTGAATTAACGACTTACGCGTCACGTCGTAGCTGTAGGTACGGCGTTTAGGCCTTTGTTTCCAATGTCCCCCGCTTGTTTGGCCACCACTGGCGGATAGCGAAACAACTTTTAAATATATTCTTGTTGTCCACCACTGTACGACAGCGGTAAACCTTTCTAATTATCAATCAATTTTCATACCTAAAGCACCTGTAATACACATTAGGTGTTGTGCGCGCGCTTAACTCCATCCCCTAATTTAAAGGGTGAATAACTAAAAAGCCTGGTTTTCTGTATTTTATTATTTATAATAAAAAGTTGTAGTACCCCTTAGCATCAAATTTTGCAAAAGTCTCATACAAATAGCCATCCCTTAATTTTAGGGGTTGGGGGATGAAAGTTTCAACTTTTAGAATTTTTTAGTTGTTTGTGTACTAATACCAACCTACATACCAAATTTTAGCTTTCTAGGACTTCGGGAAGTACCATTTGAATTTTGATGATGTGAGTGAGTGAGTCAGTGACGAAATCGGGGGTTTTTAGATATCAATTAAATCTAAACTATAGGAGCTATGTAATTGAAACTGTGTATTTTTATTAAGTCCCCTATTGACATTATACTCCGTGATTTACATTCATCTAGTATATTCCAAACCCAAGTTATGAGGGTTCAAAAAACCGACGAAACCTTTCGAGAAATGGTAGGTAGTGCCCGTACGCTTCGCTGGCTCGTCTTGGCGGGGGCACTGCCGTGCCCCCAGATTTTATTGCATAATTGACTAGTCGGCCCATCTCTAATAAAAAAAAGAAGAAAAAAGAGTAGACTTTCCCCTTAACATTGCAAGGATTACTTCGAACTCGAATCCCACTAATATGTGTAAGTTTAACACTAAACATCTAGTGTTTGTTTGTTTGCCTTTTAATCACGCAAAACTACTAAACCGATTGCGATGCAGAAAGCTGGTGATTTGGATTAACAAGGCTTACTTTTACTTTTTATCCCGATATTCCCGCGGGATCGGGACTTACGCGTGTGTAACCGCGGGACTCTGTTAGCAACTCCTAAAACGTAGATCAAGACAACGGGTATTTTAAGGCTCATGGTTTAAGGCAGTAGGTTAATTGAACATTCGCAATAGTCCGTTATTGTTTACAGTTTGTGTACACGTAATAACAGTGTTAATAGGTATCTCGCTCGGACAAAGCCCGCGGGCCGCAGGCAATGTATGACACACGACCGTGTCGACCGTTGGGTCAATGTGATTGTCTAGCGAGAGTTATTTGTATGGCAGTTGCTTTTGAATGTAATGAACGGAATTCGGTTCAGAAGATAGACTAACAAAATGGAAAGATGTTTATTCCAAACTTAAACTAATTTTTCGGTTCCAATCGCGTTATTTTTAGATTTTATTTTATTATTTAAATACAATTTTAAGAAATTATTTAGAACCATTATATTATAAAAAAATTACAAAAATTCTAGTCTAGAGGAATAATAATAAATAGCTTGTATTACGGTCAAATTAATTACAACTTTTAGGTAAACTATGGAAAAGGGTGCATTAGTCCTAGTCGTACGTCTATTAAAAAATAAATAGTCACATACATTTACACAACAGTGTTTTTATTTTTTAATAAAAAAAAAGTAGGTGTTCAGCAGTGAAATCTGTAGCAAGATGTGATCACACAAATCTCAAAAGAAAATTCCGATCATACCTACCTACATTACATATACCATTCTTGAACTTCATACTTGAGTTACTATCAATTAATTGAACTTGGTCCAAATCGATTGAATCATTGACCTCTATACGTTTGTAACGGGCCATATCCTTAATTATCGTACATCTATGCACCTTCCTACATTTCTGTCATGAATTGCCTGTGGAGGGATAAACGTTTCCTTCTACGGATGCATTCTGCGACCTAGTATTAGGCGTTTCCTCGACGAGCTCAGTAATATAGGTCCGGCATTCACTAAGGAAATCGTCATTGAGTCTATCATCTATACTAATATTATAAAGAGGAAAGATTTGTATTTTTGTGTGTGTGTGTGCGTCTTTATGTTTGTTATAAATAAACTTCAAAACTACTGAACCGATTTCAAAATTCTTTCACTATTACAAAGCTACATTCACCCTGAGAAACATAGGCTACTTTCGATCCCGATATTCCTACGCGATCGGGACTTACGCGGGTGAAACCGCGGGACGCTGCTAGTCAACAATATGAACGGGAAAATATCGGTAAATACAGCAGAGGATAGTACAATCGGATCTACAAAACACATCCGAGCCCTGTTAAACTCAACCTTTGGAACCACCTACAAATAATAGGCTTGTGGGCAGTGAGTATGGATTTTACACCCACAAAGAAAATACGTAAAAAAATGTTTACGTCACTCGTTCACATACAAACACAAAAAGGCGGTGAAGTCATCGACTTCGAAATAGCAAAAGGTCGATTTACGGTATTCCGCTTTAATACATTAATACTGATTCTATAATTTATTGGCCTTATTTGTAATAATTTATCACCACACAATCACAGTGATGTGACATGTGAATAAAATATTTTTATTTAATGTATTTATTTATTCACGTTAAGTTTTGCAATTTAATGTGTGACCCGATACGATTCTTGTGTTGTTATGACTTCATGATAAGAAGAGTTGCCTACTTTCACATGTCTACTGTTTTAGTGGGAGATAAATAAATGTAGGTTTAAGAATACAAACATACCTAATTCTTAATTATTTACAAACAATGATTTGATGAGTATAATATCAAAAGAAAAAATCCAATACAGATTGCACTATGCATTGAGCTGATGCTGGAAGTTATCCCCATTACTCCCCATGCGTCTGTAATTAGTAATTAGGTATGTCAGTAGCTACACCGAGTGATAGGAATCGAGTACAGACTATAATATTCAAGAAATATTTTAATTAATTTCATACAGGAAGTCTTCATCTATGTAAATGTAACATCTATGCATAGCATTAAACTTCAGTAAATGTAAATCAATAAATATTAGCTTTTAGTCACAGAAGGTTGCCGGAGTTCCGATACTGGAAAGTTTAGTAACTTAAGTCGTATCTGGGCTCCTTAGGCCACGAAAATAGTCCAATTTAAACTAATTAAAATTAACTTTTGATCCCGATAATCCTGCGGGATCGGGTTTTACGCGGGTGAAACCGCGGGGCGCAGCTCGTATACTAATGAGTATACAGCGACGGACTTAATGCAGTTATGCATTTTGCCATTGCGTGAAAACAGAGTCGCATCTGAAGAGTCATTGGGCAAAAAATAGTTTATTTTAATAAGATATTGCATTTGCATACACGATGGTTTTGAAACGTCTTATAAAATTAGAAGTTATGATGTGTGGTTAGGAACACGCCGTCCGATAAGAAGAAACCACAAGAAACCCATTGGGGCGGCTTGCATAACGTCCTATTCGAAGATTTGTGAGCTCATAAAAATGAATAAACATTATCAGACAAGAGATTTACTCGGTCCCATCTAGGGTTTGTAGAATAATTGACAACACTAGTTAGACTTTCTAGAGAAAGGAGTTGAACCACTAACTTCAACTACAGATATTGGAAATCAAAACATTAATATGTCGAGTATTGTAGACTGCGGAAGCTACGCTTACTACACCCACTGGTCTAACAGAACTTACTGTGAATTATCTAGTTAAGTAAATAGAAGAAAATGGTTAACTACTTTGCCTTTTGTTAATTCTAATCGAATCCTTTCTAATCTATTGATGGATAAGAGCTTTTCTCTAACAAGAGAGTAGGTCTAAGAATACATAAAAGATAAAGAAAGAGCGAGTGAATATTTAATGAAATGATTGAACTAATAGATTACCAATATATAAAACCTATAGAGGAAGCCTAAAGATTTTTAGTTTTTGTTGGCATGCAAAAAAGTTAATTTAAAAGTTATAAGACTTAGTCTTAATTAAGTTAAACTTTTATTTTTCGTTTTAATAGTGAGTTGTGTAATTTTTGGGACACGGTCCATAGACCTTAGTACTTAGATACAAAAATATGATCCTAATTTGCATTCTTAAAACGCTTACACAACGGAATAGAAATCTAAAACATACCTTCCAAAAGATAAGTGAATTTAATGTCTCAGTTAAGTTAAGCTATCAACGCAATCCATTTCGCATGGTAACTAAAGAAGATCATACTATACCTACTATGCAATAAAAGAAAACAGGATAACAGGATAGTAAAGATTATTATTGGCATAGTCAATATTAGTGTTTAATTAAGATTAATTACTTTAATGGATTTTATGGTCGTAATTAGCATGCCGCTATAAAATATTTGTGGATGTGAATGAGATCAGGAAGGCCTATGATGAGGAAAGGAAATAGTGCACTACAACACCCTTATACTGAAACGTCACTTAAATTAAGAGGACTACGTAAATAATTGAGCAGCTTCTAAATTCAAAACTAATATGGGTATTTTTGAGTTAAAGAGCAGCTTAATTATTTAAGTAACACTCACGTTTTAAATAGCGTTTAAGTGATCGGTCGTTAACATCCTGGAATCGAGTCTTACGCAGTTACAATACTTAACGTAAATAAATGAATAGTAAGGCCACTACGGAAGGTCTTCTGCAGTTCGACACAAACAAAGATATTTTAAAATTACGCCATCACGCATTACAGTACTACACACATGGCCGAAAGAAAACACTAGATGGTGATTCAAAACAAACACAGCCCGTATACCTACTGATGTAACGTCAATGCGTTAACTTTACGCAACACTTTGATAAAGCATTGTTACGAGAGTCACAGACTTAATGGCTACAGTTTCGTGACAATACAAATTTGGCGAAAACTTAACATTTTTTGAATAAATTAGAACGTCCGTACACAGCCACTTTACTACTTTAGTTCACCTGCGTCATTATAGCATTTATCAGCCTGCGGCGTTGTTAAGGTGAAACGGAATCGATTGAAATACTAAAGACAATCAGTCTCGCGGGTGTCCCTATTGTTTGCGTGGGATTAATCAAGTTATGCCATGCAACTATTGTTGTTATTTTCTATATCGCTGTCGTCTATTATAGATATTAAAAGTTTGGAGCTGTGCGTGTAGCGATTGTTTGGATAGGGAACTTTACGGTAAATATTGAAATTAGGTATTATAAGTTTTATATAGCTTAAGTAATAAATAGGTAAAATATTGTTTAGCTAAACACTGGTTTCAGAGTTATAGTAAAAAAAAACATGTAATGTTTAGCAAAAACTTAACAGACGGACAGATCAATTGACAAGATTGTAGACATCATTTTTGAACAACCTATAATTATTGGCAATCTGTCCCAATCAGCTAAAATCTATCTGATAGAGTTCAGTAGCACTTGACTGTTGGGATAGCGAAAGTGGTTTCGTGCGTAAGTAGATATAAAGGCGCAGGCCGATCTGAGACCGCCTGAGAAAATAACTTTCACGATACATTTCCGACGACAGAGATCTCTGGGACAAATATTACTCTCGTGTACACCCGGCAAACAATGCTATACAAAACACCGTATGTTACGTTCTAGGTCACTTCGACGTAACGTCGACTTAAGACTGGATGGAATTTAACATAGACGATGTTAAATTATAGTTAAGTACTGCTTAATACTTGTAAGTGGTCTATGAAGAGATCGAGATGCATAGTTATTGAACCTACACGAGATAGATAGATAGATAGAAATCTTTATTTGCACAACATAAACAAAGAAAAAACAAAACACATATACAAAAGTAAATAATAAACAAGCTTAAAATTAAGTTGCACAAATGGGCGGCCTTATCGCTGAAAGCGATTTCTTCCAGACAACCTTTGGATGGAGTAGAACTGTAACAGCTTGAGTGGTAGGCAGTGCACCTAGAGTTAACCAAATATCTTAGTTTTAAGATAAGTGGTTAAAATATCATAAATAATACCAATACATTTACATACTTTTACCTAATGTATATGTATAATTCAAGTATATACATAAATACAAACCTAAATAGATTACGAGATTTATTATCTTTCTATGTTAATAAACTACGTATAACGTTACTTCAAAGCACATAAACAGTAATAAAAGGAGTTTTCGTACATTTTTGTTGCACCTTTCTCCTTGATAAATTTGGGATGACATGCTTCTTTCTCGGGTCTGTAAAAGCTTTGATTGGTTTGCTTGTCAATGTAACAATAGCGATGCTCGACTTTGATTTCTTTGCTGAATTGTTAGACAATAACATCAAGAATTCGATTATTCATATCAGATTTGTGACTGAATAAATTTCGAGATTTAATCAGTTGTTTGTGATCGTTCGTGATTTTATAGTCAATGGCTTTGTTTTGTATTTCGATGTCGAAACGAAAACAAATGGTATCGTAGCAAAAATTTATAACTGTTTTTGAAATAGTACATAGCTACTAGGTAGGTCTGCGTACTTATTACTTCTTGTAAATAGGAAAAACTGATGACAATCTTAACTTGTAGGAAATGATAAGAAAATTAATACGTGCTATGTATTTCGTTAAGTAAATAAATTAGTGCAAAAACAATCTTAATAATTTTATTTACCTTTAATATTATGAAAGTATTCATAAAATAACAAGAAAAAAGTTTATTTTTTAACAAAATAAGATTTTTGTTTTCTTCTTCTGCAACTTCTATTCACGATATTTATAGAAATAAAAACAAATTAATTAAGTATGTACCTTATCAAATAGAAAAGGAGAGTAAAAATATTATTTATTTGATTACGTATTTCAGGTTACAGTTAGGTAATTTATTGCAGTTTACATAAAAGTAACAGATCAATGAAATATGTAATGTAGCACACCACACGTGCTACAACGAAGCAATAATCAAATGGAAAAATGCAGTCTATCGCGAGATTTCAGGTCAACAGCGGGATGTAACAAACCGCATTATGTTAACACTGGGAAAACTTAAAAGTTTCGTTCCGTATTAACATCACGTAGCTCAAAATAATTTACATTCACGTACGTGACATGGATAGTGAAATGTTATAGGTATAGGTACCTATAGGCAACTGTTAGATTTGAAGAAACCTTTTTGTACTAGTATGCGTCGAAGGCAGTGTGAATAACTATAATATGCTTTGTTCCTGCAACTCATTGATTCTATAAAGACAACTTCTTCATAGACTGCAACTTCTTGGTTTAGACTTCTTTGCTGGGGGCAGAACAGTTTGCAGCAAATGTCTGACCAATTTCTGAGGGAGAGCTTTGTCTTACTCTTGTGTGAAGTTGTGTGACATCATTGAAAAAATGATAAAGCACTGTATAGCTTAGATTTTCCTTAATGTTTATGTGTGAGTAGTACTATACAGCAAGTATTGTTTAAATATTTTCTGTTTCAAACAACTAAGTATCAAGTTAATTTAATAAATAAGAAAGCAAATTCCAAGTTCGAAGTCGACGTTTATTAAATCTGCGGGATTAACCAGAAATAAGTAAACCTTCAAACAAAAATGAATAAGTTAGTCGTAATAACGTGTCGATGTCAGAGTCAATCTAAATTAAATCTTCGTCTTTAAAGATTAAGGTCGATAGTTGCCTTTTTAAGGGCGTGGGTGGAAGGGAGGAAGCCGCCCACGCGAGTTGGTGGCGATATCGATCGGGCACGACAGGCGCCACCGCCGCCGCCGGCTGGTTGCTAGCTACGTCAGACCATGGCTGCGTCATTGCGAATCCTCTCCACGGACATTCAGTCAACCTCCCTTGAGATTATTAGGACATACCTATACGACATCATCCCTTGCAAAATCTTTAGTAGACGCTCGGAGATGCGAACTTATTCGTATTTATTTATATAAATACGAATAAGTTCGCATCTCCGGTTCCACAGAGGGCACTTTCCAGCAACAGAATCTAATTTGTCTGTTGTATAATTCAGATTTTTCTTTGTTATTTCGATTTTATTTATCCTGAACGAATGTCATAGCTGAATTGAAGTCAGTTGTAGCTCAATAATGAGATCCCAATATTTGAGCTGGGTTTAATTGGTTGATATGTTTCGATTAACTGCTTCTCATATTAACACCAACCGTGGCGTTGTGTAAACAAGGGTCGAAGGTAAATATCAATTTAATGGAAAACCCTAAACAGGGATAGGGGAACAAAATGCAAGTACCAATTACGAAGGGGAAAGGTCAAAGACAGACATAATAGACACTAAATACTACCTACTTAGAAACACAGTACGTGAACAATATGTATGTGACATATGGTTCCCATAGAAGTTTTCAACATGTTTCTAATGCTTAATTTAATCATTCGTTACTGGGCATTTCAATGCTGCCAACATAAGGAAATTAGCTTCATAGCTTAGCTTTAGTTGATTTCCAATTTCTACGCTGTCTGGGTGGCTTATGTTAACGTGAAGTGAAGACCCGTTGGTTTCGACGGAATCATTAACAGAAAACAGATTGTTTAGACGTGCAATCATTAACTCGATACCGCACAACAATGCAGAAAATAATCACGTAAATTATAACATACTAGGTATTTAAAATATTTAGGGTAAGCGCAAGAAGTATAAAAGAACAGTAGATAGTTAGAACGTTATAATAAAATTAAATCCTAACGTGACACGCCGACATAATTAGAAACGAACCATCAGGCAAATAGGCGTTGAATAAATAAAGAACTGTGTACCATTTATACGTTAATTTTATTTATCGGTTCATCGTAATCCGGGAAATGTCTATCTTTCTATACAGTCTCGTCGCTGAAAGTCGCCTCTTGCAGTCTAGGTAATCTTAAGGTGGAAACTGATGGAAATTAATCTCACTAAATTAATTGAAGGGAATTTTTAGAAGTAATCTATCGATTAAATAATAAATGATTCTGTTATCAAGATAATTAATTAAAAACGCAAGCCATATGACGACACGATAAGAAGTAAGGACTCCCTACCATATATCAATTATTAGTATTCAAAATGGCGTACTCAGTTAGGAGTTCTACATTAATTTGACGCAAAGTAAAAATTCCGTGACGTGATTAAAATTTATGGGCGTTCTATGTTAGTAAACTCTAACTAGGTTCCATCAATATCTAGACTAGAAGCAATGTTTGTAACCAGCAAGTAGGTAATGTATTCTTCTTGATAAGTGCTGTTTAAAGTGTAAAATAATGCGCAAAAGTTGTAGCAACTACTTGGAAAATTATCGGTTCAGTACTGCATTCCTAGCGAAGCTCATCTTGGTGCTTACAAACAACGGTTCTTGAACTCTATAATACGCATTCTTGAGATGACTCGAAGTATTATTATGTTAGATTACACCTGTTCGGTTGACGCTACCACATATTTACATAAAATTCTATGAAATAACTACTATTGAATTGCCTTCTGTTTTGACGGTGAAGGAACGAGCACGTTGTTGCATTCTATGCGAAGAACAACAATGTAAATCCACACGACTCAGGCTAGGATCTACATAAGAGCCGGATACCCAGACTTATAATTTTATGTTACTTTTTAATATCAGGTAGGCTCGCACTTGACCTCACCTACTTCCTCACCTGATGGGAAGCGGCGATAAGGTCAACGATGTAGCATGGTTGCGTAGAGGCTTATTCATTTACTCTAGACTTTAAGATTCCAAGGTTGTAGTTTTGGGGAATAGCGACGTGAGTTCTACCTCATGCAGTGCACAGCACACGGAAGTATTCATGTATTTTGGGGTAATCGTCAACTTCTACACACATGTCATGTATGTATATTGACATTGACACCACAATCGTATGTCGATGACAACAAAGATGACTCATCCATACCTACATACATACAGACATTAACAAAGAGAATCTTACTTCTGAGTGACAATATCGTAATCGTATCTCTCTATTAAGGTGCATTTAGACCAAACGAACACAGAGCTAGAGCTAGAACACGAGCATTCTATCGTGAATGTTTAGTGAAATAGACATAGACAGAACAACGAAAGAATGCTCTACGTCCGTTTACATTAAAAGAATATGACGTAGTGCGGCTAGAATGAGCATTCTTTCGTTTGGTCTAAATGCACCTTTATAAGAATCCTCGAATGCTGGAAATTGTGGGCGTTACTCCTAAATCGCCTACTACTGGTGCAGACACTGAGAAATAGTGCGAAAAAACAGTCTGCCACGATCAAACTACCTTCATAGCTGAAGAGTTTATTTTTAGTCTTTACCTAGATATATTATAATAGTATAGCCTTTCCCAAGGGAGCACTTAGCAAGGAATTCTTCGTCTCTCCACTCTCTAGGTACCTAACCTAACGCCTTCCTTAGAAACATCTCTGAGTTCGGCCGTAAATCGCCCTGAGCCAATAATTAACTCCTTTTCCAAAGTCGCAACAAACCAATTGTTCATAGAAAACATGTTTCCGAACTAAATATTTGACAACTTTCTACGATACCTACGGGTGTTACATAAAGTTAGATTATGATCTTGATCGATTATGGTAATAACGAGTTATGACGTAAGGTGGTATTGCTGTTTTGGCAAGGTATTCAAATGTAAGACAACTCTCGGTTTGACCCCGTTCATTGAAAGCCAATTGGGCGGTCTGAACGTTTATGATCATTATCGCTAAACTGGATGTCGAATTGTACTACAGTCAAACAAAATCATGAACAACATTGTATGCAATAGATTTGTGAATTTGTTGTGTCATGTTTTCTTTTTAATGTTTTGGTTTCATTACGTTACTTCGAACTTACGGTAGGACTTGAACCCACTCCCGCCGCTTTTAACGTGTTAAGAGCCTACTCTGTTAGCGGGACACGGGGATTACATTACGGGCTAGTAACGGCTTCGATTTGTTTAAATTATACTTTAGTTAGTCACTTAAGAGGACAGTCTCCATTCTCTTTCTCCATACAAACGTAGTTGACGTTTTCCTCCCTGGATAAACACATTAGAGCAAATATGTTTATGCCATAAAACCTATATTTGTCATGACTATGCATCTACCTTTTGATTTTTTTCATTTTCTATTTCATTTCATGAGAATAGTAATAAATAAAAAAAAATGAAAAGGTAGATGCATAGTCATGACAGATATAGGTTTTATGGCATAAACATATTTGCTCTAATGTCTTTATTCGGGGAGGAAAACGTCGACTACGTTTGTATGGAGAAAGAGAATGAGTCTCCATTCTCTTTCTCCATACAAACGTAGTCCTCTTAAGTATCCCGAAAGGTTGAGCGTTGAGACAATGCTATAAGTGATAAACACCACGCAATTGAAACCGAAAATGTGTTCAATTAATATAGGTAATTCATTATATCAAACGCCTCTTTAGTTAACCATTAGACCAGAAAAGCCGAGAGGGGTACATAGTTACTTACAAGTAATCGTCAGCAACATAGAAATGCAAGCTTTACAAACAAACCAAGCTTTCTTAAAACCCAACAGGTGTGACAACCGAACTTTACTGTTTGATCGCTTGTGCAATTCGGTTATGTTTATTTTTGACAACTTGTTAGTCGCCTATTAAATAACAATACCGTGTGAAAACCATGACCACATCTTAAATAGAAGTAGGTATCTGCGAAATTGATCCGGCTGGCCTTTCACTTCTGAGAGGCGAAGTTAAAGGGCACAGAATTAGTAAGGACCTTTTAGGTTACCAGTTCAGGGTTGTTTCCATATTTACAATTACAACAATAGAAAATTAAACACCAGTGACCCCTCGCCGAATCGTGATTGTTTTGCAAGGTGCCGACACCATGTATAATTTACGTGAAGAATACCTGCAAAAATTTGTGTAATTATTGAAATTACAACATATATAATGAATAGTTTTACACAGGCCGTAATCTCATCGGCCATCATTACAAACTCTTGATAAATTTTCTTGCAATGAAGCTTAGATCGGCGTGAACAACGGTATGCGACCCGTTACTTCCAATCTTAATATCAATATGTAATGGGATTATAATGATGGGATTCATAGGTTCTCGACGAAAGGTTCGTTGGAGACTGGTGGAGTCGGTGGCAGCGGGGTCAACGACTTCGGTGCAAGAATGGCTGTCACTTTCAAAGGTCGACGGTCACACAGGTCGGACTAAATTGCGCAATTAATTCTTACGGTTTCTCATCTTCGTGAACATTCCACTTAGAAAACGAGCGTGATACAGATAAATTTTTATGAGTGCGTAGAAATGATTTCGCTGTACAAAATAATATCAGCAAAGACAATGGCATCTCCTTTAGGACAACATCTTCTTTTTCTTCTTTTTGTAAACCTCGCATAGTGTTAAAGTTTTCAGGTCGCCCTAAGGCATCTTGACCTAACGACTGCTTTAGAGATAACAACCGGTAACAACTGCTTAAGCGCCTTCAGACAGAGAAGCTCGAGATAATGCTTTTGCTACACACATTATCGGTCACCTATCCTAGAACAACTGTCTATGTAGGTAGCTGTTCTTCTTATGGACGCTATCGTCATTTTACTTGCACGAAATTAGCAAAACTGCGGCTACACGAAGCGATGAATGCGTAGTGCAACAGCAGAGTCAGAACTCAGAGAGAACAAATACCCCTTGGGTACGGAAAGAAAAAAGAAAGAGAAGAGAAAGGAAGGTGAGAAAGAAGGAAGAGAGGGAGAAGGGGCGATGAGAAGAAAGAGAGAGAGAGTCAGAAAGGAAGGAGAATTGTATAGCTCTGAGCAAAATTATATGAGGTAAAATTCTAGCACATTGTCGCCTAAACAGGCTGTTATGAATCTCTTATTTCGGTGCCTAGTAGAGTGAAAAGCATAAATTATTAAGAGGAATTAGCTGAATGATATCGGCGATTCTTTTTTAATCAATCGGGATATATGGAACGATCAAATAAAAAACAGTAGCGAGCATTTTACGTGCTCTAGCACGGAAGGAAATCCATATTTTATTACACTGTTACGCAAACCTACTATAATAAGTACGCCACCACTGCTAAAAACTTGTAACAGAATCCGATTGCGATTAAGCCGTCATGATATCGATACGCGGTAGATTTGGGGTTAACAGTTTCATGTCAGATTTATTCAAGGATGTTATTTTGAAATAAATAGTTCGTATTGTAACATGTTTACCGATTACAGTTTCGAAAGCAAATTTCATTTAAATCAATCTAAAAATACAAAATGTCAAGCTTATGAAATATAGTTGCAGCATTATTAAATTAATAATTATGTATCTATAGATAGACCAATGCATTCGAAAATGCGGTAAATAGACATCAATCATGTACATAAAGAAAATCAATATATTTAATAAGCTAATAAACTCAAATGGTCACCATCAAAGACTGTAAGCTATCACGTTTTCAGATTTCAAAAGTTGACCACCCCTTTTTCATCCTTGAAGCCTTTCATTCAACAATGTGTTTGAGGAAGATGTTGATACTTATTAGCAAATAGCCTTTCCTATAATGTATTATTAATTTACTAGTATCTCATGTAACAAATGTGTTAGGTACACAATTGTTAGACAAATAAAATTTGTAAAATAACATGAACAATAATGCTAATATAATTATGAAGATTATTATAATTATTATGTACTTACAGCTCCTCCCGTTGCCGTTGTGACAAAACCATTTTCATTGTGGTCGGGTGACGCTTGAGGCAGCGGGCCCGTTCGTTCACTGCACTAGAGTCTCACTTATTCACGCGGGCGACGGTGGAAACACCGTTGCCATTATCACACCTGCCGACAAACAAACATAATGCAGCTTTAGATATTAGCCAGATACACACATTTATAAATACTAATAGCAGTGCTATGCAGTCTAACACCCTTACAAGACCAGTATCAACTAAATACTAAAATATGCAGTCTTGCTTGAAGCAGACAAAAACATATCACAATTCAGACACCATTTATTATACCTACATTTTATTAGAATCATTTCAAATATAGATTACCCTACAGATTGCAAACAGTCTATCAAACAAACTCCAAAAGATACAAATAGTTGTTAGTACTTATTATGTAATTTAGTATGCAACAGTAACATGAAATGTAACATTTGTTCATTATGATGTTGATAAAGATCAATAAATAAACAGATAATGTATCATTCCGCTGGTTAAATATTTTTTAAATTCCTATTTTGGTGGATGGAGGTAAATATATCAAGGTAATTCTACAAGGTTAATATTACAAACATGTAAGTTAAGCAAATTATATACTAGGTTAGTTAAATTGAACCATCCAACTGATTAATTTATTATCACATTTATATTTTCTTGCTATTACGGGAACATGCCTACTATGTACACTATATGGTGAATTTATAAATTTATCTAGCCAACATAAGACAAGTCTAGTTGTTTAGCTGGGGCTAAATGGATTTGTGTGCAGTGTCATCCAAGATTTATTTATGAAATGAATTGTAGGGAAACAGCCTGATAACTCCAGGATACCAACTGATACTGGATTAGTTTACTCCAGGCTCCGAAGGTATGTTAAGCAGGAAGTTTCGGTTGTTATCTCTGATTAGCAGTTGTTAGGTCAAGTTATTGGCTTTGGGATGATCTGAAAACTAGGTGAACCACACTACTATATACAAAAAGAAGTCTTCAGTCCAGTCCTATTTTAATAATTTTAACACACAGCCTGGAACTAAGTATCTTTGGATAGTACAGGTACCTAGGAATATACCAATTACATAACCTGCCTATTGAAACCCAACTAATTAATTTTTAACAGGTGCAAGTCTTTTATTTGAGGAAATCTACCAAATAGGTACATTACGTAGATGTGTAGATAAATCTTTATAGCATCTTGAAGAACCGTAAGTATTCGGTATAAGTAGTGTACCTGCCAAAGCATTTAGTGCGTTTTAAGTACTTGCCAATACTTGCACGAATTCAGTGGTAGATAGAATTTTACAAGAATTGCAGTAAAATGAGTCAGACTGAAGAAAATAAACGTCAAATCCATTCAGCTTCTGTCTGTCAATGTGCCACATCAACGCAATTCACGAACTACTTTGGTCGTATTTGTGTTTATAACAATAAAATCGACATTATTTGGCAAACTATGCAGAGAATTTTCAAACTCAAGAGAATTTTCTACAGAAGCACGGCCATATTGAACATTATTGTGGACTTTCGGAATCATTAGATGGTTTTATTTTCGAAGATCCCCTGAATGCTATGGCAAAAGAATACTTACAGAAACACAAAAATCACTAAATTTGCACTTCAAAATAATTTTTATCACATACACTCGACAAACACACTATTCACAAGACTCAAGGCAGAAAACCGTTTTTCGTCGTAATCGCTCGCTCGCACGTATGAATTGAATGAAATGAAATAAAAGAGCGAACAAATCATGAACGAGTGAATATTGAATGAATGAAAGTGAAATTATTAAGGAATGTTCGTTCCCTGGTTTTATGAAATGCAACGCCATCTATCCGCCGTTTTGCAAAAACTGACTTTTTTTGACTGGCAATATTCGGAATTTTCTAGTGATGCGCGCTCAAAAAATCGACTCGTTTTTAATAATCGACTCAAATAATAAGTCTCGATTTTCTTGATCAGCTGTCTTTATGTCCCTATTTAACTAAAACACATGTGAAGCCAAATGAATTTATATTACATATGTTAAATAAAGTAAAGCTAAAGTAAGTCTAATATGTATCTACATTACGTATGTTATTTATTAACTGGTCATAAAAGGTCTACGAATTATTATTAAACTAACTGCGCACTGCGGTTTCATCCACATAAGAGCCGGACCCGCGGAGATAATAATATAATCGAAGTATTTTCTACAAGATTGCACCTATTGCTATACTAAAAGTAATCAAAATCGGTTAAGTGGTTTATGCGTGAAAACCTAACAGACAAACAGAGTTACTTTCACATTTATGATATTAGTAGGATAAGGATTAATATAAGTCAGTATAGATTATGAGGGATACATATTTTTTTGATTTTGATTGTATTTGACGGAAAAATCCGTGTTGGAATTCACGTGGAAATAAATGACGATAAGTGCATGAATTTTCTTTTCATATGTTCTGTTGTAAGTATGTTTCGATTCTGTTATGGAGAATTTTAGGTTACTTATAAACTACATTGTTAGTGTATTCATGAAATGTATTGTATAAACAGCAGCGCTGTGTGCGCCCCACGAAAATGTATTGAAAAGGATTCTAGACGGAAACCACTGAAAACAGGAGATTGGTAGACCTATATTTTGCGACTAATCGAGTAGATTAGGGTTTTCTTATTCCGTTTACCATTCTGAAGACTGAGTATACATTGTTGGACTAAACCGTTTCGAAAACACATTTTTGTTTTTCAATATTAAGGTACCTACTGTAAAAATGTGTGGATTTAGGCAATTTCGGGTTTTCAGAGTTTTTCTTGTACTGTTACTTACAAAACGAACTTAATTATTAATAGGTATGATTGTGAAAAATCGTTTTAATCAGTTTTAGTCGATTAATTAAATCGCTCGCTTTTACAACAACGACTAAAACGAGCAGCACTAATTCAACAAAACAAATGTCCGATTCCTGCGCCCATTTCGTAAGTTCCTCGGTCCAAACGATATTTTCGACAAACGCCCTAGAAATAACATTATATTGAGTCTAGGACTTAGTTTTTTACTTTCCTTTTATACGTGTTTGTAATACTTCTGGCGTGATTAGAGGACACCATATTTTTTTCATTCTACACTCAAAATTGACAAACGATTCTTACGTCGACCAAAGGAATCAAGTTTCAGAAACCAGTGTTTGCAAAGTGAGTGCGAATTTGAAGACTTCTAATCGGTTCTATAGTGTTTTTTGAATAAAGTTCGTTCGTGACACTGAGCTCTCATTATGGCAGTGATAAATTCACACCTTTCACCTTACAGCAAGTGAACATTTGGTTTTAATTTTCATGTGTCGCTCGTGTATGTTAATACGAGGCACGGATGCTGTTTCTGAGGGGTGGTGTGTGCCATGGTACAAAAAAGAAAGGTAAAGCGTCAAACACTAAAACAGTGCATCTATTTACCATGTTTCTCACATAACTATGAGCTGATATTTAAAATATCAAAGTATTGCAAGCAGTTATTAAATGAAACATGATAAATATGCCTCAACAAAACTGTTACAATGAAGTCAAAAATATTAATTTAAAATGTGATACTTCCAGTATCGATATAACAGTCAATTTGGAAAGGCCGTAATTAAGAAAATGAATAACACTATTAAGAGTACAATGGATTACAACTGGACACCAGGAACTGATACTCCTAACAACCAAGATGCTGGGGTGCCTCGAGCCGTGTTTGTACCTCATACAAACTCCCTACCCTTCGAGGAACGGAGAGTGACACTGGAGCAACCAGTCAAGGTAACCACTTTTGTGATATAAATAATAATATTTTTTTTATTTCTTCCCACAACTAAAATCTTAAAGTACAAGGCAAATAAGAATGAAAATGGGTTGCAGGTATCTGTCTGAAGTTCTAGGCCTGTGGTATCTTTTTCTTTACTAGTTTTAAAGCATTGTGTAATCAAGTTACTATTCTATTAGAGGAAAACATTTTTTTTAAGTTAGGTAGGTACCTATTTTTATTTAACATTTTCAAGGATATCAATTTAGGTGTATTTAAAACAACATACCTAGTGTATTGTTCAGCATGTAGTGAAGATAAATTATTAACAAATTTATTTTTTCTCTCAATCTCCACAACAATAAGAAATACCTGACTTATATTAGAATAATATTTTTAGAATAGACATCTGCATCAACTAATATTTGTTGTCATTCGAGAATAAAGAACTAATAAAAAGAGCTACTTAATATACCTACATAGAACAAGAATTCATCTCTACATCAATACACCTAGGTCCTCTAGGTATTCAAATTTTGCAATGTCTATAACAAAGTTGCAACATACATTCCTACTATGATGGAGATATCTACATAATTTATCTGAAAGTTACGTGATTTATCAATTTAATATCGAGTTGATATACTTCTTCTCATGGCTCATCTCATCATCCGAGCGTTGTTCCCGGTTGCATCTCTCTCGAGAGCCCGGGGTCCGCTTTCCTACTTTAAGTCTCCACTTCGCACGATCTTCGGCATCCCGTGTAGTGAGGCCATTTGCACGCATATCCGATCTTACAACGTCAAGCCAGCACTTCTTGGGTCTTCCCAATCTGCCGCGGCCGGGCGGAGGCGCCATAGCAAGACATTTGTTTCCCACGTAACTAGCCGGTTTTCGTAGAATGTGGCCGTACCACCGTAAGCGGCATTCTTGCAGTTTGTCTGCAATGTCTCGGACATGAAGGCTGCCCCTGATGCGGGAGTTTCTGACGCGGTCTTTTCTTCTCATGGCAATAAATTAAATTAAAAATTTAATGATTATCCAATTAGCCAAGAACATAAATCTAATTAGATTCTTATTGCCAATGTTATCTGTAGTAAAATTGTAGAATTTTTTGTTTGTCTGTTTGTGATGGTAATGATGAAATAGCTATGATAAACTACTGGAGTGTTTTTAATGACAGATAATGGGCATTTTGCCCTATTGACGGTCATCAATGAATATTGTTTTATGTAGCTTATGCTGTAATTAATTTGGACATAAAATATTTAAATGTTGGTAATGTAATATGGTGCCAATATGAACCTAATATTGATTTTTTGTAGTGATATGGTTCAGTTCCAAAAATCTGTGCTCCCAGCGGGATTTGAACCTGCACCATCCATATCAATAACAGGGCATACCTACTACCATTGTGCCATGTGAGCTGTAGTCAATATTTGTTACTGGTCTGGGTTTTTTCTATGTATCATATGTATTAAAAAAAATTTACAAAAAAAAGTAAAATGTCGCATATCTATTGTCTAGTATCCATAGTACAAGTCTAGTGCCTCCGTGCTTCGGCCCGTTAAGTAGGTGATCCCGGTTGTTGTTAGGCTCTAGGGCAACCTGAAGACACTTAAACTTGGTGACCACACCACTATACGAAAAGTAGTATATTCAGTATACTTCAGTAAGATTCAGGATCGGAATTATGTATTCAAATTTCATATAGAGGAAAGATTTATATGTATGTTTCATTGTAACCAATAGGCTCTAAAATGACTGGACTGATTTAAAAGATTCTTTACCAATAGAACGCTACATTATCGAGTAAGTAACATAGGCTACTTTTTAGCCCTATATTCTCACGGGATCGGGACTTAAGCAGCTGAAACTGCAGAACCCAGCTAGTATGCATATAAAAGCGTGAGGCATAGCTAGTTAATCTTAAATTGCATAGGACAGCTGGCGACACAATGCAACTGACTCACTGTAACCCCGAGGTGCTTGAGACGGTCAATTGTTATGGCAATTATATTTAATAAGATTAAATTGTTCTATTTCTGCCTATACTGTTAGGAATATTGATACTGTGTTATCTCTGGTTCTGATGTTTTGTTGTGCAGGAAGTTTATTATAATTTGTGCTAAAATAGTTAATTAAATTACAAACTCATACTGACTGTTTTGCCGATGAGACTGCTATTCTATTGAGTGCAAGGCAGTGAAAGAATTAAAATACATATACCACCAGTCCGTTATCATAGAGGATCCTAAGAAGAGAAAATCGATAGTGCAATGCCAGAGATGCCAGCAATATGGGCACTCGAAAAATTACTGTATGCGCCCATACCGCTGCGTCAAATGTGGACAGTCACATAAAACATCAGAATGCCAAAAACAAGACCGCACTACACCTGCCCAGTGTGCCCTATGCAATGGCCCACATCCGGCGAACTATAAAGGATGTGAAGTATACAGGGAAATCCTTTTAAGACGTCCTAAGCCATTGAATCATAAGCAAATCTCTTCAAAAGAAAGAACAATGGAAAAACAGTTGCCAAACCTGGTTGCTAAGACTGTCGAGAACCCTGACAAGAAAATACTCTGATGTCACACAAAACAAAAAGGATCCTGCTCAAGAGACACATAACTCACAACCTCTTTTAAACTTAGAACAGATATTAATTAAACAGACTGAAAAGTTTGACTTAATCCTTCAACAGATGAGTACACTCATGATGCTCATAACACAACTCGTAGGAAAATTATCAAACTAGTTGCACTTCGTATGGCTACATGGAACATAAATGGACTGACTCCTAACAAAAATGATACAGAAATCTTAATGACTCAACATGCATTGGACGTGCTATTGATTTCCGAAGCTCACTGCACCTCTGCCTCAAATTTAAAGTTTAAGAATTATGAGTGTTACATAACCTTACACCCAGATGGAACTGGACATGCTGGTACTGCGATTATCATCAGGAAATCACTGAAACACCATATAATGCCTGCATATAAAACCTGCCACATCCAGGCTACTACAATAGCTGTAGAAGACAAAAATGGCTGTTTCAACATCTCTTCAGTGTACTGTCCACCCAGACACAAAATATCCCAAGTAATGTTTTCGGAATTCTTTGAGACACTTGGTAATCGGTTTCTGGCGGGTGGTGACTGGAACTCTAAAAATACATACTGGGGTTCAAGGTTAACTTCTACCAGAGGAAGACAGCTAAAGCTCAGTATAGATTGTAATAAACTATCTACAGCTTCCACATGTGAACCCACATACTGGCCGACAGATGCTTCTAAAACCCCAGATCTGGTCGATTTTTTCGTTATGAAAGGCTTTTCTAGTCACTATATGAAGTGTGAATCCTGTTATGATGGCTCATCCGACCACACACCAGTGCTGCTGACCCTCAGTACAAATATTATAGAACACGAAGATCCGGAAAGGCTGTATAATAGAAAAACAGATTGGAATTCATTCAAAGACTATATTGACGAGAATATCAATCTAAAAGTTGCACTCAAAACACCTGACGAAATTGAAACCGCAACTAGGTATATAACAAACCTTATTCAGGAGGCCTGCTGGAGGAGCACACCTTCTGTAGATACAAAAAAGCGGATAAATAACTGCCCTCTTGAAATAAAAAAAGCTGTCCTAGAAAGACGTAGGTTGCGCCGAGTATGGCAACAGAGCAGACTTGCGCCTGATAAAGCGAACTTCAACAGGCAAGCAGCACGTCTAAGAGTAATGATTAAGACTCTCCAAAATTTGACTTTGCAGGCTCAATTGGAATCACTTTCACCAACTGCAGCCACTGATTATTCGCTATGGAAATTTACAAAATCATATGACAGACCACAACTAGCAAAATCTCCTCTGAGAAACAACAGTGGCTGGGCCCGAACAGCACAGGAAAAAGCTAACTTGTTTGCCGAATACCTATACAACGTGTTTAGCCCGAATCAGGCCAATGATGCAGACTTCGAGATAGAGGTTCAGTCTATCCTTTCTCAACCCTTACAAATGTCACTACCTCCTGTGCCGGTTACAGTAAAAGAAGTTTGGAAGACTATTACTAACTTAAAAGACAAAAAGGCACCAGGATATGACCTCATTACAAAGGAAATTTTAAAAGAACTTCCAAGAAAGGCAATGGTCTTTCTAACAATGTTGTATAATGGAATACTAAGAGTTCAACACTTTCCAGACCAATGGAAGTTGTCACAGATCCTTATGATACACAAGGCAGGGAAACCGGCAACTCAAACCACCTCATATAGGCCTATTAGCCTCCTACCTATCCTCTCGAAGGTCTGTGAAAAATTGATTCTACATCGAATTATGCCATTGTTGGAAAACGGCGATGTCATCCCAAACCACCAATTTGGCTTCAGACAGCTACATTCTACTATTGAACAAGTACATAGAGTAGTCGAGCAAATAAGAAAGTCTCTAGAAGAGAAGCAGTACTGTTCATCTGCTTTCTTAGATATCCAACAGGCATTCGATAGGGTCTGGCATGAGGGTCTTCTCTGTAAAATAAAAACAAGCCTTCCGCACAACTACTACATTCTTCTAAAATCTTATCTCACAGAGAGATTCTTTCAAGTGAAGGAAACTGAATCAACCTCCAAATTTTACAACATTAGGGCGGGTGTGCCGCAGGGCTCGGTGTTGGGACCAATCTTGTATACTTTATACACATCAGACCTGCCACAGGTAGATGGAGTAATGACTGCAACATATGCTGACGACACAGCCATAATGGCGAGTAATAAGCAACCCGACCTGGCCACAGAACAACTCCAACAAGGTCTAGACGCTATTACAAAATGGCTTCAAAAATGGAGGATCAAAGCGAGCACAACAAAGTCAGTGCAGGTCACCTTTACACTTCGGAGACAAAACTGCCCTCCTGTAAGACTTGAAAATTCAGTATTACCACACAAAAGCAGTGTAAAGTATCTGGGCCTGCACCTGGATCGCCGCTTGACATGGAACCATCATATCAAAACTAAGAGAGAAGAACTAAACATACGGCAAAGAAATCTATTTTGGATGTTGGGCCGAAACAGCAAGTTATCGATAGATAACAAACTCCTAATATACAAGTCCATTTTAAAGCCAACTTGGATATATGGCATCCAACTCTGGGGCAGTGCATGCAACTCAAACATCGGAATATTGCAAAGAATGCAGAATGGAATACTAAGAACAATTGCACAAGTACCATGGTTCATAACAAACAGTGAAATACACACGCATTTGAGAATGGGCACTGTGAAAGAGGAAATTCAGGCCTCATTAAACAAATACCAGAAGCGGCTGGAAAAACACCCGAACCCACTTGCGGCAGGGTTGATCAAGCGCAGCTACCACAAACGCCTTAAAAGAAAGGACATATTGTAGTGCCAGTCACTACAATAAATGCAAGGAGTAGCTGTCCTCACTGGAGGATGCACTCGACATGACTGGACCTCAGAAATCATCTGCTTATAGTAGAGTACTGATTGCAGATTGGCACACCAAAAAAAAAAAAAAAAAAAAAAAAAAAATTCTATTGAGTGCGAACTTTTACTAGCATTATGTTGAGTCTCTGGGCAGGCTCTGTGGTTGTATAAATCACTAGCTGTGCCCCAGCCCCCATATGGGGGTGGTTTCACCCCATATGGTTTTTAAATCCCAAATTTCAGGTCTACTTTTTTTAAACAGAGTGGTTTAGGCTGTGCATTCATCCATCAGTTAGTCAGTGCAACACAACTACGTTTGACACGTACTATTGGCATCTGTAAGATGATTAATCATAATAGAGTCCTTTTCATAAAAGAGGGGACTACTAGATGAAAATTTTCAGTCACCAGACAATGTACAGAATGGAATTTTATTAGTCTAATTGTCATTATCATTGCGTATAATGATGATGACAATTTATCATTACAAATATTATCATTACTTTGTTTTCGAAATAAAATGCCTTTTTTTAAACTTACACGATTTCCGTCCATCATTATTAGAAACACGGGTCTAGATCGCATTGTAGATAATCATTGTTACTAATTGCCTCGACGTTTTGGCAAACGGGTCACACCGGCTGTGGTCGTGGTTTGTGACAAAAGTTAACGGAAAAACGTACAATATTTTGAAGATCTAACTGTTTAATCCTCAAAACTCCTTTTTCACGATAAGCCCGATTTTAGACCTGCGGTTTTACCCGCGTACAGAACTCCGTTCCAAGTGTCATCGCAATCGGTTCAGTAGTTTTTTTACTTAAGAGGATAGTCTCCATTCTTTTTCTCCATACAAACGTAGTTTACATTTTCCTCCCTGGATAAAGACATTAGAGCAAATATGTTTATGCCATAAAACCTATATCTGTCATGACAATGCATCTACCTTATTATATTTTTTATTTTCTAATTAAAATAATAATGAAAAATAAAAAAATAATTAAATTAAAAAAATAAAAAGGTAGATGCATAGTCATGAATGACAGATATAAGTTTTATGGCATAAACACATTTGCTCTAATGTCTTTATCCAGGGAGGAAAATGTAACCTACGTGTGTATGGAGAAAGAGAATGGAGACTATCCTCTTAAAGTAGTCACAAACATCCCACTAATGTGAAGACCTACATCTTCACAAAACTTTCTCGTAAGTATATTGGTAGAGTTTATGGAGGTAGGAACTCAAGTGAAAATGTGTCAGCTTCAGATTAACAATCGAACGAAATAACTTATCTATCTGTTATCAATCTCAAAAGTGAAAATAAAATACTAGGGCACATATTCTTTGACTAAAACGACTTTACTAAGCCTCAGCTCAGTTAAATTTGTCTCGGTTCGGTTCTAAAATTTGTTGGTATACCTATTTAACCAAATTTCCAAAATATATTGAACCGTTTTCGAGAAAAATCAAAACTGAACAGTTCTGGGCCATAGTTGAAAACCTTTAGTTATAGAATAGGTGCCTAAAGAGTTAAATTATTGTCGATGACCAAGATTCGTGTCCAAAATGTCCATGTGATACGGTAAAATATTTTTAATTATTTTCTTATTGGTATAAGGTGTTGACAAACATGTCTGTTTGCTAGGTTTGGTACTTCATTAATGTATTGAATTGTGTTGTTTCAATTCATATTTGCACAAATAGAAGCAATTGCTGATGTCATATTTCGCACACAGTATCATCAATATACAGAATACAAGACTGGTCCCTGTCTGTTGGCGAACAGTTTTTATCTTTGGTAACGTAATGTACAAGTATGCTATTCTAGTACGAAATATTTTAACGATTACAATCGACTAGTTGCATCTCGCAGTGTCATCCGCTTAAGTCCCGATGCCGTAGGAATATCGGGACCAAAAGTAGCCTATGTTACTCCTGGATAATGTAGCTTTGTATTGGTGAAATAATTTTTGAAATCGGTCCAATAGTTTCGGAGCCTATGCGTTACAAACAAACAAATAAATCTTAAATATTAGTATAGATGCTATTCTAATTACGAATACAAATACAAAAATCTGTCGTTTTCTGTTTCTGAATAAGCTAATAATGAATAAGCCCCTACGCTACACCACCTGTCCTATTCTATAATAAAACTTCCTAAAAATCCTACTAATATTATAAAGGTGATTTTTTCTGAGTGTGGGTTTGTATTTGTTGCTCTTTCACGCAAAAACCGCTTAACCGATTGCGATGAAACTCGTTATATAGATAGCTTAAGACCTGGAATGACACATAAGCTACTTTTTATCCCGATATTCCTACGGGATCGGGACTTATGAGGGTGAAACGTGGAACGCCCTGCTAAATTGCCGACTCTTCAGTTAGACACAGTTTGCATTGAGGTTCTTTGTCTGTTTGTTATTGTAATAGAGATTTTACCATATTAAATTATTCTTGAATGAAGTTGTTTAGAAAGTAAAAGCATCTCTGGTTCAATTAAATAACCAGTAACCATTTAATTCATAGTTTTATTTGTCAGTGGTTTTAGCGTGAGATAACGATATTTTTACCTGGTATTCAGAAGTTTAGTTTTCGTTTGATTTTATGTTAAGTAGGTAATCTGTTACTTTTTTGTGTTGTGGTGCTGTAGCTGTGCCACGATTTCGGGAAGAGATTTTTATAAGCTTAAATATTTAAAAAAAACTGCACAGAGTGCATTCCCGACACTATTGCTCGTTTGCGCGATGCTCGCCCCATGATAAGATCATTTATTAACATTTAATAGTTGTATTTGACAAAAGAATATCATAGTTTTCTTCTAAAACACCGCTATCTAATAGTGAAAACTAGATTCCTATCGGGCAAGTACGTTTTAATTGGACAACGGACAATGAAGAATAAATTTATATTACTAAATTGAACGCACATTTGAAGTCTGCTTAAAATTCCCAAGCTACTTCTGGAATTTTGTTGCTCTAACCAAATCTTTCTAGTGCCGCGATAAGTTAAGATTTCTATTTCTTATCTATACAATCGCGAGGTATCGGATACCGTTATTTCACTGGGAAACAGAACGCTTTTCTTCTTTGAGCGTGTGTCTACATACATTATTCAACGTTGGTCAAAATATGTAAATTAAATCAGTTGGTTGGCCGACGGCCGTCTCATGAGTTAAGAGTGCAAGCCATGAATGTATTCCTGCACGCAACTAATTATGCTATCAAGTGGCCGATCCGCGGTCGTGCGCTAGAACACTTGAGTAATATGATCATAGACTAATAGATGGATGATACAGACTCAATTTACTTGCGGTTTTAAATAGAGCCAATGTAGAAGCTAAGAATATTCTTTTATGTTCAGTTCTCATTTAACTAAAATCACAAATAACAACTGTTCACGTAATCAAGAAACCCTAGTAGGTAGATGATTTAAATTGACTAGAAATAGTATTTGTTTTTTAGAGTGTAGGCATTTCTTAATGTAAAGGACCCTAGCGGAACCCGTATTCTTGTGTTTACTACATAATATGTCTGTCCGTCACTCACTGGCCTCTAGTGAAACACTTCCTGCACAGGATAGACTTTGAAATTGCTCATTCGCTTCGCACTTGACCTGTTTTATGAGAACGAATGGGTACCTTCAACTTTAAATGATGGAGAGACAGAATTGGTTGCGAAACACATTCGATGTTTTCAATCAAAGTAGCTAATTGATAGTACACGGTATTATGCAAGCTATGCTAAGAATGCTTGTGCTTGAATTTATTAAACCTAGTAATATTATGTACTTTTAACTGATTCGAACAAAAGGATCAAAGGGAAGGGGGTGCTCAACAGTCTGAACATATTATTTTTTGTTTATGTATTTACCACCTGGAACCACCTTCTCATCAAGAAACGCCTTAATAATTAATGTGACGGTTACAATATTGATAATTTGGTAGGTATATATATACCCTTATACCCTTGATTTTTTTGTGGGAATCGAAAATGCACTAAAATTATAAGGTAAAATAAAAAAAAACTAGGTAACTTTAAAAGGGTAAACTAACCTAACCTACATACAGTGTCATTGATATCTGTATGTTGTCTAAAGTCGGGCACCAAACCACAAACTTCAGCATCTACCCCATAAAACTGCCCGACTTCAGATTACATAATAGATTAGTCAGTGGTACTCTATGGTAGGATAGGTTATTTTACCCTCTTTGAAGTCGGGTTTTTTATTATTTTTACCCTATAGCCCCGGGATCCACGGGTAGAGTAAATAGTAAAGTAGCATGGTAGGGTAATGGGAAAACTATTTCCGATTTGGACAAAACTTTGCAAATACATTGTTTAAAGAATGGTAAATGACTTAGGATTATTTACATGATCGTGCAACCCGTATATACCGTTCAATTCTGTACGCCGGGCTTTACTTACCTTTGCGACGACGGACGCTACAACTCTGTGGGTATTGGCCTCTCTTTGTGGTTATACAGTTCTGTGCTCACTTTCCTTCTCATTGGGTATACAACATCATCAATACTTTACTAATCATTGAGCTAAACAAAGAGTTCTTAGATGTTTCATGCGTGTTTGAGTATGACATTTAAGGCTGGAGCAGACCGGGTGCGTATACGTAAACCTAAGCGTAGACGTGCACGTACCACTGAGTTGTAATTTATGAGACAGGGCACACTGCTTGCGTAATGTAGACGACGCAAGCAGTGTGTTCTGTCTCATACAAATTCATACATTACAACTCAGCGGTACGTGCACGTCTACGTCTACGTATACGCATCCGGTCTCCTCCAGCCTTTATTATACGCCTCCGATCGCACAGTGATTAACTGATTTCCTAGACTGCTGTTTTCAATGTTAATGCACTTTGTGATTATATAGGTTGTATCATTGAGAGTGCAAGTTCCTGTTCATATCAAATAATTTATCAGGTAAAACTCGCGATCTCCGATTAAAGCTGGCATCAACCGATTTTATAAAACAGTTAAATAAATAAATTCTGTGAACAACACACAGCGCCATCTAGCCCCGTGGTAAGCGACTAAGCTTGTGTTACGGTGACTAGACAACGGATATAATACTTTTTTTTTATTTAGTTAGGGGGCGTCCATAAATTACGTGAGGTGTTTAAGGGGGGGAGGGGGTCGAGCCAAATCTCATCTAATCTTACGATGGTGAGAGGGGAGGGTCTCGGGAAATATCACGCAATTTTTTGTCTGATTGAAACAAAAAAAAAATATACTTATTTTGGTCCATTTAATCCAGATTGTACACACTGAAAAAAAAATCTGCTACTGGAGCTATATTTTTCTGCTACAGTAACTGAACACACTCTACAGTTTGTTAGTTCGTTATTGCAACGGTCTACTACATTTTTTTTTCTTTTTACAATAACAATTCAACGCGTAAGAAACCCACATTTTGAAAAATCTCACGTGAGATTGGAGGATGGGGGAGGGGGTTGAATAAAATCTCACGACATCTCACCAGGGGGGGAGGGAGGGACTGAAAATTTCAAAAAACACCTCACGTAATTTATGGACGCCCCCTTAGGACTATCTAATTACAAATACAAACATATTTATTCAGAACGTAAATTGTTATAATCGTTAGATCGGCCGTAGTTATAAACTGTTTTGCTATCTTTAACGATCTTCCCAAGAGGACCATTTATTCATGGAACATTTATCCTCATTTAGCCCTTCGATTACAGGAAATGAAAACATCGTGACGAAACCCGACATGTCCTAGGGTTCATTACGTCACGGTCCAAAGGTATGGGACATTCGCGAATCCGGGGTAGGCTCCCGTAGCGTGTTACCGCCTCTATCCTGTAGTAGGAGGCCATTGCCCTACATTCAGTAAAATTTACCGGGCTAACATTTTTTAGCTATTAGTAAAAAACGTACATATTTCATCTCACTTTAAAAATAACTTACCTACTTTAAAAGGAAGCTGTAACTATCTCATTTGATAAGTAAGATATGCGGAGCCCAACTTACCTTCCTATTTATATCAAAGCATCAATTTATCTATATTTAGCTAACTATAGCCGGTTTAACATATAGACTTACATGTAATCGTCTTCTTTAAGTAGAATAAAACTGCTTAATGTATAAAAAATACTAATTGATAAAGAAAATTGCGAACAATATTTTAAGAACTGAACCTCAATTCAGGCCAATACACCATAATCAATGTCAGGTATAGTCAAAACCTCGGTAAATAAAATACTTATAGAATTTTCCGCTCTGAGATCAAAGAAATCGCCTAATTGTTTCAAAGCTATGTAAGATGCTACATAAAACGGATATACTCGTATATTCAAGGGCAAACATCCTATAAGACATACCCATAGACATAAAGACAAACCTATAAAATCACCCTCTCTTTTGTCATACTTAGAAACGTTTCTTATACGAGGCCTTACTAAGGAATGCCTTGTCTCGCTCTTTCAGCATCAGCGAGAATGTGACTAAGCATTCCTTATCTAGATTTCCTTTAGAATCGTCTCTAAGTTCAGATTATAGCTGTTTGAAAATAAGTTTCTGTTTATAGTAGTAGTTGTAAATTCAGCACGTTCTAGAAAGAAAACAATAATGTTGTTTTAAGGGCGTAACAAGTTACATGAGTCGTTAATGCCGTTGGAAACATCCGTGTGCGTTACTTACCAACCTCACCTAATAAGGTCCCTGACATTATTCCAACTATGTTTTGTCTAGCCTTCATCTATGCTAAATGTTAATGAAAATGAATGGATACTGGATTCAATATAAACGTCAGCTCGTGTATGGTTATTATTATATATTATGTAGTCTTTTTAAGCTTCAAGTTAGTTATTTATAAAAACAAAATGTTGTTTTAATATTTTTACTAATAAATAAAAAAGAAGCATGATAATAATCGTAACCTAAAATCCGTATAAGTAATGCTCAAACTATTAAGTAACTTCAATTCGAAGTGAGAGAAAATGAGTGAACTGAAATAATACCAAAAGTGCCATGTTTAACGACCAGACCTTACCTATAGTATACCAATTCCAGGCTAGTCTAATACGTCGAAGCCTCATAGATTTTCTTTATATTGGCATGTTTTTGACTGAATTAAAGCAACAAGGTTTTGAATTGGACTGTATTTCCTATAGATTTTGAGTATAAAATAAACACTCAGGTACTTTGCTGAAGTACTTAGCGAAATAAATGTATCGATCATTCTGCGACTTGCCTCTGCACCTAGCTAAGGACCTTTAATCTTTTCTTCTACAAAGCACAGTTCATTAACATTTCATTAATCCGCTCCAATAAGCGGATAATTGAGAGAGTATTGGCTACAATCCAAGACCTACTGGTTCAACCAATCGCTGACTGCTATGTTACACTTACAAATCTTGTATTTGTAAACAGGGATTAGTTGACTGCAGACTTTGTGTCAGCCGATAGTTTAAAACTAGAGTTATTGAGACGTTACGTTGAGTCACCTGACTGCGTCTACATTCTAACGTCTTAGGGAAGCGTGCCAGCTCAATTCGGTGATAATTATTCATGCAAGTCGTTTACCTCATTAGCTCCTTTAATGATCGCGAAATTAGCTATAAGCACCTACCTACTTTCTGGTGTGGTACCTACCTACCGTGGCTCACATATGTATATCTAGTAAAGTTTTTTTTAAATTCATTCTTTGAAGTTCGGTACAGAACTAACGAGCGAAAGTAAGCGAAGGCTAACGAACAATAGAAAAAAGCAGTTTGGACGTCCCACACCGCAGTCGCAAAGAGTTCGAGCTATCGACGATTCCCACTTGTTTGCCCTAGCTTGCTCTCGCTGGCTTTGCATGTACCCAGCTTTACATGATCTAAAGACCACCAGGGAAACTTCTGAGGAGCTCGTTGGCTCGCTTGCCAATCTTGTACAGTTAACCCAGGCGCGGTTATTCCTTGGATGGGTACACGGTACACACCCCGTGTGTAGCAATAATATTTTCTCGAGCTTCGAGCTTGTGAAGCAGATTTGGTCCTTATTGTTGTCTCCGATAGAAGTCGTTAGGTCAAGTTAGAGGCCTTAGTAGGACGTTAGGGCGATCTGAACTAGCCACACCACTATTCTAAAAGAAGAAAAAGACTTAGAGAAAGCTGACGTTGCCTGACCCGCTACCGATGGGTGATGGTCGTTGTTACATTGTGTCATCAAATTCCTTCTACTTGTAGTCTATTTTTGTTTCACAATTAAGCACTATAGCTATGTTATAAATGTTCTTTGTTCTTTCAGATCGGTCGCAACATATATCGCGCCACACCTAGCCCGACCAACACGATATTTGAATGTAGAGTTCTCTCGCGACACCATGCGACGCTCTATTATGACAAGGGACACTTCTACCTTGTGGTAAGTTACTTTTGATTTTATCCTGATGTTACATCGACGAATTTGACATATTTATTCTTTCAGTAGGTATTTATTGAAATAGTAATACTTTGGTTGTTGTGGAAGACTGGTGCCTGAGATAGGTTGATTGATACCTACTGCAAAGAGTATTCTCAATGTTTTTAAAGCCGGTCGCCTTCCTGACACCAACCCTCCTTCGAACCATACAGTTTACCCGCCACGGCGCTGGGGAACTCCAGGTTCGCTTGTCTCCCCTAGATCTGTTGGTCGCCTTCTAAGACACCCACGGGAAGAAATGGGATAGCCATATGGAATGGGGTTACACGGCAAGATCCCATTAAGCTACTTACAATCTTTTAAAGTACCTAAGACAACTTGATTATTTCATACGTGTCTGAGGGGTTTATTAAAGTTCATTATATCTTATTGCACATCTCAATGCAATGTCCGTCATGTCAGTAGGAGTTGCACTGCATTGGACGCCCGCTGCATATTATGATGGAAATGACGCATTAACAATTGTTGCATTCTACATTGTTAGGATGTTAAGATATTACGTGATTTGGTTCACTAATATTCACATGGTATTTTGAAAATCAGTTTTTACGATATTTATTTGGTTGGGTAAAGGTGAAAAGGTGAACGATATGAAAAAATGCCCGATAAAAAATCGTGTACAACGTTTGTCTTGCATGCATTTTCGTAGAGATTGAAGATACCTCGCTTATTAAAAAAAAAACTTTGTTAAATAGCATAAGTATCTTTACTTTATGATTTAGTAGATTTTTCTTCTGTTTTCGCGTTTAACTCGCGTTGCTTTTATTAAATAAAGTATTTTATCAACGTTTCGAGTTCTTTCTAGACATCTTACCTCTTGCTCACGGGGTAGACTATCTCTCTTAAGATTTAGTTTCATTGTAATTAGTAAAAATGCGATTTTACGCTTCGATTAATATTTCACGCAATAAGTTACGTTCCACGACCCATACACTTCAAATCCATACAGCTCTTTCAGTAGCATATCAACGAAATGGCACTAGCTGTTTGTAAAGCTCAAAGGGTTACTACGAAGCACAGGACAACAAGCGCTGTAACTCGTAAGAACTATCTTCACATTTTTGCCTGAAATATCATAAATCGTACATACCATGTCGTGCCAGACGCTATCATTGATGTGCTCTTCTGTCGTGGAACATTCAACGCAATCATCCACAACCGGTTCTAAATTATGACGTCTTGCATGACTACTACAAATTTTCGTTTCAATCTAGCGCCATACACCGAACCATCAAACACGCTCTGACGTTCACGTGTTCCTCGACGTTTGATATTATGAAAGAACCTTGGGCGATTCATTGCGGACGCCTAGTTACGTATGCTGTAGTGTCATATCCCGCCCACTTCACAATATCTGTAAACTTACGCCCAGCTGTCTTAAATACTGATTCCGGTAACGAAAACGCGACGTTTTTTTAACCGTGTTTGCCAACAGTTGTACTTGCACAAAGACAAATTTGTTGAATCGTAAAAGTCTACAATGAAAACAACAGGATGTACTGTACTGATTGTAGTAGTGATAATCATTTTCGGTTCTCTGATTTTGGTTCGGTAGACGGCATTGGTTCACTCGATATTGTTCGGGTTGGCTGATTCAACCTTAACACAATTAGGTAATTTGCTTGTTGACTTTAATATTTTAAGTAGCTTATTGTAAGGAGTTTAGTATTTTATGATAAAGACATGATGTTCTTTGATTCTTTCGTACCTGTTGACTTATTTGCTTCGAAAGGTTATTTATAGACGTAATTAAGTATAATTCGTGTTAATTTTGTAAATCAATTAATACGAGCTGCTCATCCATTCGTGTCAAGTTAGTCAATAACTAGTTTTGAGACTAGTTTTCTCTAGGCAAAGTGTTATAAAAAGTGGCAACGATTTCCATACAGAGTTTGCGTTGAAACCGTTGTTATTGTTATATCACTGAGGAATGTGACTTGTTTATTGACAGACCATTGTACGCCGCCGTGTTTGTTTTGCCCTTGTTTGCGATGTGATTAAAATATCAATCAGCTATAATTCAAAAAATGGCATCTCGTTTACACGAGAACATTCCTAACTATGTTGAATTGGAGTGTGGGAGTTATTTAAAACTCGTTTCATTGTCTCAGTTGGTCGTATAAGTAAATGGGTTAATGGGTGAACAGATCATTTGTTACTTGAGTGACTGGCGATATGTATTAGCTAGATGTAAAGTGCATCCGTAAGAAAACTTAAAGATATGTATTATTTTTACGTGAAGAAAGAAATGGGTTTTAATAAATTTGGCATAAGTCCGATTATATCCCGTTCGTAATTAAGAAATATGAGGGATTATAGAAGAGACACTCATTTACAGTATTATTATCTACGAGCCTAAAACTATATTTTAGAATTGCCATCGTCACGAAGAGACTAGCAAATCCACTGATGGACAGAACCATGAAGGTATGATTGAATGCGATATATGTCTGTTTCCCAATTGTATTGTAATGTACATTCAATTACGCATAGCATAAATTATACATATCTTTGTTAGAGATTAATCTCTGAATCGGATATGTATCTCTAGATCAAGTCAATCCGGTTTTCCACATCTCAAATATATTAATAATCATGATTTATTTCCGAAGTAACATAATTGTGATTATAAAATTGCATTTTATTTTGTAACTCAAAGAATTATAAATACATCATCAACATCATAGTTAATTTAATTGGCTTGTAAAATCTATTCCGAAGACGACTGCTAAACTATACCTAATTTCTCATTTAATATTTGATTTCAAATACAATCGAACCACACTTTTATGGACGCTATTTATAGATTTCGAGTTATGAAATTGTTTTACGTGCTGTTTCCAATAAAAAAAACTTAAGATACTGGCCGAGGTATGTCGGAGTTAAACTTTTCCATACAGCTGTAATAAAATAACCACTAAAATAAAATTACAATCTTTTGTATTTCCACCTTTTTGTTCGGATTTAAACTAGGAGTCTTCAAGTCTTGAGTGAAGCTCAAAGCGTCTCTGAGCTAAGCCGCGGACAGACTGACAGACAGACGGACCCTAAAAAGGGTTTTATTTAAAACTAATCCAAAATATATACGAAAATTTACTTTTTTTTAGAAAAATTACTGAGTACAAGATAGTAATACAAGCCTAGATATAATACTAAACGAGTCAAAATAACCCCATGAAAAAGTGAGAAGGTCACATTTTGAATAAACGTTTGTTTTTTTAACTCCGCCGGCTTCTTAATGCAAATAAAATAGTTGGACTATGAAATTATACTTTGTTCGTGTCATCAGTGAATAACCTATCGATAAACACGTTTCTTGCATATTTTATGGTGAATAGAATGCAACTTCTCAGGTTTTAAATTAATGTTATTAGACCAATAATCCGGAGCCTACGTGTATTTGTTGTTTAGTAATAAATAATGTGACATGTCCTCCAATACCTACTTATTTGTTTAATTTTCATGAAATAATATTGCCCCGGTTCAACTATAGTTCTAATTCTAAGTATGCGACAATGTAAATCTCATGATCACTGCAAAAAAGACCCCCTGACTTTCTTGTGTCTTCTTCTCATTGGAGGTCGCGTTCCGAAGACACACTAGATTACTGACGATTCAAAACGATTTATATGAATGTCTTATTGAATAAAAATATTTTTGATTTGATTTGAACATAAACTCATTTTTCGGTTTTAATCGCGTGGTGTTTATACTTTTAGCATGGTTTCAATGGGCAACGTTTCGAGGCCTAGACAGGTCTCTTCATCGGGATTGATAGAAATGAGTGAAATTTCAATGCAACATTGCGTAAACTGAAGAAAAAATTATGTAGATTTAATTTGTTAATAAAAATCATTTATTGATATATTCAGGTATATGATGATGATTTGTTTGTTATCGTCTATCAATCTATGAAAGTTTCACAAAAACAATCCTCTCAAAGCCTTTTCGATTAAAATTGCTAACCAATATCTCATTGCTGTCAAATACAAGATAATTCTTATCCACAAAATGATATGTCTGATCTAAACATTTAAAATTATTGTTACTTGCTTCTTATTCAGCACTCGGCAACAAATATCATAAATGCGAGTGTTTGTATTCTTGTACCTATGTGAGTTTGTTACTTCTTTTCTTACTATTAAATATATAACACGATTGCGATGCGATGAAACTTGGTTGGAGCTCGAATGAGTCATTAAATAAAACAGATAGTAATAAAAGATGATTACAGCATAGTTTTGTATTTGTTATTAATAACAATTGGACAAATATTTTGATGCATTTATTTTACAATCGTCGCTACTTGTTCATTATTATCAGCCATCTTTTAAACATAAATTTAAAGCTATAGCCAATTGATTTCGTATACTTACTTCTAACTCTTTTGACATGTAATGCATGTCAAAAGAATAGCAATTGTAGTATGTATGTTTAGACAAGAAATGGCCCTTTACTTAGGCATGTAATTGCAGCAATCATCCACGACTCTATCAGAATAAATAATGGGTGGCCATAATCGGCCTTATGTATTCGAAGCATGGATTGGCCTTCATTAATTAATGACCAAATGTCTTACTATGGCAACTCCGCCCGGCCGCGGCAGATTGGGAAGACCCAAGAAGTGCTGGCTTGACGTCGTAAGATCGGATATGCGTGCAAATGACCTCACTACGCGGGATGCCGAAGATCGTGCGAAGTGAAGACGTAAAAGTAGGAAAGCGGACCCTAGGCTCTCGAGAGGGACCGGGAACATCGCTCGGATGATGATGAGCCTTCATTAATTATTTCTAATGATCTATTAACTACATTTTTCTTCTATTTTCGCGATGTTTCGATACTCATTTCATTTGTTAAACTCATTTTCTGTTTTTACCCTGAAGAAGGGATCTGTAAAGGTCTCGAAACGCCGGGCATTGAGAAAATGCCTAAAATAATAAACAACGTGATTAAAACCAATAAATGAGTTTAATTTCAGATAATATGTCTGAAAAAAATCATTGTCACGAGCTCCTTCGCGCTTCGAATGGCACGTTAAGCAGTTGGTCCCAGTCGTGATCTCAGATAGCAGTCGTTAGGTTAAGTTAGAGTACTTAGGGCAACCTAAAACTCTAACAGTGGGCGACACTAAGAAAGAAAGAAATTAAACTCATGTCACCAACGCCCCCAATGCCCGTATGCTGAATACGAGTATAATAAAAGCAACGCGATTAAACCCGAAAAAAATAGTTTTATATCATATTTCGGTTTTAATCGCGTGGTGTTATTACTTTTAGCATTGTTTCAATGCTCAAGACCTGGGCCTCTACCTTAATTCGACACACGATAAAACGAAACGATAAATTCAGAAGAAAATCTGTCATCCATCCGTCCGTCAAGTTTTTTTTGTGACTGTTTTGAAGGACCGATGACAGATTTTCTCTCTTTAGATCGTACGTTCGTAGAATTAAAGTACCCTTCCTGACCTGCGAGACATGTAAAGCATGATTTATGCTAGACTGGGCCGTGTCCGGGCCGTGTACGGATGCGGCACGGACAACATGCAAAACAAAAGCTGTCTTCATACAAAAGTAGCCCGTCCCCGCCCCGGCCCGGACACGGCCCGGTCTAGCATAAATCATGCCTAAAAGTCTCGAAACTTGACTGTAGTCAATCTCAAGGTTGTCTCACAATTGTACTGAAAAATTCCAGGATAACCAGAGCAGTAACGGCACCTTCATCAACAACAACCGGTGCTCCGTGTCGAAGCAGGAGCCCCACGAGGTCTACTCCGGAGACGTGGTCCAGTTTGGGATACCGGTCGTCGAGAATGCTGGCAATTCCGAGAAGGTAACAAAAACTGACTTATCTTTCTCGTCGCTACATCTACACTAATATTATAAAGAGGAAAGATTTGTATTTTTGTGTGTGTGTGTATGTTTGTAATGAATAAACTCAAAAACTACTAGACTGATTTCAAAAATTCTTTCGCCAATAGAAAGCTACATTATCGAGGAGTAACATAGGCTTTTGATCCCGATATTCCCACGGGATCGGGACTTACGCAGGTGAAACCGCGGGACGCAGTAGTATATAAAAAATAAAAAATCTTTCAAGTTAAAAAAAAACTTAAAAAAGGTAAAAATAATGAGGCAGGTGCTTAGAGCCGGAGGCAAATTTCATGTCTCTGAGTAGGTATGTGGTACCTAACGTTGCTTGTCGCGTCGGGGGACGCGGAAATGTGTCACAGAAGTTTATTGTAAGCAAACCGTTCTTAAGTATACTATCTACTCAGAGACATGAAATTTGTCTTCATTGTTTAATACCCTGTTATTTAAGAGGAAAGTCTACCTACTCTTTCTCCATACAAACGAAGTCGACTGTTGTATTAGAAAAAAAAAACCCGGCCAAGTGCGAAACTCGCGCACGAAGGGTTCCGTACCACTATCACAATTGGGTACGGAACCCTAAAACGGTTTACAACAACTTTGATTCAAAGAAAATCTGAAACTATAAAAAACTCTTTGGACAGTGAAGGCAGACTAGTATATTTGACAGATAGGGCAGCCATTTTGAATTCCATGACCAACTCGATTTGACTTGACCAATCAGAAGCGACCTCAACTACGCGACTAGAATTCCCTTGTAGTTTTTGAAACACGTTTGTTGTATGGGAGCCCCTTTTAAATAATTGTTTTGTTTTGTTTTTAGTATTTGTTGTTGTAGCGGCAACCGAAATACATCTTCTGTGAAAATTTCAACATTCTAGCTATTACGGTTCATGAGATACAGCCTGGTGACAGACGGACAGACGGACAGACGGACGGACGGACAGACAGACAGACAGACAGCGAAGTCTCAGTAATAGGGTCCCGTTTTTACCTTTAGGTACGGAACCCTAAAAAGGACATGAAAAAATCGAAACGTATAGGCAAGGCATGGTCATGGCTGATATAGGATATAATTTCTCTAATGTCTTTATCCGGGGAGGAAACAGTCTACTCATTTGTAAAGTTTGTATGGAGAAAAGAGTAGGTAACCTTTCCCCTTTATAATATCACCCATATTAGTTTAAAATCGTATTTTCTTCCAGAACACGTTTCCGCCAGTGGTTGCGTTGCTCAAGCTGTACCACCCCGACGGCAAAGAGGCTAAACTATCGTTCAACCCCACCATGACCACGCCGCTGCACCTCAAGGAGTTGTACCAGCTCAATACGTTTGTTCAGGTTAGTATCACACAGCATCTAGAAGGGTTAGAACTTAGCAGGGGTTATCCTCAAGGCGAAGTTTATTAGTTGTATCTACAACTTAGTTTTGTAGGGTTTTGTATTCAAAGGGTAACATCAGACAGACAGTTGAAATTTTCACAGATGATGTATTTCCGTTGCCGCTATAACAACAAATACTACTAAGTACAATAAGTAAAGTTAATTAAGTACAATAAATATTTAAGTGGGGCGCCCTTACAACAAGCGTGATTTTTTTTGTGATAATGGTACGGAACTCTTCGTGCGCGAGTCCGACTCGCTCGTGGCCCGTTTTTTTTACCTTTTCGAAATACGGAACCCTGTAAAGTAACACAATCAACAGTCTACCAGTGAGCAAGAGGTCTGTAAAGACCTCGGAAACGGCGTTAAAAATCCTTAATATAATAAAAGCAATGCATCTAAAATTATAGATTTTTATTAATATAACAAACACAATACAAAAATTAAGATAAAGAAAAAAATCTATTGACCAAGTCCATTACGGCCTTATACCTTCATGTCTCTAAAATTAGTTTTATTTTGAAAAAAACTGTTTTCCTTTTTGTAGTCGGTTGAAATCAATATCATTCGAGTATGTAATATACTAATATATCATAGCAACATTGTAGTCCGAGTAAACAACAAATACATACAATAACATAAAAGTTAGAATGTATAGTACGAGTAATGGACAGTGCCCCCGAATGCTCCCATTCGCAAAACAGATGCGCCCAATGTATTTGTTTAGATTATCGCATCTAGTTGCATTTCTGATCGTTTGCCAAGATAACATAATATAATTAATAGGTAATTTTTGATTTCAAAAGAATATCGGGATAAAAAGTAGCCTATGTGTTATTTCCGTGCTCTTATTCTATAACTAAAATGTCTCCACTAATATCTTGGAAATTTGGCAAGGTATCGCTAATGCCGTAAGTGCCGTTTTTTGAAAAAAACTGAACTACGCTAAAGGCATTTTAAGACATTTTAGATATAGAATAACTGCCCTCAACTTCAATATATATAAATTTAATTGTAATCCGTTTAGTGGTTTTTACGTAAAGGTATACATACTTCTATCCTCACAAACTTACTTTATAAGCTAATTTTAATATTTAAGAACGCGGCGACTGTTACCATTTCCATTCAAACTTGATTTAATATCGATATTATTTGGATTAAGATTTTACTTTTATAGTATCCCCACCACAAGGTTTTCATTCGAAATGAAATAAAACGGAGAAACATTTTTTTCATTTTTCCAGCGTAAATTACTAGTTTACATCTCATTTACATCTCATTTGTTTTATATTATTCCCAATAAAAAGTAATTTACGCTGTAAAAATGAAAAAAAATGTTTCTCCGTTTTATTTCATTTCGAATGAATATTTTGGAAATAATAAAGGGGTATCAAATATCATCACATAGTTTAGCGTTTATTAGTAGTACTTTAGCATGAGTCATGTCGATGAACTCCTGTGCTAACAGCGATACTCCATAAGTAGTTGTTTATTAATTAGCATTGCCCGGTGGAGGTCACTCGGACGTTGATAACTGCAGATTGAAATATACTGTAGTAGGTAGTGGGTACTCTTGGACGTACCGTGGCGGATTTTGTTAGTAAACATTTAGGTAAGTAGGTATTATATTAGAAGTTCGCGTCTAGATCGCGTTTTTATAGATAACTATGGATTTTCATTACCTCGACGTTTCGGCAAACGGGTTACACCGTCTGTGGTCGTGAGAAGCCTTAATTTAATATTAATGTGGACGGAAATTGTGTAAGTTTAAAAAGTGTGATTGCAGGGCACCATACCCGAAGAGTAAAAACGGGATGTTTTTACTAAGACTTTACCGTAGTACTAGGTGTGTACACTGGCAAAATACTCTGTCTTTTACCAGGCTGTATCTCATACCGTATTAACCGTGATAGCCAGACGGTTAAAATTTTCAAAGATGATGTGTTATTGCTGCTGATATAACAACAGCAAATACTAAAAAAGAGAATGAAATAAATATTTAGGAGGGGCTTCCATACAGCAAACGTATTTTTTTTATGATAGCCCGTTTTACGCGAGTCGGATTCGCACTTGGACGGTTTTTTTTGTGTTAGCCACATTAGTGTTTAGACGAGCATGCCTCGATGCGTGGTGATTCCCTAGGCCATGCCATTTGGATCTGGCTTATTAATCTATATCTGTCTAAAAGTATCTACAATAAAAGTATCTATTATTTATTTGGCTTTGTCCTAATTTACTGACGTAGGTGTAAAATTGGAAATAATTTTTTTGCAGTGCTTGCGGTAAAACCCGCGGGGCCAAACACGGGTTTTACCGCGAGCAGAACTACCTAACTTGTTAGAGTTCTACTAATATTATGAATATGAAAGTTTGTGTGTGAGTAAGGTCGTAAACGAGTATATTTGTTACTCGTTCACGCAAAAACTACTTAACCGATTGCGATGATTGGCGAAATTTGGATACTGAAAGCTGGATATCTGGATTAAGACATACATACACATACGTTTTATCTCGATATTGCCACGGGATCAAGACTTCGCGGGTAAAACGGCGGGGTCCTGTTAGTATCTAGATAAATACTTAACCACAATTTTTGTAAGGCATACAAACTTACACACGTTTTCTATTTATAAGATTATTCAGATAAATCAGAACAAGATTTGCAAAACAAGTTTCTAAAACCTATGTACGGAAGTCCTTATTAGGTATCCACTTGTTTCGTTCGCCCATATTAGTTAATTACAAAATATCTTATTCGATATTTATTAACCATTTTTTCAACTAAGTGACATTTATGTAACACCTGGCTTATCTGTTATAGTTATATGTTTGTGTTATATTTTTATAATAACACGTTTTGCATATGCTTTTGTTATAAGTACGAAAATTTTGTTTGTTGCTATACGAAACAAAACTTCTGAATTTCCAAAAGATGTTCGCCTACACCTCTAGAACAACCGTCTTTCGGCTTAAATTGCCGTCCCTAAAACTACACTGTATATAATTATAATTAATTATTGTATGAATGATGCAAGTATTTGTATTTGTTACCTTCTCATGTAAAACACTATTGAACCGCTTGCGGTAATTGACTAAGTATAGGATTACGTATGATACCTCATAGTCACGTAATCAGTATGAAATTTATTTCTTTTTATCCAGAAATTACCATGGGCCCATCCCAAATTCCTATGGGGCTCGTCCCTAATTCCCATCCCCATTCCCAAATTACAGGGCGCAATAAGTAATACAGCTCACTTTTTAAACTTACACGAATTCCGTCCATCATTATTATTAGACATACCTCGCCGTTTCGGCTAACGGGTCGGCCGTGGTGCCGAGAACACTCAGTCTTCTCGCGACCAAACGTCGAGGTAATTAAAAACAATGATTTATCTATAACGCGATCTAGACCCGTGTCTAATAATAATGATAGTAATACAGCTTTCTGAAATCTGTAGACCAATGAAACCAAGAGCTTTAAATTATAACCAAGAATAAAAATACCTTCTTAGAAAAACGCTATAAAGATCTTACCAGCTCGACGAATTTCATGCAAAAAGTTTTTTAACGCCTAACCTCATACTTAAGCGGTTATTTTTTTAATTTCTAGGAAGCAATCCAAAGAGAACAATCTTTAGAGAGTCGACTGACCACACTTCGAGAATACGTAAAACGAACGCGCGCCGAAGCGCAATCATCGTGGGAACTGTTTGTTGGCGAACAACGGTTGTTGATGAGAGTGCACACGCTCGAAACCATGCTCTCAGTCGGGAAGACTCCCGACCCACACAATATGGCTCAATTGCTTAACGATAAGAGGAACTACCAGGTAAGCGATACTTATTTATATAGTCAAACAATTTACATAAATATCAAACACAAAATGGAAATAAGACTTAAAACCTAAAGCAACAAGAAGTTGTCGGCAACGCCCTTCCGCGGCATGGTTCCCAAAACGCAGCGTTTCTTCGCTAGATAGCCCGCTAACCAGCTGGGACAAGAAAGGGATTTATACAGACCTACCTACCATGACAATTTGTATTTTTTCGATGTTGATTACCTGCCTGCATTTGACTTCACATCTTTGATAGTTCACACCTCTGACGTAGACGTCGAAGATCGTAGTATTTTTAAACCCAATAATAGTTGTTGGAAATTTTCTTACGTAGTATTTGAACGGCCCCTTAGTAGGTACTTATTAAGATAGTCTGGTATTTAATGCACGGGTGTGATGTAACAGGAAGTGGCCCAAGAGAGCCTGCGCATGGCCCACGAGCAGCGGCTGGCGCTGGAGGAGACGCTGGAGCGGCGCAGTCGCGAGGCCGCCGCGCTGCACCAGCACAACTGCGCGCTGCGCCTCGCCGCCAACAACGCGCTCGCCGAGCTACAGGTACACGGCGTACGTCACTTACAGGAACATGACCTACGCACTGCTCACTGCTAATGGCCCACGAGCAGCGGCTGGCGTTAGAGGAGACGCTGGAGCGGCGCAGTCGCGAGGCCGCCGCGCTGCACCAGCACAACTGCGCGCTGCGCCTCGCCGCCAACAACGCGCTCGCCGAGCTACAGGTACACGGCGTACGTCACTTACAGGAACATGACCTACGCACTGCTCACTGCTAATGGCCCACGAGCAGCGGCTGGCGTTAGAGGAGACGCTGGAGCGGCGCAGTCGCGAGGCCGCCGCGCTGCACCAGCACAACTGCGCGCTGCGCCTCGCCGCCAACAACGCGCTCGCCGAGCTACAGGTACACGGCGTACGTCACTTACAGGAACATGACCTACGCACTGCTCACTGCTAATGGCCCACGAGCAGCGGCTGGCGTTAGAGGAGACGCTGGAGCGGCGCAGTCGCGAGGCCGCCGCGCTGCACCAGCACAACTGCGCGCTGCGCCTCGCCGCCAACAACGCGCTCGCCGAGCTACAGGTACACGGCGTACGTCACTTACAGGAACATGACCTACGCACTGCTCACTGCTAATGGCCCACGAGCAGCGGCTGGCGTTAGAGGAGACGCTGGAGCGGCGCAGTCGCGAGGCCGCCGCGCTGCACCAGCACAACTGCGCGCTGCGCCTCGCCGCCAACAACGCGCTCGCCGAGCTACAGGTACACGGCGTACGTCACTTACAGGAACATGACCTACGCACTGCTCACTGCTAATGGCCCACGAGCAGCGGCTGGCGTTAGAGGAGACGCTGGAGCGGCGCAGTCGCGAGGCCGCCGCGCTGCACCAGCACAACTGCGCGCTGCGCCTCGCCGCCAACAACGCGCTCGCCGAGCTACAGGTACACGGCGTACGTCACTTACAGGAACATGACCTACGCACTGCTCACTGCTAATGGCCCACGAGCAGCGGCTGGCGTTAGAGGAGACGCTGGAGCGGCGCAGTCGCGAGGCCGCCGCGCTGCACCAGCACAACTGCGCGCTGCGCCTCGCCGCCAACAACGCGCTCGCCGAGCTACAGGTACACGGCGTACGTCACTTACAGGAACATGACCTACGCACTGCTCACTGCTAATGGCCCACGAGCAGCGGCTGGCGTTAGAGGAGACGCTGGAGCGGCGCAGTCGCGAGGCCGCCGCGCTGCACCAGCACAACTGCGCGCTGCGCCTCGCCGCCAACAACGCGCTCGCCGAGCTACAGGTACACGGCGTACGTCACTTACAGGAACATGACCTACGCACTGCTCACTGCTAATGGCCCACGAGCAGCGGCTGGCGTTAGAGGAGACGCTGGAGCGGCGCAGTCGCGAGGCCGCCGCGCTGCACCAGCACAACTGCGCGCTGCGCCTCGCCGCCAACAACGCGCTCGCCGAGCTACAGGTACACGGCGTACGTCACTTACAGGAACATGACCTACGCACTGCTCACTGCTAATGGCCCACGAGCAGCGGCTGGCGTTAGAGGAGACGCTGGAGCGGCGCAGTCGCGAGGCCGCCGCGCTGCACCAGCACAACTGCGCGCTGCGCCTCGCCGCCAACAACGCGCTCGCCGAGCTACAGGTACACGGCGTACGTCACTTACAGGAACATGACCTACGCACTGCTCACTGCTAATGGCCCACGAGCAGCGGCTGGCGTTAGAGGAGACGCTGGAGCGGCGCAGTCGCGAGGCCGCCGCGCTGCACCAGCACAACTGCGCGCTGCGCCTCGCCGCCAACAACGCGCTCGCCGAGCTACAGGTACACGGCGTACGTCACTTACAGGAACATGACCTACGCACTGCTCACTGCTAATGGCCCACGAGCAGCGGCTGGCGTTAGAGGAGACGCTGGAGCGGCGCAGTCGCGAGGCCGCCGCGCTGCACCAGCACAACTGCGCGCTGCGCCTCGCCGCCAACAACGCGCTCGCCGAGCTACAGGTACACGGCGTACGTCACTTACAGGAACATGACCTACGCACTGCTCACTGCTAATGGCCCACGAGCAGCGGCTGGCGTTAGAGGAGACGCTGGAGCGGCGCAGTCGCGAGGCCGCCGCGCTGCACCAGCACAACTGCGCGCTGCGCCTCGCCGCCAACAACGCGCTCGCCGAGCTACAGGTACACGGCGTACGTCACTTACAGGAACATGACCTACGCACTGCTCACTGCTAATGGCCCACGAGCAGCGGCTGGCGTTAGAGAAGACGCTGGAGCGGCGCAGTCGCGAGGCCGCCAAGACTTGTCGTTACAATTAATTATCTATACCTAAGTTAGGTGCGGGTAATAAGGCCTAGACAACAAAAATACTGTTTTAAATGGTTCAAATCACTCAAGGTCACAATCGTAAGTAGATAATAGTCAAAGATGACTACTCACACTTGTCGCGACGCGATGGTTTGCACACTGTTACCAGTGCCATGTCATTTATTGTGAGGAGCGGTTGCGCAGCAGTATTTTTTAAATAATAAGTTTAATTATACTATTAAAAATTGATTTGAAAAAAAATGTTGGCCGCCATGGGTCGCCTGGCAGATGTGAAACATAGTTTTTTTTTATAAGTTACTTATAGTACATATATTCCAACATATACGCTTCGCCACAGCCTGTATCGCCACGCCAACAATTAGGTTTCCCTCGCCTATAGAGTTTTTATTTTACTTATAATCTTCCTTAGCTAGGCCTTATTACCCGCACCTACCTTACATGTTTAAAGAATATTCAAATTTATTTTTATTTTACAAAAATTAGAACGTTGGAACGTTCAAATTAGGTTCTGTTGTTGTTTTTGGTTTAAGCGTAAGTTGCAAACTCGCCTCGCATATCCGTCATTTATCTTCTATTATTATAAAGCTGAAGAGTTTGTTTTTTGCCTAAACGCGCTAATATCAGGAACCGCTAGTCCGATTTAAAAAAAATCTTTCAGTGTTGGATAGATCATTTATTGAAGAAGGCTATAGGCTATATTATATGACATATACCTGGTGTAACGTGGTCGTGTTATCGCATGGTACAGAAGCTGGCAGCGCGGTGCGAGCGCAAGATGTGCGCGGCGCGGCTCGCCATCTCCACCGCGGAGGAGAGAGAGCAGGCGGTGCGGAACCAGCTGCCGCTCACGGTATGTACCACACTACACTCATTATAACTACAGTTCAAATATATTATATTTTTACTTTATTGAGTTACAATACCTATAAAGCCACAATCTCCAACTGACAACACTCAAAAAAATTCCGAGCGCCGTTCTACATACCTTTTAAAATGACATTAGCTCGAATTTAGACTTTATTGCATAACGTTTATAGTCGCTCGAACAAAGGAAACAAAAACTATGCCCACATGACAGCGTGCGCCGAGTTTTGGGCAGATATTTTTTTTCAGTTTGTGCTCTATAGGTATTGTAACTCAATGCTTTACTTCCATAAAAGAGTCCTGATTTTGAATAGGGTCCATTTTGGTTTACATAAAATTCTAAATCCTATTCTTTGTCTTACTACCGTTTATGTTCATAATAATCACTCTTCATCATTTTATATTTCTTTATATTTCATACTTTTTTTATTCATTACATTTTTATTACTACCAACGGAGCTCATAACAGTTAGTGATCACATTTTTTTAGATCTTTTTTCTTCTTAACATTTAATAATCGTATTGCTTTTATTTAATAATGTTGTTATAAAAACACTTATGATTAAGATACATCACGCTTTTTTTAATTTATAGTATTAGACGGTTTGACGACCGCTGCCGCGGCATGCTCGCTTGGCTCGCTCGCCAATGCGCTGCGTGTAATTTTGTTCTAACATTAACCTAACCTATCCTAGTCGATGTGCTCCGTATATTTTTTTCTCAACTAATAGATAGATAGATAGAACGCTTTATTGTTCTCACCAAAAATAAATTACAATAAAATAAAGAAAACACGCGCCAAAAGGAAAAAAAATATAATAACAAAATGTGAGGACCAATTTTTAATGGCGTTCCTGTATTCGGCCGTAAATGACTTACAGATGACGTTAGTAAAATTTTTGAGAGACAAATCTGAAGATTTTGTATTATTCTTACAGTATTCAGTCCAAAACGGCGAAGCGAAGATGTTGATACTGAGTACGGACAGCAACAAAGTGTCTGACGTGAAGCGAGCCGGCTCGCTGGAGGACGCCGTGCGCGCGCTGCCCGACTACATCAAGATGTTGCTGCCACAACATCTGCTGAACAAGGTAACGTTAATGTTGATACTGAGTACGGACAGCAACAAAGTGTCTGACGTGAAGCGAGCCGGCTCGCTGGAGGACGCCGTGCGCGCGCTGCCCGACTACATCAAGATGTTGCTGCCACAACATCTGCTGAACAAGGTAACGTTTATGTTGATACTGAGTACGGACAGCAACAAACTGTCTGACGTGAAGCGAGCCGGCTCGCTGGAGGACGCCGTGCGCGCGCTGCCCGACTACATCAAGATGTTGCTGCCACAACATCTGCTGAACAAGGTAACGTTAATGTTGATACTGAGTACGGACAGCAACAAAGTGTCTGACGTGAAGCGAGCCGGCTCGCTGGAGGACGCCGTGCGCGCGCTGCCCGACTACATCAAGATGTTGCTGCCACAACATCTGCTGAACAAGGTAACGTTAATGTTGATACTGAGTACGGACAGCAACAAAGTGTCTGACGTGAAGCGAGCCGGCTCGCTGGAGGACGCCGTGCGCGCGCTGCCCGACTACATCAAGATGTTGCTGCCACAACATCTGCTGAACAAGGTAACGTTTATGTTGATACTGAGTACGGACAGCAACAAACTGTCTGACGTGAAGCGAGCCGGCTCGCTGGAGGACGCCGTGCGCGCGCTGCCCGACTACATCAAGATGTTGCTGCCACAACATCTGCTGAACAAGGTAACGTTAATGTTGATACTGAGTACGGACAGCAACAAAGTGTCTGACGTGAAGCGAGCCGGCTCGCTGGAGGACGCCGTGCGCGCGCTGCCCGACTACATCAAGATGTTGCTGCCACAACATCTGCTGAACAAGGTAACGTTTATGTTGATACTGAGTACGGACAGCAACAAACTGTCTGACGTGAAGCGAGCCGGCTCGCTGGAGGACGCCGTGCGCGCGCTGCCCGACTACATCAAGATGTTGCTGCCACAACATCTGCTGAACAAGGTAACGTTAATGTTGATACTGAGTACGGACAGCAACAAACTGTCTGACGTGAAGCGAGCCGGCTCGCTGGAGGACGCCGTGCGCGCGCTGCCCGACTACATCAAGATGTTGCTGCCACAACATCTGCTGAACAAGGTAACGTTAATGTTGATACTGAGTACGGACAGCAACAAACTGTCTGACGTGAAGCGAGCCGGCTCGCTGGAGGACGCCGTGCGCGCGCTGCCCGACTACATCAAGATGTTGCTGCCACAACATCTGCTGAACAAGGTAACGTTAATGTTGATACTGAGTACGGACAGCCACAAAGTGTCTGACGTGAAGCGAGCCGGCTTTTCCTACGTTTATTCTCTTCTATAAGGAATATTTTACAAGGTGAAAGGCATCATTAAAAATCCTACCGTGACAGAATTCGAACCTGTGCCCCTTGCTTGCCGGCCGAGTGGGCTAACTATTGCGCCACAAAGGAACCCACGTGACTCGGTGAATTAATGATAATGCATCAACTTCCTTTTTGTCTTTGAAGGTTACGTTATTGCACCTTTTAATTTAACTAGCTAACGTGTAATTTTCACAGTTTTGACCTCAATTTAATGGCCTCGCGTATTAGATGCGAATTCGTTCAACCGAATTGACTATAGAATCTTTTGTTTTCAATTTATTTAATGTCTTATCATTTTACAATGGTGGTTTGCGTGCGGATTCATTACTATTACAGACAAAACACGGATCGCCTACGAGCTTACTCAGACTCCAATATCCGTATTTCTGCCTGTATGTCTGTTAGTCCCCAGGCTATCCCATGAACCGTCATTTTTGTGGTAATGGTACGGAACCCTTCGTGCGCGTGTCCGATTCGCTATTTATTTTATAAAAATTAAATACTTATTAAATTTTGCAGGTTGGAATAAAAGCGGTATGCGCGGAAGGGAAATCGTCCAAAGAATTCGAACTGATACTACAGAAAAACAATATTTACAACTCCGAAACGAAAGGTAATACAAAGAAATTCTCTAAAAAAAATATATTGTCAGTCTACTAATATACATCACCTGCGTAAGTGCGTATACAGAAAGAAAGCTGGAAACTTATAAGCGCTTACCAGCGCTTGTCAGCACTGGTCCTTTCTACACAAAGGAAGCAGGTTGAGGCAGAATGTCGGACTCATCGGTCGATGTTATGACGTCAGCCGCCCAGCGCTGACCAGCGCGTGTTGAAACTTGTCGGCACCGATCAGTGCTTATCGGCGCGGGTTCATACATTTTCCTGCGCGGGCCACCAGCGCTGACAAGCGCTGGTAAGCCCTTGTCAGCGCTTATAAGTTTCCAGCTTTCTTTCTGTATACGGCCTAAGTCCCGATCCCGTGAGAGTATCGGAATCAAAAGTAGCCTATGTTACTCCTTGATAATGTAGCATTCTATTGGTGAAAGAGATTTTGATATCGATCCACTTGTTTCAGAACCTATTCGTTACAAACAAACAAATCTTTCCTCTATTTAATACTAGCTGCGTCCCACGGTTTCACCCGCGTAAGTCCCGATCCCGTGAATATCGGGATTAAAAGTAGCCTATGTTACTCAGGGTGAATGTAGTTTCCTAATGCTGAAAGATTTAAAAAAACCGGCTCAGTTTATTCATTACAAACATACACACACATACACACACACACCAACACAAAAATACAAATCTTTCCTCTTTATAATATTAGTGTAAGTGTAAATTTGTATTGAAAGAAGTGAAGATTATACACTACTAGCTGACCCGGCAAACGTTGTTTTGCCTTATAAATTATAGATAATTAAATTTTTCCTGAATTTTCTTTGCTATAAACCTCACGGAGCCCGAGACCTTTCCAACGAATGCAAAACCGTGGAAATCCGTTCGTGCGTTCTGGAGTTATAGCGTCAGGAAGGAAAACCCGACTTATTTTTATATAGTAGATATGTTTACAATATAGTACTATACTAATCGAGTTTGTTTGTAACTAGATTGCTTTACGGAAAAGGAGCAAATAGAAGAAGGTGTGAGCAGCAGCGGCGAGGAGAGGTCCGGCGAGCCGGACGTGTGTACGGACGACGAGAAGCAGTCGCGCCTCAACCATGGTACGTATATACGTCACACGTCGCAGCAGCGGCGAGGAGAGGTGTGTACGGACGACGAGAAGCAGTCGCGCCTCAACCATGGTACGTATATACGTTACAAGCGCGCGTCGGACGAACACTCAAGTTCAAGCCGACGTCGAAACGCCGTCGATTTCAACTTTCATCGAAATCCGCGTCTCTTGAGCTGCTGGGAGGCTACCGCGCTAGTTCCGTCGGCATCGGCATCGAATTTCATTTGACAGTTGACAGCCGAATTTCGCACCGCGAAAATTCCAAATCGACGCGTCGATTACTCATGCCAATGCCGACGCCGACGCCAAATTGACAAAATGAAAATGAGATTTTTGAAAGAAAATCTTCAAATCGACGGCTGACGGCCATGGATGCGCGGTGTCAAAATTGAAAACCCCGCTGTCAAAGATGTCAAACTACCGCGTCGACATCGAGTTGATGTCACCGGAAATAGCGCGGTAGCCTTGCTGGTTTAAATGACAGTTGACTGAACGTATACAAATCGATGCATCGGCTTCAAGCTAAGGCTGCTAATTGTAAAAAAACTTACGCGCAAAATCATTCCTTTGCGCGGTGTCGATTTCTTGACGTTTCGTTCTTGACGACAGCTTGAACTTCCGCGGTAAGCCTTCTGAACTGGACCGATGTGAACGTTGTAGGTTTAATTCCCGCTTCAAACCATTACACAGGTGAGGTATTGCGTCTCGATTCCTTACACGCAGCTGTGTTTTTGCGATATCGATATCAGTACATTTTAATAAATAATAATAATAAATAATAAATCTTTATTTTTGCCAAAAACTTAGACGTAAATACATAATAATAATATCTTAATATTATCATACATACATGATGTGAGAAGTAGGTATTAAAAGACATAAGATTTTAAAGTTACGTAAGGCTGGTAAGTTGAATTTAACAAGTTGAGACTGAGCCCTAGCTAGATTACAATAAATAATCTGTATTAAGGGCGTCAGTGCCACTCCCTGATGGACCTTACAATAATGTGTTAGTTTAAATGATGGAGGTAGTAAATACAATATAATTATTTCAAATATAAATTTTGGAAAAATTATAGAAGATAATAAAATAAATAGTAGGTAAGGTATAAAGAGCAAAACTATAACTATTTCTATTTGCGTGCCACACAAAGAACAATAAGAGATATACAAGTCGATAGAGATTATAAGTAGTTGGTGAAAAAAGAGAAGATCTACTGCCTGTTATGGAGGGAAGGGTTTTCTATGAGGACCGCATGCTGTATTACCGCAAAAGCTTGTGATATTACCCCATGCGTTTTTGTGGCAAAAAAAACACACCTATGTGTGCAGCTAGTCTAGTGCTTAGTTTAGGGCTAGATTGAGCTGTGTGTAACGTCGTGCAATATTTATTTATTTATGCAAGGTTCGAAAATAGTTCCCCAGCTAACTTTTTAGTTAAAAAGTTTTAGATTTTTTCATTTATTTAAAAATACAAACAAATGCAGGTCTCAAATTACCAAGATTTGGTAATTTGTGGAATTTTTAATACGATCAATTACTGTACTCAGATTTCAAATTACATAAGATTTTTCAATACTTACAATAAAAAATATATTATCAACAATATTTTAAAAAAAAACAATAGTAAAAATAAAAATTAAAGACATTTTTCGGTTTGAATCGCGTGGTTTTTATTACTTTTAGCATTGTTACAACGCTCAACGTTTCGAGACCTTTCCAGGTCTCTTCTTCAGGATAGACTAAGATGTGATTTGTCATTCTTATGTATTAAAAAGTTACAGTGAGACTACCGTCTTATTATTAAAAACTATTAAAATGTTATCAAAAACGTTCCTGTCTACGCAGGTTCCAAATTGCAATGATTATTATTTACTTAATTGTTTTTATTTTTAAAATTTATTATTTAATTTAAACTCTATTACTTTTATTTACTTTATTATTATTTTACTTTATTATTTACATTTTTTGATTAGAATAAATTTGATGTAAGCATGAGTCACCATAAAACAACCCCCAGGAGTTTCTTGTGACTTCTTCTCATGAAGGGGCGCGTTTGCGAAGTCACGTAGTGATAAATTAATCGTTGGAAAGGTGATTTGTGCATAGTTGGTAATGATAGGCTAAATAAAATGTAAATAATAAAGTAAAATAATAATAAAGTAAATAAAAGTAATAGAGTTAAAATTAAATAATAAAGTTTAAAAATAAAATTTAACAATTAAGTAAATAATAATCATTGCAATTTGGAACCTGCGTAGACAGGAACGTTTTTGATAACATTTTAATAGTTTTTAATAATAAGACGGTAGTCTCACTGTAACTTTTTAATACATTAGAATGACAAATCACATCTTAGTCTATCCTGAAGAAGAGACCTGGAAAGGTCTCGAAACGTTGAGCGTTGTAACAATGCTAAAAGTAATAAAAACCACGCGATTCAAACCGAAAAATGTCTTTAATTTCAATACAACATCGCGAAAACAGAAGAAGAATCTATAATAGTAAAAATAATCTATAATAAATAATTCTCCCCAATAAAGCTAAGCTATGGGCCTAGATGGCGCTGTGTGCTACGTTACACAATATTTCTTTATTGCAAATCATCTGGAATGCTTGCTTTTTCCGCAATATGTGGTTAGGGGACCTGACCTTTACCTTGTAACTTCATAGCGAAGACAACTAAACACGTTTTGTGTTCAAAAACTGTTTTTTAGGGTTCCGTACCCAAAGGGTAAAAACGATACCCTTTTACGAAGACTCAATTATCCATCTGTCTGTCTGTCACTAAATTGTATCTCATGATGAACCTTTTTAGCTAGACAGTTACAATTTTCACTGATGTATTTCTGTTGCCTCTATAACAACAAATACAAAACAACAGAAACGTTAAAAAATGGCTCTCAATACACTAAACGTGATTTTTTTTTGTGATAATAGTACGGGACCCGTGGCGCGCGAGTCCGACTCGCACTTGGCCGGATTTATTTATTAACCAAAATATTTATCGTTTTATACAACAGACACCGGAAACGACTTGGAATGTTCAGACGGGGAACTGCATGCCGATAACAACGCCAACTCGACCTACAGCGAATCTAGTAACAAAGAAGACTCACCTGTAAGTTATCAACATATACATATTATAGCTTCGTCCCAAGGTTTACCCGCATAAGTCCCGATCCCGTTGGCATATCGGAATCAAAAGTAGCCTATGCTACTTCTCGATAACGTAGCTTTCTATTGGTGAAAGAGTTCTTGACATCGTTCCAGTAGTTTTGGAGCCTATTCGATAGATAAAGCCCGGCGAAACTAACTACCGTTGTCTTTCCCTATGTATACTTAGATCTTTAAAACTACCCAGTATATTATATTACCCTTCCCGAAACACACTGCACGTAGGTGAATTTGGATCTAGTCGCGCTTCACAGTACAAGAACTTTAGCCGCACGCGATCAGAGCGCGTTGGATTGTTTAGTGTAGATGTGGCTATTGAGGGTCTAACTAAAGTGAAGCACACTTACCTAGTATATAGGAAGACTGCAGTGAAACAAGTTCCGAGCCGTCTTCTTAGAGGCTGCAGTGGCCTAGGTATCGGAACAAGAACGGGTCCGCTTGGAAACCCACCAAGATATAGTTCCTATAACATCACCCACCCATTGGATCGCGTGTGGCATAATAAACGCTATATTCTACAGACTACTGCTAAAAAATCTCGGTGCAGTTTACAGAATTTTATCATGTTTCCATGAATAAATCACAAAGTTTTAGAAGCTTTGATATATCTTTGATATCATAATTGTGTTAGTTATACTATTTATAACTCAAGATAGGCTGAACCGATTTGGGTGAAAATTGGTGGGGACGTAGCTTAGAACCAGGAGGAGGTTTTTTTTGGGAGTATTTGTAGGGAAGGGTAGTAGGGTAGAGTAGTAGTAGGGTAGGGTAGTAGTAGGATAGGGTAGTAGTAGGGTAGGGTAGTAGTAGTAGTAGGGTAGGGTAGGGTGTAGTAGGGCGGGTTATTTTTTATTTAACGGGCAGGACAACGTCTGCCGGGTCAGCTAGTTTTTAATATTAGAAGATATTGTAGTAATTTACAACGATTGAAAGGCATGTTTTATTATATTCTTTATTTGGTTCTTATTTGAAAAACTTCGTTTTACAATACACCGGTAAGTGCTCTTAAGATTCTTGAATACAAGCCACACCCTGTTATTAAGCGCAATAAAAATATTGCTACTGGAAAATTTAAACAATACAATGGAAAAATAACCTCTAGAAGACCGGGTATGCAACGGAGTTATCATTACAAATGTCAATGACCGTAGGGCATGAAATACAAAGAGGCTTTGTTCGTTTTTTCGTCTGGAATGACGGAATCCGTTCACCTGGCTACAGCTGTTCCAGGTAAACATAAACGCTTATTTCAAGAGCATAGACTCCTCTATACTCATCTCAATTTAGTAAAGAAAAATATTGAATACTTTGAATTTATTTCAAAATAGTAGTAGTGTACTATTATTCTAAAAATCTAAACTTAACATTGTTAAAACAATACATGTGTTATTTTATTATGTTAGTAACAAAACCGTCAATTTGAGCGAAGAAAGTTTGTAGGCTTAAGAGGCAATTAACCAAAAATGAGACATTCGACGGAAAGGCACAATTTTTATTAACCTCAACCCACAGTCTGTCAATGATGCCTTCAGACTGCCCCTCTATCCTACCTAACCAGTTTAAAATCGATTTCAGTTCCTATTCTAGTAAAATAAATAAAAGAATAACCTCAGTTGTCTAATTTAAAAAGCGGACAGCAAATAACTTCGCGTCTCTTGCCAATTTTATGTGTTTCGTCCCGGCGGTATCTCGCGCAGTCTTTGTTCTCGATAACGTAGATTAATAAAGAGTTGGTGCGTCTGTGAGTCATAGGGGCGGGTGCAAGCACGCCCCGCCCCTTGTGATGCAAACATCCCCACCTCAATCTCTTTGTTACGCGGCCGCGCGGTGATGCGAGTTCACAGTATTGCGCCTTCCTTATTAAATTACTAATATTTCTTTGTAGGATGATTTCACTTTGTTTTTCCAGTTCTTGTAAAGGTTTAATGATGTGGATGTTAATTATAATATTAACCTATAGTACGTTTTTTTTAATTTCAGACTATTATCTGACGGTGTGTTTTCTTGCATTTTTTCTTTAGTAAGATAGATAGATTAATTCTTTATTGTAACACCAATATTAAAAAAATACAATTGTAAAACATAAACAACTCTTCCAGGCAACCTTTGGATGGACGAGAAGAAAGATGAAAGAAAAAAAGATGTGTCAAATCGTAGACTGAAATTAAAAAAAATTCAACCTTCTAGCTATTACGGTTCATGAGATACAGCCTGGTGACAGACGGACAGACGGACGGACGGACAGACAGACAGACAGACAGACAGACAGACAGACAGACAGACAGACAGACAGACAGACAGACAGACAGACAGACAGACAGACAGACAGACAGACAGACAGACAGACAGACAGACAGACAGACAGACAGACAGACAGACAGACAGACAGACAGACAGACAGACAGACAGACAGACAGACAGACAGACAGACAGACAGACAGACAGACAGACAGACAGACAGACAGACAGACAGACAGACAGACAGACAGACAGACAGACAGACAGACAGACAGACAGACAGACAGACAGACAGACAGACAGACAGACAGACAGACAGACAGACAGACAGACAGACAGACAGACAGACAGACAGACAGACAGACAGACAGACAGACAGACAGACAGACAGACAGACAGACAGACAGACAGACAGACAGACAGACAGACAGACAGACAGACAGACAGACAGACAGACAGACAGACAGACAGACAGACAGACAGACAGACAGACAGACAGACAGACAGACAGACAGACAGACAGACAGACAGACAGACAGACAGACAGACAGACAGACAGACAGACAGACAGACAGACAGACAGACAGACAGACAGACAGACAGACAGACAGACAGACAGACAGACAGACAGACAGACAGACAGACAGACAGACAGACAGACAGACAGACAGACAGACAGACAGACAGACAGACAGACAGACAGACAGACAGACAGACAGACAGACAGACAGACAGACAGACAGACAGACAGACAGACAGACAGACAGACAGACAGACAGACAGACAGACAGACAGACAGACAGACAGACAGACAGACAGACAGACAGACAGACAGCGAAGTCTCAGTAATAGGGTCCCGTTTTTACCTTTAGGTACGGAACCCTAAAAACGAAGTATAAATTAATGTAGGCTTATCTACTTAGCTCGGAAACAAGAAACGGAAATTTCTTTCTTTTGTTAAATGTGTTTTTTAGGGTGCCGTACCCAAAGGGTAAAAACGGGACCCTATTACTGAGACTTCGCTGTCTGTCCGTCCGTCCGTCCGTCTGTCCGTCTGTCACCAGGCTGTATCTCATGAACCGTAATAGCTAGACGGTTGAAATTTTCACAGAAGATGTATTACGGTTGCCGCTACAACAACAAATACTAAAAACAAAATAAAGCAAATATTTAAGAGGGGCTCCCATACAACAAACGTGTTTCAAAAACATCGAATCGAGTAGGTCATGAAATTCAAAATGGCTACCCTTTCTGTCAAATATACCAGTCTGCCTTCACTTACCAAAGAGTTT